>CM034352.1:89830692-90430692 GCA_019925275.1 Mytilus edulis | reverse complement strand
GTCACCCACCCCCTCTTGTTTGAGAACTTGTAAACAGTCGAGATCCCCACCTCTTAACCATATATATCCATGTTTGTGACAATATGAAAAATCAAATGAAATATAGGGAGAGTCGCTGGGGGTCACCCCATCCCTCCTGTTTTAGAATTTAAAAACGGCCAAGATCTCCAACCCTAAACCATATATATTCATGTATGGAACAATAAACAATTCAGAATAAAGTGGGAGTCACTTGGGTCACCCCACCCCCTCCTGTTTGAGAATTTGAAAACCGTTGAGATCCCCACCCCTTCACCGTATATATTCATGTATGGGACAATATAACAATTCAAATGAAATATAGGGGGAGTCCCTGTGGTCACCGTACAC
The DNA here is from genome assembly GCA_019925275.1 of Mytilus edulis. NCBI lineage: Eukaryota > Metazoa > Mollusca > Bivalvia > Mytilida > Mytilidae > Mytilus > Mytilus edulis. The sequence goes on along the minus strand of CM034352.1, from coordinate 90,430,323 downwards.
CCTCCTGTTAGAACTTGGAAATGGTAAAGATCCTCACCCCTAAACCATATATACTCATGTATGGGACAAAATATCAAATCAAATGAAATATAGGCTTGATAGGGGAAGTCCTTGTGGTGACCCCACCCCTCCTGTTTGAGAACTTGGAAACGGTTGAGATCCCAACACTGAAACAATATATTTTAATGTATGGGCCAATAATACTAATTTTCAATGAAATATAGTGGTAGTCCCTGGGGTCACCCTACCCCCTTCCTGTTTGAGAACTTGAAACCCGTTGAGATCCCCACCACTAAACCATAAATATTCATGTATGGGACAAAATAACAAATCATTTACATTTACTATGGGCAGGTCAGTCAGACCTCACCTTTGATCCCTGTAGTAGTAAACATTTGTCTGATTCGTGTCTCATAACTTTTGTACTATAGAACACAAACTCAGTTTTCTGTCCAGGGAAACCAGTCCATTCATAATATAACATGTTCGTAATAAGTCAACTTGTACTACTAGCAGTTAACTAAAACCAACGTTAACTACCAAGTAGAACAACTGCAATCATTGTACCACTGTAGACTCACCATACAAATTATACATTGATATATTGTTATGCATTGCTTTTGAAACCTTGATAACATATATAAATTATTAGCCTTAATAATTAATTCATTAGATAAACATAAATGTACGTTGTATGAATGTTTCATGTTGAAGCAACCTTGCCACAGTTTTTAAAGGCAGTGCTTCAAGGCTACGTATTATCCTGGTTCCCGCTACTACGTGCCGGGCATTAGCTATTTGATATATGTGTAACATTACGATCGGGTACCAGTCAATCTACGCGTGTATGTGTATATGACTCAGTTGACAAGAGCAGTGCGTTCTACGTTGCTGTTGGGAGAATTTTGATTAAACTCTAAATGCTCATAGAATAAGAAATATAATCTAAATTGAATTTAACTCCTTCTGAATAATTTATTGCAATAAATATAAATCCCTTTTGACAAGAGAAATCTGACTTTTGTCAAAAATATTTTTTTCACATGTGCAAAGGTAATCTTGTGTGGCGGCTATATTGGTTTGTTTACAAATTTGTGAAGAAGCCTCTAGAAATATGACCTAAACATAAATAGTCTTCCGAAAACGTAAACTTTAAATTTAAATTTGATTATTTAAAGAAATAAAATTATAACAATAACGATTTTAGATTAGAGATTCTACACAGACATGCTTTGATCTATTTATAGCCAAATTAGTTTACCTGTGTGAAAATGTAAATAATGGATATTAATTTGTTTACTAAACAAGTAGAGACAAACTATGGATGGAAGATAATAATTCACATAAATATTTCAGGAAATTTGATTTATTTTGATAAATATAGGATTTAAAAACTGTAAGTGCAAACAAATTTAATCATTACATAATCAGCTGATAATTTTTTAGCAAACATCGTGGCAATTAAACCATTTAAAGGACAATGTACTATTCTTTTTTCACTAAGACCAACAAACAGGTTGTGCACCCCACCCCCCACCCCCACCCCACCCCATTATGAGTGGTGTCCCTTAAATGAGGGACTGTGCCTAAATCAAAGGGTCATTTTACTGTTGAAAAAAAAGAAGGAAAATTTTAAAGATTTTTAACTCAAAAATTCATTATATTTGGAACAACTTTTCTAAATGAGGGGTCAAATTAATAAAGAAGATATATATAAGTTTAGAAACATCCCAAAATTCTTTTGACATTTTTAAATTTTTGACCATTTAATACTCAATAGATGCATAGTTCTTGGGGAAAAGTTTCATCAAATAATATGAATATAAAGGTGCTTATTTTGTACAGTGGGTTGTAATATTCTTCCAATGAGGGTTACCCCTCATTTGGAGTGTTGTTCCCAACCTGTTAAAGGTCCATCTTTGTACATAATTCAAAATTGGAAATTTCAACAAGCATCTAATATTCTTACACAAATAAATAAACCCTGGTCTGCTATAGCTACATGTTCATCTTTTCTACCGATTTAATAACTAGAATCATGCAAACAGACTTAGGAAAAAGGCATGTAAGTTCATTATACAAATATGACACTTTTTCTAGACAATCCAGATCGTGCAAAATACTTCGCTAAAAATTGTAATGTTTAAAATTGTTGTTGCGCACTAAAAAAAAAACCATGGGAACTTTCAATAGTTGGTGGTATCTATGTAACAAGTCTTACTTCGGCCCATGCCATTACTTTATCGGACTGGTGATTGGTTCCCGTCCTAAATGTAATATCTTCGTCATCAGACATGATGGAAAGACAGTTTATTGAAAAACAACAGTTTATAGCAATTATAAATCGTGCCGTTAAATTTTCTTGGAATACGAATTAATCCTGTTACGCCGGGTCGTCAGAAGCACAAAACTTGTAGCTTTGGAATAAACCAGCCATCTCACGCTGCTGCAGATGAGATTGCACAATGAAACTTAAACAGACAAGCCGATTCTGCTTCCTGATTGTATTTAATTTTGTCCATGTCGTAACATCAATTTTGACATTAAAAAACTAATTCGGAATGTTATTAATGCAAAATCACTTCGTATACGTTTCCTAAACGTTCACATATATAATATGGTTAATTTCCACATTGAAAACTTAAATCTGTTCATGATTTTTATAAATAAATAATTTCCCAGAAAATTAGAATGTCTGCTCCAAGCAAGCGTTGCTTTCAGAATAATTATGTGCTTGTGCCTAAAACAAAAGCCCTGTTAATTAAGCGCTGATTGGTTAATTCAAATGCAGTGTTAATTTTGATTGGTTAATTAGGATAATCTCGAAAAGCAATTAGTAAACGAGATTTCACATGCAGCAGCAACTGGGAAACCCCCAAGCTGGTTGGACCAAATAGCAGACAGGGATTCCCAATTAAAATTATATGTACCAGCATTGCACAAAAACGTATTGTGTATTAATAATCTATTTATACAAAATAGTTCCGTACTTCAAAAATGAAAAAAAAGACGACGTAATTCACTGACATTATAATTATTAGAATACACTCTAAACCAGAATAAATAATGATCAAATCGATAAAAGCGGTACGTTTTCTCAACCCAAGGTAAAGTACCAATATTGGTGTAGAAAAAGTTAGTTTAGTTTCTGCTTATTTGTGATCTTTTCTCATTTTAATCAAGAGAATAATTGAATTTTTTTTCTTCAATATAACGTTAGCCAAGGCGTGTGTTTTCAATGTTTTGCATGATCGTATAATTTGAAAATACACGAGTATGCACATACAGTACATGTATTTTATCAGAATGATTATGATAACAATTGAAAATGCCTAATAATACAATAAAGAAAGAGCATTAATCAAGTATCCCTCAATAGGTGGTAAATATGTCACTTGTATGTAAATGAACGGATTTTCCCGACTGTGAAATGGTTCATCTTTTAGCACTACAGGGTTCCTTAAAAGGAAAACCGTATGTGTTAATTACCAAAATTGATCTAATAACGCTAATTGGGTATAATAAAATCCAGACGTTCTGAAGAGATTAATAATATAAACATGTACAAATCATGCCAATTATACGCAAGCCAAGAATATGGCAGATAAAGACATAGGGATTATTTTTATAATTATAAACATGCAGTTTGTATTCATGAAAATGTGTTAATACTTTGAAAAAGGCAAATAATTTAAAAGTTTACGTGCAAAAAAATTAAAGAAGAAATTAGAACAGTAGCATAATTTGTATCTGAATTCTGTTGAGGATAAACACCATTTCATATTTAAAAGTAGAATGTACACGTTTACAAGCTTATTATATAGAAATATGTTGAAATTATATACAAAAAGGTATTTTAAAACAATTATCTTTTGTATATAAAAACAAGCATTCTCATACAGTATATATTGACCCAAAGAAGTATATCGACCTCGGACTTCGTCCTCAGTCAATATACTTCTTTTAGGTCAATTTATCCTTGTATCGACCTCATACAAAGGCTATATTTGTATAACGTCACACGTTTTCTGCCAAATTCTAAGCGTATCGGTCAACTTTGAAGCAATGTATATAACAAAAAAAAAACAAGGACGATGACATATATGTGTTTCTATATATATATATATGAATAAGGAGATGTGGTTTGATCGCCAACTCTCCACAAGAGACCAAATGACAATGAAATTTACATCAAAAGGTCACTGAACTGCCTTCATCAATGAGCAAAGCCCGTATCGAATAAAGTCACCTATAAAAGACCCCGAAATGACATAATAGTTATGTAAAACAATTCAAACAAGAAAACTTACGAACTAATTTATGTCCGAAATAATGAACGAAAAACAAATATGTTACATAACAACAAACTGAATTACAGGCTACTTGACTCGGGACAGGAACATACACAATGTGGCGAGGTTAAAACTCGTTTAAAGGAGCCAATCCTCCCTTAACATCGGACATAAACTGGATCCCTGTTGTGTTCACTTATCTCATCAGATGAATACAAATTGAATACATCTCAGAAAAACAGAGTGGACATGGAAGGGTACTTATACATCCGAACAACCTAAAGACTTTAAGTACAGATCTTAGACTATTCGCAGTTACTGACAATTAGTTGAAAGCTAATAACAACTAATACAAAAAGCATGCATCTTAGATGCATGGATTCAGTATACAATCCTGAATATTACGTTAGTTTTTAGTCTTTCTACGTATAAAAGAACAAAGCCATCTATTGAAAAATATAAAAAAAAACTCTTGGTATGGATCAATTAATATTTTAAGGGAAAAAATGTCAGGCATAGAAAAGCATCTTCCGGAAAAATATTCAACATTTAAACTACACTGTGGTCAGATTGTTAAGGGATACTATACTGCATTGTGAAAAAAATCAGCTAGATATACATAAAGATGGTAAACTACGAACTTACAAAATGTACATGTATGTAACGTTCAAGTGCAACGTCGGTTTTGAAAATTATTTGTCAATAATGCGACATTTTGAGCAAAGGAAATGTATAACTAGATTAAGAATATCTGCTCACAAGTTGCAAATTGAATCTGGTAGATACCAGGGTACTCTTCGACAAAACCGAATTTGTCTCAGGTGAGGTTGAGGGTGAAGTTCATTTTTTATTTAAATGTGACACGCATTTATTAAAAAGAGAGGAATTAATGCAAAATATATTAAAATCATGTCCAAACTTTCAAAATTTAAATACTAATAACAAATTAATTTGGATAATGAATAATGAGGATCCCAATGTAATATTTGCATTTTATAAATATATAGAAGATACTAAGAATTGAAGGACAACATAATCTACAATAACTAATTTCAATATATCTCTTTAATATGAATTTGGATCTGGCACCGTTCCTTGCCGATGATCCTTGCTGGCTGGACCCAGAATCTATAATCCTAAATATATGTTTTTAAAATATTTTTAAAATAATTTAGGAGTTTGACTCATCTGCATTAAGTACAAGTAGGGACTTCCCTTTAAGCACCGACTCTTGGTGCTTTCTGCAGATAAGTCATACTAAATATCCTTTATTAAATAATATAGGGTTATTGCATGAATATTGGGGAATATTATCCCGAGTAGAATTTTATATTGCACGAGCTTGAGAGTGCAATATATGTTCTACGAGGGACAATATTCCCCAATATTCATGCAATAACCCTTTTATTGTATAGCAATATAATATTTGACAGTAAAAATTGGCTTAAACTAAGATTTAAACGTTGATGACGTCATGAATTTTGAAAATTTATTGAACTAGTGCAATATTAGAATTTATTGCACGCTAACTTTTGGTTACGTTCTGTGGGAAATATTATATTGCTATACAATAATACTTGTTATTTGCAGTATACCTCATGGTCAAATGTGCGAGTGCTTAAATTTTTTTTTTTTTAATTTTTTTTTTATATTTTCTCCCCACAAACTACTACTAATGCCTATTGTTGGTCTTTTCAAAGTGAAAATGCACTTACCGGGTGCACTTGAGTCACTGATGTCAACAAAGTATTCATTTAATAATAATACATTGCTACTTTTATTTTATTATTTTGTTAACACTTGTTATATATCTTGTATTGTCTGTGTATTGCATATGTTATTGTTTATAATAATATTGTCTGTATGCTATATGCCCTCCTGGGGCCCTTATTTGGTTAATAAAAATATTCTATTCTATTCTATCCTGTTCTATTCTATATTATAAGTATATAATTGACCAATGTGGAGCTTATTTTCGCAATTCCATAGATTGCTTTATATACATATAGTCTACAACACTAGACAAAATATCTGTTTCATTCCGATGTAACTCGATTCAAAGTAAAAGTGTGTGTAAAAAAAAAATAGAAATCGGGAGACATGCCATTCAGTATCGTGTTATCTTGATATTTGAGTACACAGCTGTGGAATATACAAAGAAAAATTGACCACTTGCAGGGGAACAAGAAACTGCATTGAAAATGAAAAAAATAAATAGAAAAGAAAAAGATAGGCTAACAATTTAAGAATAAAGAATAGTGGGCTTCTAGAATATAAAGAATAGAGAATAACGTGCAAAATTTGTATAGAATAAAGAAAACATGCATGGCGTAAATAATATTAAGAATTAAAGAACACCCACCTCCCTCCTTTTCTAGACCCTCTTTTATCCTATGACTCTTAAAACAAAGAAGCGCCGTAATTCATAGGAACAAATAGATTTGGAATATATTATTTTCTCTCATTAATTTAAATTACATGACAAAAAAGACACGATTTACAATCAAAGTTACGTTCAAATTAAGTTTGATTATCATTATTTACAATAAACAAGATTTATATTTGGATAGTTCATTTTATGACTTTCATTTAACAACAATTAAGTTCTAGGCTTAGGTTATTTTTTACTTTTTCGTTCATGGTATTCATCTGCTGGCGTTGTTGCATGTCTCCTCTCTACTCTGCCGTCTTGGGTAGCATTTTTTATTGCTGTACTTTTGTCTTTGTGTTGTTAACATTCAAACTTATTTTTTTTGTGTAAATGGTTAATGAAACTTGGTTGATAAAAACGAAGCATTCAGTCTGTCATAAATTAGTTTTGGCACAATCTTAGTGCTAAGATTATTCTTATCTGCTAAGAGTGTATCTAGTAGCAATCTTAGAAGGATTGACAGCCCTTAAACTCATGTTGCGCTTGCAACCCTTAGAATACTCTTTATCCTTCTCGAAACGCTCGGTAAATTTTTATTTGATCTACTTGAATCGTCTTTGAATTCTCATAGCATATGATGTGTGTCAACATTCTTTTTTTACTGAAAAATTGTAATAGTGTTCAGGGGCATCCCAATATTTATCTTCGTTGATGAAAATAGCAACTGCATTTTTTTTTCGAGCGCACAACTGTTGTCCTAACAAACTAGACCATAGGTTCAACAAAAAAAATATCCGTCTGTCATTCATTTTGGATGTGATTTACTAGTAGATAAAAAAAGAAACATACATACAAGGCCAAATCATTATAATAAATATGCATAGGAATAATGGAATAATTGAAGTGCAATTATACATAAATTAAGACTGATTTGTGCATCAGAAAAGTATATAATTTAACAAGAAAATAGATAGAATGAAATTCAAAACAGTGTAGCTCAAGAATATGCTTTAACTTTGGTGATCTGTGTATTATAGTGATATAGCAAATTGACAGAGTATTATAGTCAAATGCCGTTATAGTATATAAATTTACCTTAGTGATATAGCAAATTGACAGAGTATTATAGTCAAATGCCGTTATAGTATATAAATTTAATTATCTTAGTGATATAGCGAATTGACAGAGTATTATAGTCAAATGCCGTTATAGTATATAAATTTACCTTAGTGATATAGCAAATTGACAGAGTATTTAATATAGTCAAATGCCGTTATAGTATATGAATTTATTTTAGTGATATAGCAAATTGACAGAGTATTATAGTCAAATGCCGTTATAGTATATAAATTTACCTTAGTGATATAGTAAATTGACAGAGTATTATAGTCAAAGAAAAGAGGGACGAAAGATACCAAAGGGACAGTCAAACTCATAAATCTAAAACAAACTGACAACGCCATGGCTAAAAATAAAAAAGACAAACAGAAAAACAATAGTACACACGACACAACATAGAAAACTAAAGAATAAACAGCACGAACCCCACCAAAAACTAGGGGTGATCTCAGGTGCTCCGGAAGGGTAAGCAGATCCTGCTCCACATGTGGCACCCGTCGTTATAGTATATAAATTTACCTTAGTGATATAGCAAATTGACAGAGTATTATAGTCAAATGCCGTTATAGTATATAAATTTAATTATCTTAGTGATATAGCGAATTGACAGAGTATTATAGTCAAATGCCGTTATAGTATATAAATTTACCTTAGTGATATAGCAAATTGACAGAGTATTTAATATAGTCAAATGCCGTTATAGTATATGAATTTATTTTAGTGATATAGCAAATTGACAAGAGTATTATAGTCAAATGCCGTTATAGTATATAAATTTACCTTAGTGATATAGTAAATTGACAGAGTAATTAGTCAAATGTCGTTATAGTATAGATCATTTCCTTCATAATATATATCTGCCCTTAATGATATGGTTATTAATTGTTATCATAAGGCAGCTGTGGCGTTCCATAGTAAAGTATACAAATGTATTGTTAAAACATACTGAGGTTACAAAGTAGTATGAAAAAAAATGCTTTATGCTATATTACAATGTCTTTATAGTTTGAAATGTATCTGTATGACGTACATGTAGCAATATCACATAATAGTTTATTAAAATGACAAATCAATATGAAAATGTAGCTCCATGTTATATAAAGATGTCTTCATAGTATGAAATATTATCTTCATAACAAAGTGAAATGACAGAATAATATGACTAGCTAACTCCATGTTGTATCAAAGTGTATTTATATTTAATTATATACATTTATCTTAGTGATATAGCGAATTGACAGAGTATTATAGTCAAATGCCGTTATAGTATATAAATTTATCTTAGTGATATAGCGAATTGACAGAGTATTATAGTCAAATGCCGTTATAGTATATAAATTTACCTTACTGATATAACAAATTGACAGAGTATTATAGTCAAATGCCGTTATAGTATATAAATTTATCTTAGTGATATAGCGAATTGACAGAGTATTATAGTCAAATGCCGTTATCTATAATACTAAAATTACGAGGTCCAATTTGTCAGCCGTCATCACATAAAAACGACGAATCAAAGAACTCAACTTTATATATAACTAATATAGTACAAAGGTGTAGATTAAAAATTACACCACTCCAGGCCCTTTTGTTCTCCAAGTAATTAATATTGCCAATAATTAAGAAGTTCCGTTTCGAGTCCGATACCGATACCAATAGTATATTCACCTGTTACCTATTACCTTATATGTAAGTTCCGCACCTGACAGGCGCACCACCAAACGGTGTATTTAGGATTATGCTATTTACACGGGTCATAATCACAGGGTTGACACTACTAAATTCCGTCAATCATTGTCAAATTGTTACCTATTATAGTATTTTAATCAGTTAGACTTTCTAAGATAACAATACGAATACTAATCACAAGGTTGACACTACTACATTTGATCAATCATTGTCAAATTGTTACCTATTGTAGTATTTTATAATCAGTAAGACTTTCTAAGATAACAATACGAATACTAAAAATCTGGACTAAAAATAAGGCGTACAGGTACAGTTTTCAATTTGTTTTAACAGGCATGACGTAAAACAGAGAATCAAAGAATTCAACTTTATTTATAACTTATTATAAATATAGGACAATTATGTTGCTTAAAAAATTCTCCATTCCAGGACCTTTTGTTTTCCAAATAATTAGTATTACCATCATTGATAAGTTCCAGTTCGCAAGGTTCAAACAGAAAGATTTGAAAGCAGAGAAAACTGTGTATCTTATAATCAGCATGACTTTATCAGATGACAATAATAATACTGAAATAAGGCTTGCGCATAGTTAAATACTTTAATTCAGTCATGGACCCGCGATATCACGGGTGTGTTCTAGTAGTATATAAATTTACCTTAGTGAAATAACGAATTGACAGAGTATTATAGTCAAATGCCGTTATAGTATAGAACATTTTCTTCATGATATATCTCTACCCTTAATGATATGGTTATTGTTATCATAAGGCAGCTGAGGCGTTCCATACTTTTCCATATCAAGTTATTTGTTAAGGCACTAATCCCTCGTTGATTAACACCAACAGTATATATAGTAAGTGAAGTTTCTGTTTTAACTTTTTACTGGATTCATCTGATCTATCGAAAGTTTTTCCATCTGAGTTAATAAAAAGTAAAATCACAAAAATACTGAACTTAGAGGAAAATCAAATCGGAAAGTCATAATCACATGGCAAAATCAAATAACAAAACTATCAAAAACGAATGGACAAGAACTGTCATGTTCCTGACTTGGTACAGGCATTTTCAAATGTAGAAAATGGTGGATTAAACCTAGTGTTCCAGCGTAAGTACATGTACGTTTTCTTTCGAGTACAATATTTCCTAGAATAAGACATGCTGCAGAGTCATTATTGTTGCGAGTCTTTCTTGGTGGTGTAAAAGTCAAAACACTACTTTTATATTATATTTTAACTGCCATTTGAGCGCATAGCTGTTAACAACGTTTAATAATGTCTGAGCACCATTTACAGTTGCGCTTAATAAAGTTGTGTCATCAGCTAACAAGATTGTTGATATGCTTATCGGGTCTACTAGTAGTCCACAATTTGTCAATAAGAGTTCACAAATCAAGTCATTGATAAATACGGAAAATAACCAGGCAGACAACACACGGCCTTGACCTACTCCTTGTTTAATACGAAACACTTAACTTGTTAGTCCACTATGCTGCACATTTGCTGTTGCAGTTCTGACTGAAATCATAATCTTTCAGTCAGTTTAATTGAAGTCTGGAGCTGGCATGTCAGTTAACTGCTAGTAGTCTGTTGTTATTTATGTATTATTGTCATTTTGTTTATTTTCTTTGGTTACATCTTCTGACATCAGACTCGGATTTCTCTTGAACTGAATTTTAATGTGCGTATTGTTATGCGTTTACTTTACTACATTGGTTAGAGGTATAGGGGGAGGGTTGAGATCTCACAAACATGTTTAACCCCGCCGCATTTTTGCGCCTGTCCCAAGTCAGGAGCCTCTGGCCTTTGTTAGTCTTGTATTATTTTAATTTTAGTTTCTTGTGTACAATTTGGAAATTAGTATGGCGTTCATTATCACTGGACTAGTATATATTTGTTTAGGGGCCAGCTGAAGGACGCCTCCGGGTGCGGGAATTTCTCGCTACATTGAAGACCTGTTGGTGACCCTCTGCTGTTGTTTTTTATTTGGTCGGGTTGTTGTCTCTTTGACACATTCCCCATTTCCATTCTCAATTTTATTATATGACATAAATATCAGATTCCACAATTTACCTTGAATTCCAATTTGGTTCAGTTTGTAAAGTAGGCCATCTTGCCACATTCGGTCAAAAGCCTTTTCGTTGTCAAGAAAAATGGCACAAACAATCGAATTACGTTCCAGATAATAATGAATTGCTTCTTTCAATGTGTAAATAGCTGGTATCGCACCATGTTCTTTTACAAATCCAAACTGGAGTGGATGCGGCATCACTATTGATATCAACAAGGTGTTTATGAAAAGGATTCAAAATTATTTTATCAAAACGTTTTCCTAATGAAAAAGTTAAAGTAACTGCACAATAACTATTTGTTTTGATTTATTATAATAATTTTGATTCAGTAACAACGTCAGAAAACTGTTTTTTCGACACCATAGAAATCTGTTTACATTTTCCATCGATCGCTTCTAAACGATTAAAAATCTTTAAATTTGTTTCTTTTTGTTCTTCATTTTGTCTGTTTTCATCTTCTGATTCTCGTAATTGTTGTGATTTCAGTTTCAATTCAGACTGTAACTTCGTATTTTTATCACGTAATTCAGCTAGTTGTGATTTTTGGTTTATAAGTTCATTGTCTTTTACGTCAATTTTATTTTCAAATTGTAAATTCTTTATTTCTGCGTCATACTTCGTTACTATTTTGTCAATTTTCCCTCCCGTAGTTTTTACATTTTCAACGAAACTTTGTTTGAGTTCTAAAATCAACACTATAATAACTGCGTTATCTGTTTGTTTAGTTTTTGTTTTGTTTGTTAGTTTTACACATATATCTGTAATTTTCGAGTGACTATCATCGCCTCCCGTAGTCATACGTCGCGGACTTTTAGATATACATTGCTTTAATTCTGAAATATTATTAGCTCCTTCGAGAAACTGGAAAATAATATAAATGTTATCTGCAAGTTTTTCACCGATATTGTCTCGCTGTGCTCTTTCAACAAGCTTTGCGTCTTTCAAAGTAAGTTCTCTCTTACGTAAAAGGTCGAAAAGGGAGTTTCGAATGAGTCGCATATCTTGTGTAGTTGTATGTTTTATTAACTCATCTTTAAAAGTTTTTCTATCAAGTTGTCCGAAATTTGACTGCTTCAAGTGATACATTTTTTAAGTCCGTATTTCGTGATTTTTTTTTTAAACAAAACTATTTAATAACGGCATCAACCAACACTCACATGACTGATTCACATACTTTATTTTAAAATGAAAAGTACATGTACAAGAAGTTCTCTTCTTTGAATAGTATACTGTTAATATAATTTGAAGAAGGCACTGAAAGAAAAATGATTGATTTTGTTTGTAGCCTAACGTCCAGGGGCAAATGTTTTATTCATGTTCAGATGAGTATATTTTTCTGACGTTCCAGACTCCAAGATATCATTTATAATCGTTATGGATAAGTCTGGCTAAATTGACGAGACGGTGCAAATGTATATAGTTTTTTTACGTTATACAACACTTTTTTCATTAATGTCCCATAATTCATCCACTGTACAATTTTCGTTTTAACATTTGTCAAAAAGATTCTTAAGTCATGAATGTAAATCCAAGGCGAACAATGTAAATTACGATTAAATTCCATGAATTAAATGCAGAGTTATTTTTAGGAAGAGACTGTTAAAAACGGGAAACGAAGCAACGTAAACCACGATGTTTATGCAATCTTATGAAAATATTTCTCCGATGAGTTGGATAACCTTTCTATCCATTTCGATATTTGTACATGTATCGTTTGATCAGTAAACAAATATTGAAAATCTGCTATAATATATGGAAAGCCAACGGGGTCAAAATTCTTAATTTGTAACTTGTCAATTTTTAACTTGTAACTATGTGATTTGTCAATTTGTATATTAATGTATTGTAACTTGTCGATTCGTTAAATGTCTATTTGTAAATTGTCTATTTGGAATATGCAATATATACCAAAGTAATTTAAATCAATTATGTACACCACATACATATAAAAGAAAACAATTAGATAAATACATTTGTTTGTTTTATATGGCATGTATACCAGGGACTATATACAGGGTTTTATATAGAGGTGACCTCACCTAAACATGTTTGTTTTATACTGACCTGGTCACCAAACCGGGGATGGGGTGTGTCAATTCCTGTATTAAGGTATATATCGATGTGTCGCTGGAACGGGCTTCCTTATCAACTTCGCAAATATATTACTGTCACTTGGCAGGAAATTTCTACTTAATATTGAACGGGTCAAAATAAGAAGTAAAAACATAAAATATAAGACGGTACTTGAAAATCTATTGTTATATTGTCCTGGGCCTCAAATTTTGGACTAAATGTATAATGGGAGAAATGGTTTGACACCCATTACTCCTTAATATTATAATCTCAATATGAAAATTTCAGAAAAAAATGGAATTATCTAATGATGTTTTAATACAAGAAGCCAATGGAAGAACACTCTTTATTTTTTTGGCTCCTGAGTAATGAAGATACATGTAAAACATATTTTATCATATCATATTTGTCCTTTGCAAAACAAACAGAATGAAAAATTATTTTAAATGTGTCACTTAGTTAATGTATACTATACATTAAAACTGTATTGAATATGCACTATTTTGGAGTAAAATCTAAAGGAACCAGAAAACTAAACAAGGACCTAAAATTGACAACTTACCAATATTTCTAACGTAGCCAAGAAGGCATATTAAACATAGGATAAGAAATTTTAGATATTGTCCATCGGAACGCTAGAAAACCGCATATATTTCAATGGTCAGGTCAATAATGGGATATCATATGGTCAAAAGTATGGGACCAGAACACACCTACAAACACCAATAAGCTTGAAAGAATACAGCGACAACCTGCGATATTTATATTAAACAGGAGACTAGAAATCCAGAGAAGTTTGTTGCGTCTCAAACACCCTCACCAAACTGAAACTACAGGACATACAGCAGAGCTCCAGATAAGAATTCACAAATCGGGATTTTAACCCACCATTTTCATACATAATTGGGTGATAAAGTTTTTTAATTGCATGATCAATTCCAATTCACCCCTCATGTTAATATCAAATTGGGTTTTTCACCACCAAGCTCCTTAATGTATTGGGTTTTTCATCAACACAATATTGAATATTTAGGCAATAGCAACCCCAGATTTTTTCCATCTTAAATATGTTTCTTTCTTTGTTTAGCTGTTTTATTTGGTTTAGGGTTAGGGTTATTTGCTAGCTGTTTTATTTGGTTTATTCACTGAGGAGCAATGTGTAGGTTTAATTTGTGTTCCGTTTCAAACCTTCTGCCAGTTTTGTATTTTCTCATATAAACTGTAAAAAAAACGGATATGTGTATTCACAGGCACTCGTCTTATACCTTTATATAATAAATTCTGAAACCAGTGCCATTCATTTTCGTTTTAATTCAATGAATGTTATGATAAATCCCGAGCAATGCGAAAAAAATATGACTACATGACACACGCTAATTGGATAAACGCCGAGAAGATCGAAATATTTTCAAAAACACGTGTACCCTTTGAGCAACGGAAAACTCTAACAGGGACCCATTTCAGTTACTTGATGCAGGACTCTATTTTTAGAACGAAAGGAAATTTCCAATTATAAATATTATAAAAATAGTTTACGCGACGACTGTAAACAGATAAGGGTAAATAACGCAAATGGTAGCCAATAAAAGGGTTGAGAACTCATGGTTTTGGCATATTATTGGGTTTTCCTTTAAATTAATTGGGTTATTGAACCCTGCAATGGGCAATTGCATTGGGTTTTTTATTATTTGTATTGCGTGATCACGCAAATACGCAGCTTATCTGGAGCTCTGTAAGACAAAACCTTCAAGCCAGAAGCTAATATTTCTGTACAAGGTGGTTGAGGGGCTGGTTTCTCAGTGCTATAGAACCAGACGATTAAAAAAAAAGCTCGTCCAAAATGATTAACACTGAATTGCTGCCAAGGGCCCGATAAAACAATTATCGGTCAAGAAATGTTGTGGAAAAAACTGCAGATAAAAAAATACAGAAAGTGTTTTGAGATTTCAACGAGCAAAATACTACAATTTTCTAACTCATTTTTCGTAAAAACAGTATTCGAATGGAACCACCTTGAAGAAACTGTAGTGCGCACATCGAGCGTTGCATGACAGTCGCTCAGAAAGTGCTCTCGTCCATTGTCAATACATCTACGGCGCTCTCTTTACCGTTGTATTAAAGGCAGTATTTGTATCTACAACGTTTTCCGGCAGATACAGATACAAATCTAGAATGACCATGATACTAGATCGAAATATACTAGGAGGTGTCCCCTCTGGATATTTTGTTAATGACCATGATCGTAAAACTAAGAAACTGTTAATTTTTTATTACACTTGTCGCCTACATAAAACTGAGAATGGAAATGGGGAATGTGTCAAAGAGACAACAACCAGACTATATCAGACAACAGCCGAAGGCGATCAATTGGTCTGCAATGCAGCGAATAAACTCCAGCAGCCGGAGGAGTCCTTCAACTGACCCCTAAACAAATATGTATACTAGTACAGTGGTAATGGACGTCGTTAACTAAACTCAGAATTATACACAAGAAACTAGAATTAAAAAGCATACAAGACTAGCAAAGGCCAGTGGCTCCTGACTTGGGACAGGCGCTAAAATTCGGCTGGGTTAAACTTTTTTTTTTACATCTCAACCCCCCTTTCTATACACCCAATTTTAACCAAAGTGACGCCCTATCACTTCATCTTCGCTTGCCAAAGGCTACGATCCACTCCCGTTCTCTTCACCCTTGGCCATCTGCATGACAAAGGCAATTGTTTGCAATATGCTAACATTCAGTAGGCATGTATATTAATATATATATATGTCAGCCCTTTCCCCTCCTGTTAGAAGAGAATAGTCCGATAATAGTATTTAAGGATTAATAGAACTCGTTTATTACTAGAAGCTGGGTTTAACAGCAATGATGTAGCATTTTAAAGCCGACTATATGGTATTAGGTTTCCTCATTGTTAAAGGCCGTAGGTTGCCTATACTTGCTTACATCGACTTTATTTGAAATTCGCTTTCGTGGATAGTTGTCTCACTGGCAATCATACGGTTTATTGCCACATCTCCTTATTGTATTTACCTGAATAATCCAGTCGTAATATTCCACTGATCAATGACTATTTCATTTACCTCGCAAATAAGAGAGATCAATTACGTCGCGGAGGGACTGAACTAGTCTGGATGTTTTTTGATTGGTTTCCGTCAGTAACCAAAATATAACTGGGGTCCTTTAAACATGAAATTTTTGTTTTGCTTTCTTTTAGACGCATTTGCTGTAACTTATTGATTAAAATTACTGAAATATGCATATTCCATATGGAGGTTCTCCTACTTACAGGAGGCTTATACACCGAAAAAAAACGAGTGCCATCTGTCGTTATAATGATCGTTAGCATAATACAACGATGACATTTCACACATCGACATTTCACACATTCATCAACAAAACATCAATATACAAATTGACAATTTACGAATCGACAAGTTACAAAACATCAAAATACAAATTGACAATTTACAAATGGGCAAGTTACAAAACATCAATATACAAATTGACAATTTACAAATTGACAGTTTATCGAATCGACAAGTTACAAAACATCAATATACAAATTGACAATTTACGAATCGACAAGTTACAAAACATCAGAATACAAATTCACAAATCACACAGTTACAAATTGGCAAGTTAAGAAGTAAGAATTTAAACCCTGTTTGCTTTCCATAATTATATAGTAAAGTAATTGGAACTGAATTTTTTCTTCTAAATTCTAAAATATTAAGATGGCTGCCGAGCTGATGACACACTAATTTTCAGCTCCTACAATTTTTGCAAAAGTTAATGTTATTTAGATGTGGATTTACATATTTTTGTGAGAAATTGATACATATAAGAATGGACTATACTTTGTGAAATTTTCATGTATGAAAATTTTGGAATTTATTAATTATTTGACCTAAAAGTTTTGTGATATCCTCAATATAACAACTAGATAAAGAATTGAACAGAGCTCACAACTGAGGTAAAGTAAAAGTATATTGACAATATGCCTGGAGGAAATAGTATTTCACATAGACCTTCTGGTCAGACAAAGCCAGTAAAAAGTGTTCAAACCCTGCTGCAAGCTAAAAAGGATGTAAATAAAGAGAGTAAAGTTAGTAGAGAACCTTCAGCAAAAAGAACTCACTCAGAAGTTTCAAATGAATCCAACAGTAGTTTTGATATCAATGGTTTAATCAACTTTCAAAAAGACCTTGATGAAATTAAATTTTCATTGAGGGATGTAACAACTAAAGATTACCTTAATGAGGTAACAAAAGATCTGGTCAAGACCTCTGAATTAGAAAACATTGTAAGTGGTATTGTAACGAAATTATTCAGCAAATTTGAATCATCTTTAGAAAAGAAAATGAATGATAAAATTTCCAAAATACAAAATGATATGGAAGAAAAAGTTGAATCATTGTCCATTGAGAATGAAGATTTGAAAAAAAAATACTTGAAATAAGTTCAAAACAATTTTCAGTAATGAAAACTGACTTAGTTGAAACAGTGAAAGTTGCTAAACAATCAAACATCAGTAGTAACTATAATGAACAGTATTCTAGAAAAAACAATATTAAAGTTTTTAACTTCCCAAGACGAGAAAAACAGAACCTCCGTCAGGACTTCATTAACATGGTAAAAACTGATCTGAAGATAACTTTGGAGGAAAGAGATGCAGTTGCCATACACCGACTACCAGCAGAACATGAACCAAGTCCTATGATTGTAAGACTTTACAACAGTGACACAAAGAGAAAGGTTATGCGTGTGAGAAAAGAACTATCAAGCAAAGTGAAATTTGTTGATGATGTTAGCCAAAGGAATATGGAACTTATACATAGACTAGAAAAAAGCCAACGTTTTGACCAGGTTTGGTATTTCAATTGTGGTGTTTATGGCAGAACTCCTAGTGGTTTACAGTTGAAAATTGGAATGTATGATGACATTAACTTCAGAATAAGACAGGGATATTAAACTTGCTGTACATTTGTCTATATTGTAATGCTATACACATATCTTACATTCAAATATACTCAAGATTACAGAAAATCTTTTAGGTCATTTTCACTTTATAGTTTGTAAAAAGAAAATCAGAATATGTATAAATGTAGTTTTTTTGCAAAAATTGTACTTTGCACTTCTTTTCAAGGTAGGTGTATGCCTGTCTTCTTTAATCTTTACTTATATTTTTATTTAAGTTTTTTTTTCTTCTCTGATATTTTGCTTTCAAACTACTGTTTTATGAATATGACTTATTTATTATGTCAAATCTTTGTTTGCCAGATGAATTTGTATTTGTCACACATTTCATTTGTGTACATACTGATGGGAAATTTTGCTTACTATAATGAATTCACTTAAAGTTTTGACATTTAATTGTCAGGGTTTATGAAATACTAACAAGAGAAAAGACGTTTTTAACTTTTTGAAATCTAAAAATTATAATATTTATTGCATACAGGATACTCATTTTACCACAGACATCGAGAGAAGTATACGATCGATGTGGGGATATGAATGCTACTTCTCATCTTACCTATCAAATTCAAGAGGTGTTGCAGTTTTATTAAATAATAATTTTGAATTTAAAGTATTAAAAGAAAAGGGAGATTTAAATGGTAATTACATAGCATTAGATATTGTGATTGGTGAACAAAAGATAACTCTTGTCTCAGTGTATGGTCCTAATACAGACAGTCCAAATTTTTATGACAAGATTATGAACACTGTTGAAGATTTTGGAAATGAAAGTTTTATACTTTGTGGTGATTTTAATTTAGTACTAGAACACACCCGTGATATCGCGGGTCCGTGACTGAATAAAAGTATATAACTATGCGCAAGCCTTATTTTAGTATTAGTATTGTCATCTGATAAAGTCATGCCGATTATAAGATACAAAGTTTTCTCTGCTATCAAATCTTTCTGTTTGAACCCGTCGAACTGGAACTTATCAATTATTGGTAATATTAATTATTTAGAAAACAAAAGGTCCTGGAATGGAGTATTTTTTAATCAACAGCATTGTCCTTTACAGGCGCGGTTTCGGGGGTTGGAACCTCCCTTTTTTTTTGGACGATCAATGCATTTGAATGGGGACATGTAGTTGGAACCCCCCCTTTTGTCCTGGGTTAGGAACCCCCCTTTTTAAAATGGCTGGATCCGGCCCTGCTTTATTCGTTATAAATAAAGTTGAATTCTTTGATTCGCTGTTTTACGTCATGCCCGCTCACAAATTGAGAACTGTTCCTATACGCCTTATTTTTAGTCACAGATTTTTAGTATTCGTATTGTTATCTTAGAAAGTCTTACTGATTAAAATACTACAATAGGTTACAAATTGACAATTTAGTAGTGTCAACCCTGTGATTATGACCCGTGTATATATCATATTAAAAACTACACCGTTTGGTGGTGCACCTGTCAGATGCGGAACGTACAGATAAGGTAATAGGTAACAGGTGAATATACTATTGGTATCGGTATCGGACTCGACCCGGAACTTCTTAATTATTGGCAATATTAATTACGTGGAAAACAAAAGGGCCTGGAGTGGTGTAATTTTTAATCTACACCTTTGTACTATATTAGTTATATATAAAGTTGAATTCTGTGATTCGTCGTTTTTACGTGATGACGGCTGACAAATTGGACCTCGTAATTTTAGTATTATAGATTGTATCCAAATATTGATTGTTATAATTATTTACATGTAAATAATCCTAATGCTAGAGATAAAGTGTTAGAAATTATAGACCAATGGTCACTTGTAGATCCTTTCAGAGAACTTTTTCCAGACTTAAGAAGATACACCTGGCGAAAAAAAACACCCTTTAAACAAGCTAGACTAGATTTTTTTCTAATTCCGGATTCTCTGTTATCAAATTTATCAAATTGTAAAATAGAGCCTAGCTACCGTTCAGACCACTCCATTGTGGTTTTAGAACTAGAATTTAACCCTTTTATACGTGGTAAAGGACTGTGGAAGTTCAACAATTCTCTACTTTATGATAAAGAATATATTGATATTGTTAAAGAAAGGATTTTAGAAGTAAAAAAACAATATGGTGCATTGGTCTATAATTTTGAAAGTATACAGGAAATTTGTAATGATGATCTCCATTTAACTATTGATAACCAACTATTTATTGAGATATTGTTATTAGAAATTAGAGGTAAAACTATCTCGTATTCGAGTTACAAGAGAAAACAAAGGGATATAAAGGAAAAAAAACTTTTACAAGAAATAGAATTTTTAGAAGCTGCTTTGAATGAAAAGTCATGGCAAATATTAGAAAGTAAGAAGCAAGAGTTAGAAATGATAAGACAAGAAAAATTGAGGGGTAGAATTATACGTTCTAGAGTTAAGTGGGTCGAGGAAGGAGAAAAACCATCAAAATATTTTTGTGGGCTTGAATTAAAAATTTTTACAAACAAACTTATCCAAGAGTAGAGTTAGAAGATGGGAAAGTTGTTGTTAACCAGTTTGATATCTTGAAGGAGGTTAAAACATTTTATGAAAATTTATACAAGAAAAGGGAGGTTAATTGTTGTAAAGCCAGTGATTTGGAAAGGGATCTAAAAGATTGTAATTTTAATAAATTATCTGTAGAGGAACAGATGAGTCTAGAAGGGGAGATAACTATTGATGAAGCAAGTTGTGTTTTACAAAAGATGAAAAATGATAAATCACCTGTATCTGATGGTTTTTCAACTGAATTTTTTAAGTTTTTATGGAGAGATTTAAAGTCATTTGTGGTAAAAGCATTAAACTTTGGATATATTATTGGGGAATTATCAGTTACTCAAAAACAAGGGACTATAACATGTCTGCCAAAAGATAATAAACCAAGACATTATTTTTAAAAATTGGCGACCTATATCATTATTAAATACTGTTTACAAAATTGGTTCAGGAGTTATAGCTAGTAGATTTAAAAAAGTGTTATGTAAACTGATTGATCTTGATCAGACTGGTTTTATTAGTGGGCGTTATATTGGTGATAATATTAGATTAATCTATGACATTTTACAATTTACTGAAGAAAATGACATACCTGGTTTATTACTTTTGATTGACTTTGAAAAAGCTTTTGATACTATTTCTTGGGATTTTCTTTATAGTGTTTTAGAATTTTTTAATTTTGGAGAATACATTATAAACTGGGTTAAAGTGTTCTACAAAAATATTTCATCTGCTGTTAATCAAGGAGGTAACCTTTTAGATTTTTTTAAGGTAGGACGTGGTTGTCGTCAAGGTGATCCTTTATCGCCTTATCTATTTATACTGTGTGCAGAAATTTTAGCAATCAGAATTTGGGGAAATAAAAAATATGTGGAATAAATGTGACGAGAGTAGAACATAATTTATCACAGTTTGCCGATGATACATCATTAATTCTAGACGGAAGTGAACAGTCTCTTAATGAAGCATTAATTGAATTAGATGGTATGCTAAACATTCTGGGCTTAATATCAATTTCACAAAAACACAAGTAGTTTGGATTGGGAACAAAAAATATAGTAATGATGTCTTATGTCCTGAAAGAAAGTTATCCTGGGGTAAAACAGATTTTACTTTACTGGGAATTCATTTTGATGTAGATTTAGATAAAATTGTTGATATAAATTATGAACAGAGACTTCTGGTCATAAAGAAATTAATTAAATCTTGGTCTTGGAGAAATCTTACTGTTATTGGTAAAATAACTGTGGTAAAAACTTTAATTCTACCTGTCTTAAATCATTTAATTATCTCATTACCAAATCCTAGGGATGCGATTATAAAAAAGATTAATGAAATTTGCTACACCTTTATTTGGGATTCACCTGTGCACAGGATAAAGAAAGAAATATTACAAAAAAATTATTGTGAGGGAGGTTTAAAAATGATTAATCTTAACCTATTTATCATAGCTTTGAAGTCAACATGGGTTAGAAAACTTTTTTGTTTGGAATGTAAATGGAAAAATGTATTTTTGTCAACAGTAAATAGAGATAGACTATTCAAAGGTGGAAACGGATATTTATCCCAAATTAAAAATAATGTAAAAAACAAATTTTGGAAGGATGTTATTGATGCATGGGATATGATTATTACTAAAGAAGAAACCCATACATGGGATTATTTTTTGTCAAGTTCATTGTGGTTCAATAGATGTATAAAAATTGGTAATAAACCAGCTTTTTATGTAGAATGGTTTAACAAAGGTATTTGTTCCATAAATGACATTATGTCTGAAAATGGAAAATTTCTCTCCATTGCCCAGTTAAAGGAAAATTTTGATATTGAAGAAAATGCTATGAAATATAACAGTATTATTTCTGCTGTTAAAAAAACAGCAAAAAACTATGCTGTTGGTGATTATAAGTTATTGACTCCATTTATTCCATCCTTTTTGAAAATTCTGTTGAGAAGCTCAAGGGGTACAAAAGATATGTATTCAATACTTATCAAGAATAATATTATATCAAATGGGCAAAGAAAATGGGATGAAATTATAAATTGTGAAAAAGGGGAATGGAAAGAAATTTTTAGACTACCTTTTGTAGTTACAAATAATACCAAATTGCAATGGTTACAGTATAGAATCAATCAGCGTATTTTAGGAACAAACAAATTATTGTATAAGATAAAAATAATTGATAACCCAAATTGTACATTTTGTCAAAAAGAAGATGAAACAATTGAACACTTGTTTTGGAATTGTGAGATTGTACAAATATTTTTAAATGAAACTAAACATTGGTTTCTTTCAAATGGTATAAGTATTCCGTTTAATATTCAAAATTGTATTTTTGGAGATATCTCAAAAGCATTTAGTAGAAATGTGACCAACCTGATTTTTCTGCATATCAGACATTATATTTTTAGTTGTAAATATTTTAAGAGAAGACTTACATTATTTGGATTGCAAAAGAAAATAAAGGATCTTTACTGTATTGAGAAACACATTGCTGTAAGAAAAAAGAAACTGGAAATTTTCGATCAAATGTGGAATAATTTCACTATATTATTTGACAGTTAAATAAATAAATGTACAAACATATAGAAGCAAACTTTTATGTTTAAATTTGACAGAAATAGGATAGGATGTTTTAAATCAAAATTCATCTAGGCAAAACTTTTTTTATGCCCCACCTACGATAGTAGAGGGGCATTATGTTTTCTGGTCTGTGCGTCCGTCCGTCTGTCTGTTCGTTCGTCCGTCCGTCTGTCCCGCTTCAGGTTAAAGTTTTTGGTCAAGGTAGTTTTTGGTGAAGTTTAAGTCCAATCGACTTCAAACTTAGTACACATGTCCCCTATGATATGATCTTTCTAATTTTAATGCCAAATTAGAGTTTTTACCCCAATTTCACGGTCCACTGAACATGGAAAATGATAGTGCGAGTGGGGCATTCGTGTACTGAGGACACATTCTTGTTTATTTTTATATTTTTTCTCTCTCTAATTATCAGTTCTCTCCAATATCTGGTCTTAGATAATGCAGAATTCACTATGATTTTGTGTATTTTTTCTTTCTTTTTCTACTTCAAACATATTTTATATATATATATATATATCTGTATGTTTTGTTATTTAAAGTATAGTAAATTTTAAGCTATTTAGATTGTTTAGGAACATTCAAATTGTTATTTCTGTTATGGTATATATTTTTATTTTATTATGTCATTATAATGTGTAAATTACTAACAAATACTAATATCTGCATATATATGTTATTTACTAATGTTAACAAGGCCGGGATAAGGTACCGGTATTCGATGTATTCAACTAACAAATGTACAGATTTCAATAAAGGATCAAAACTGTAAAAAAAAAAAAAAAAAAAAAAAATTCTAAAATATCCTTACTGCAGTGACGTCATTTAGAACTGTTCTTCAGTCCTGACTGATTAAGTCACTGAGTCAGTTCTGTTGACAGTTCTACGGTTAGAACTGATTTGGACAGTTCTACCCTAGAACTGATCCTGACAGTTTTAGACAGTTCTACACTAGAACTGATCTTGGCAGTTCTACCTAGAACTGATTTAGACAGTTCTACCTAGAACTGTGTAGAACTGTGTAGAACTGTTCTAGGACAGGTTAGAACAGTTCTATGACAGATTATTCTGACAGTTCTAATGAGAGGTTAGAAGTGATCTCAACTGTATATATATTATAACTTTATATGGTATGCAAGCTGGGGAATCATATGTGCCCCATGGACTCTTTCTCTATGATTTTTTGTTATATAAAAAAGCTTACCGGTATAGTGTTTTAAGGTATGGTAGTATTTGCCATTTTTACGCCCCATTTATCGGCATTAGTTTTCTGATCTCTACGTCCAATCATTTGTTCGTTCGTTTGTTCGTCCTTCTGTCCCGCTTCAGGTTAAAGTTTATGGTAGAGGTAGTTTTTGATGCAGTTGAAGTCAAATAAACTTGAAACTTATGCATGTACTGTATAATATGATCTTTCTAATTTTAATGCCAAATTGAAGTTTTACCTAATTTTCACGGTTCACTGAACATAGAAAATGATAGTGGGGATGGGGCATCCGTGTTCTATGGACACATTCTTGTTTTTTATGAATTATTTTTACAATAGATAAAAACTTAGTTCTGCGGAATCATTAATATTTGTAGGATACATAATTTCCTTGATTTCTTTGGTATATGGAAACAACGAATTTCAATGTTCAATAAATTAGAAATATCCAATAACCTTGAACGCAGACTTTGACATAACTTCAAAATCAAATATATACGAAACATAATTTTACTTTAATCCATGAAAATTGGTACCCATGAAAATAAATGAATTTTTTTTACATCACAATATAAGCTTTAGAAAAAACCTGCCACACACTAGTATATATATATATTGTTAATTTAATTTTTCATTTTTTAGTAAAGCCAGTTATAACGCCAAATTCTCCAAACACACTGAGTACAGAAGAAAGAAAATCGTTTGAAGTACCATGTCACTCTACTGGAAGTCGTCCTGCTGCTTCCATGTACTGGTTACTTGGACAACAAAGAATTGATGTTACATCAAACTCTTCAACCCAATCTATCCATGATCCATCAACAGATACATATAACGTGACATCTACTTTAAGATATAGAGTGGACAGAAGATATAACAGACAAACGCTTATATGTAGAGCTGTTAATGTCGCTGGATCCATTGAAAGATCTCTAGCATTGGATGTCAAATGTAAGTCAACTTCAAAATTGTGCTGTTTATAATATGAATGTTAAAAAATTTCACCTTATGTAAATCAAGTTATAACCAGTAAATTGTCATACTAAATAATCTTTACACTTTCAATAGGAACCAGTTAAAAGAAATATTAACTCATCACAACATTTATTTTTAAAAATATTCAATATCAGTCTGTCAGTACTTCAGTCAGTCTGTATGTCCCATGATTAATTTCAGTCGCATCTTTCTCGGGAAATACATTTATACAGGATTTTTGAAATTTGGTTTCAGTGTATAAGTCAGTTATACCATGTGTTTTAATTTAATCTGTCAGTCCGTCTGTCTCTCACATGAATATTTCTGTCGCATCTTTATGAGGAATTACATACTATAACAAGGATTTCTGAAAATTAGTTTCAGTGTTTATATAAGTCAGCTATACCATGTGATGTGTTTTCAGATTTATTTGTCCGTCCTTCTGTCCAATAGATATATTCATCGAAAACTATTTTCAGATTCATCACTGAACAAATTCCTGTATAATGAACACATGTTTCATTTTACTCATGATAGCCAAGTTGAAAATTTCATCACATATTTTTCAGGAACTACAATACAAGGATTTCTGAAATTTGGTTTCAGGGTTTATATAAGTCAGCTATGCCGTGTAATGGGTTTTAAGATTAATTACTTGACAACTTCCTGTTTACCGAACACTCGATTTTTTTTCAAGGTTTATTTTAGTCAGCTTTAACATGTGATGCTTTTTCAGATTCATCACTCAAAAACTTCCTGTTCACCGAAATATTTGGGCAGGGTTATCATCAGTGAGCAGTAGCTCTCAGTTTCACTTGTTTTTTTTTTAATGAATTCAATTATTTAACATGTTAATGCTTAAATAATAAAACAACGCAAGTTTTCCTTAGAATTATGGAACAAGTTTGACTGAATAGTTTATAATTGTTCTTTCCTACAGATGCACCTGAAGTTACAGTAGAAAATAGGACTTTATCACAGGGACAGTCACCTAGACAGATACATAGTACTTTAGATAGTAATCCTCAAGTAAACAATTGTAAATGGCATCAAAGATCTAAGTATGGTGAATATATAAAAAATTTTAGTGACAATAACCATATATTGACATTACCTACAGTATCTGAAGATAAAGTGTACCAAGACACTGGAGAATACATCTGTACAGCTGAAAACGGTATAAATGGAATTAACGGACAACTGAAACAGAATGGATCTGGATATGTTATAAGTAATGGTAGTGTATATTTATTACAGGGTACTGAATATCTAAATTTCTTAACGTGTCATCAAGATAAAATTAGAATGAAAAGGTCAAAATTTTAACAGTGCCTCCCTAATTGAGAAATAAACATGGGTATAAGAATTCTTTGTCTTTTTGAGAAAGTTTTTTTTGAGAAAACTTTAAAAAACGTAAAATGTTAAATTGTAATTACTGTAAATTAAGAAATTATTGGATGCATTTGTTATTGTGATTTTTAAAGAAGAGATGAAAATCTTTATTATGATCACATGAAAATCTGTCTACTGATATATTTATCAGATATTGGAATGCGAATTTTTGTTATTGTGATCCTCACCCTGTTTCATTATTCACAATGATAACAGGGAAGATATTGACAACTATATGTGATAGACATAAAGATTATTTTATCTTTTCTCATACTTCAAAAGAATGGCAACAAACAATTATATGCGATAGTACATTTACATAATCATGAGGATTTCTTAGCTCACAATCATTCCTCAAACGTTTTAAGTTAGACAACCAGCTTCACAAAGGATTCGTATGGCTGTAATGTATTTGGCAAAACTTTTAGGAATTTTTGGTCCTCAAAACTCTTCAACTTCATACTTTATTTGGCCTTTTAAACATTTTTTAGCTCACCTTTCCAAAAGGAAATGTGAGCTTTTGCCATCACTTGGCGTCTGTCGTCGTCCGTCCGTCGTCGTCGTCCGTCGTCCGTCCGTCGTAAACTATTTCAAAGATCTTCTCCTGTGTTTTAATTTCCATTTCATAAAAAAACATGGCCGCCATGGCTAAAAATAGAACATAAGGGTAAAATGCAGTTTTTAGCTTATAACTCAAAAACCAAAGCATTTAGAGCAAATCTGACATGGGGGTAAAATTGTTTATCAGGTCAAGATCTATCTGCCCTGAAATTTTCAGATGAATCGGACAACCCGTTGTTAGGTTGCTGCCCTGAATTATTAATTTTAAGGAAATTTTGCTGTTTTTGGTTATTATCATGAATATTATTATAGATAGAGATAAACTGTAAACAGCAAAAATGTTCAGCAAAGTAAGATTTACAAATAAGTCAACATGACCGAAATGGTCAGTTGACCCCTTTAGGAGTTATGGCCCTTTAAAGTCAATTTTTAACCATGTTCCTAACAGAGATGGGTCCGATTACTTTCAATGTAATTGATTAAATTACAATTACTTTGTCATTTGTAGGATTAAATTAAATTAATGATTACATCATTTCTGAAAGTATCTGATTAAATTAATGATTACATTGGCAAAGTAATCATGATTACATCTGATTACAATGAATTTAAAAACAAAACATTTTGAATGATGTGAATGAATAAACGTTCAATAACACTATAGCATTTTTTAGAAAGTATTTTAATTGGTTCAATTATAAAATGATAACTTCAAATTAAACTTCATTTATTTAAATAAACACCAAATTTCACTACATATATATACATTACATTTTATCACCAATGATCTCTGAATTATTTTAAATTAAATATAATAAAGATAAATCATAATCAAGAGTTTTTTTGTTTGTCTTCTGACCTCTTTCATAATTCATATGTATTCCAAGTTACAGTTTATGGAAGTTTAAGTATGGATGAAATAAAGTTACCAGTTAAAACTATGTTAAATTTGAATAGAAGTGTTTAATCAAATTGTAAACAATATGTAAGTACTAAAAATCATTGCATTTTACATGTCCAGTCCAAATACAAAAACAATTTAAACAACATATTTGTCCATCTTTTAATTTAGTTTGTGCTAATTAGATAAATGTTTATGTCTGATTTATCTTTTATCATATATATTTCCCTACAGCTATACTCAATTTGTAATTGCAATAAAAACAAACCTTAATTAGTCTCCTACCTGTCAATTCAAAGTTGATAAAAATCATAAAAAATAACAAAAGATTATAATTCAGGTTTAAAGAAAAGTATTACTTGAATATATAACAGTTATAATCAAATATTAATATGAAGATCATTATAAAACGATGAATATACATGTATGTAAAATATCTTTTACCAAGATAAAAGATATATAATTGTATTATATGTCTCTGCTTAGGCTAATGATGACTTTTCAATACTGTAACAGTTTATTTTTTACTGAAGTAGACATGCTTAAAGTAACCAAATAATTTTAGTATGTTTAAAATTTATCAAATATGAATAACAAAGAGGTTCATTTAATGACCAAAACACAATTTTAGATTTTTTTCATTGTAATCAGAATGTAATCAAAAAGTAATCATGATTACAGGGTATTTTGAAAAGTAATTGATTAAATTAAATTACATGTAATCAGATTTTTGGCTGATTAATGATTACACTGATTACTTGAAAAATTGTAATCAATTACAGCTGATTAATGATTACAATTACAATTACCCCAAGTCTGGTTCCTAATCTTAGTTATCTTTTACAAAAATCTTCTCCTCTGAAACTACTATGCCAAATTTAACCAAACATGGCCAAAATCAATATTAGGGTATCTAGTTTAAAAATTGTGTCCGGTGACCCGGCCAACCAACCAAGATGGCCACCATGGCTAAAAATAAAACATAGGGGTAAAATCAGTTTTTGGCTTATAACTCAAAAACAAAAGCATTTAGAGCAAATCTGACAGAGGTTAAATGGTTTATCAGGTCAAGATCTATCTGCCCTGAAATTTTCAGATGAATCAGACAACCGATTGTTAGGTTGCTGCCTCTGAATTGGTTATTTTTAGGAAATTTTGCAGTTTTTGGTTATTATCATGAATATTATTATAGATAGAGATAAACTGTAAACAGCAAAAATGTTCAGCAAAGTAAGATTTACAAATAAGTCAACATGACTGAAATGGTCAGTTGACCCCTTTAGGAGTTATGGCACTTTATAGTAAATTTTTAACCATTTTCTGTAAATCTTAATCTTTTACAAAAATCTTCTCCTCTGAAACTACTATGCCAAATTTAACCAAACATGGCCAAAATCATTATTAGGGTATCTAGTTTAAAAACTGTGTCTGGTGACCCGGCTAACCAACAAAGATGGCCGCCATGGCTAAAACTAGAACAATGGGGTAAAATGCAGTTTTTAGCTTATAACTCAAAAACCAAACATTTAGAGCAAATCTGACAGGGGTAAAATTGTTTATCAGGTCAAGATCTATCTGCCCTGAAATTTTCAGATGAATCGGACAACCCGTCGTTGGGTTCCCGCCCCTGAATTGGTAATTTTAAGGAAATTTTGCTGTTTTTGGTTATTATCTTGAATATTATTATAGATGTAGATAAACTGTAAACAGCAATAATGTAATGCTTGGGATATACAATGTTTTTTTATACTTTCATCATAAATTATATTATGAACACGAGACAAACGAGACATTTCAGTGTGTCCACTCTTGTTTTGCTTTTGAAGAAGATATGACAGAATCGAAGAACCATTTATATAAATTGAAAACCCAAAATAATCATTGATGGACGATTTAAGCAAAAAATTTAAGGTGAGCGATTCAGGCTCTTGAGAGCCTCTTGTTTTATTCTAGCGTCACTGATGAGTCTTTTGTAGACGAAACACGCGTCTTGCGTAAAAATTAAATTTAAATCCTGTTATCTTTGATGAGTTTATTATACTGATTTTTGTGCTTGCTTAGAAATTTAGCTTCCGAAATGACAAAATAAATCAATAAATAAATTGGTTTCTGTATGGATTTTTTCAACAAGTATAGTTAATTACAGTCAACAGTTACGAAGTTGTGTCACAGTACATATTTAAATTTTAGTAATTCTTCCACTATTAAGCTCAATGTTTATAGTGTAAAAACAACACTAAACCTTAGATGTTGTCTTTTTATACGACTGAAAAAAATTTGGGGATGGTATTATGTCGTCGTCGTCGTTGTCCGAAGACACATTTTTTTCCGGACAATAACTTAAGTAAAAAGAGGGACAAAAGATACCAAAGGGACAGTCAAACTCATAAATCGAAAATAAGCTGACAACGCCATGGCTAAAAATGAAAAAGACAAACAGACAAACAATAGTACACTTGACACAACATGGAAAACTAAAGAATAAACAAGACGAACCCCACCAAAAAATAGGGGTGATCTCAGGTGACCCAGAAGGGTAACGTGTATGGATCTCTTTGAAATTTAATAAGAAGGTTAAATACCACAAAAGAAAGGTTGGAATTGGTTTTTAGGGATGATGGTCCCACTGGTTTAAGAATAAGGGGCCCTAAAGGGCCCCACAGCAAGCATTTTTCTACTTTCAGGATAATAACTTGTTTATACCTATTTCAATTGCTCTGAAATTGTACCACAATGCTTAATACCACAAGTTAAAGGTTTGGATTCATTTTAGAGTCTGGTGTCAACTATTTAGGAATTAAGGTCCAAAAAGGGGCCAAAAAGCATTTTTGTACTTTCTTGACATTAATTAGCGTGTGAGTGTATGGATCTCTCTGACATTGTACCACTAAGTTCCTTATCTCAAAAGGAAGGCTTTGATTGAGTGTGGAGGTAATTGCCCCATTCATGCAGGAATTAGGGGCAATAAAAGGGCCAAAAACAAGCATTTTTTCTAGTTTCCAGACAATAACTTGTGTTTAAGTGTATGGATCTCTCTGAAATTGTTCTAAAAGGTTCGATAATACAAGGGAAAGGCCGGGATTGAGTGTTGTGGTATATTCTCCAAGGGGAAAAGGAAGGGAGGGTCAAAACATTTGGGGGTTCCAATCTTAAATTGCACTGTATTGCCCAATATATTTGTAAGACCTTGACACATGTTTTGTGTCAGAAACCAATACTATGTCAAAAACCTGATCACAATATTAATCCAAATTCAGACTGTATCAAGCTTTAATATTGTTTCCAAATTTGCCCCAACTGTTCAGAGTTCAACCTCTGCTGTCGTATCAAGCTGCGCTCAGCGAAGCATTTTATTTTAAACACGGTCTGCATGACTGAAAATTGTATGAATGAAATTAATTCTGCATAATTTTAGCTCCACCAGTTATAACAGCTGACAACGAATACAATTATATACAGTATGGAAAGTTTGGTAGAAGTACTATAGTATATGTCAATGTGTACAGTATTCCAAAGTATTCTAGTATTAGGTGGTATATAGGTAATAAACAGTTAGTATCAAACAAATATGTCATCAATGAAGAACCTGCAATAGTTAAAGATGTGTTTCATGGTGTAGAAGTACAGCTGGATGGTTACAGAGTTACACTGACTATTAGTGATCTACAGGAGGCTGACTTTACCAATTATACATTACGTCTATATTATAGTAGTCAGTATGTACAGCATACAGTGGTTCTAGAATCTGCAAGTAAGTATAAAGTAAAAAAAAATAGGTTGTATCATACTTGTATGTCACTGAAGAAACAATCCAATAATAAAAAACCTCAAAAAGACATCAAGAGTCATTTTAAATGTTAATTTTATTACCTTCAGAGCTAATGACAACTCCAGGTTCTTCGAAATATATTATGATGTTTATAATAGAAACTTATTGTATACTTATGTGAATTGAAATTATTGCATACTTATCTGAATTTAAATTTATTGCAACTCATAAAATTCGGTTGATTTTTTTTAGTTCATCAATCATTCAAAAGATAATGAGTGTTTTTAAGTTCCCTACCGACCAAGTAAGTCGAAGGGGACATTTTCGTTTTGCACTTTTTCTGTCTGTCTGTCTGTCTGCTTGGCTGGCTTTTTTTTGTCATGCTTGAAGATATTAATTTGAAAATTTATATATAGGTCTATCATGACTATTTCAAATCAAGTTTTAATTTTGTGTTCCAGTCTGATGATCTTGTGCAGAGTTATGGTCCTTGAAATTACAAAATTCATTTAAATAATCAGTTTTCAACATTTTTTTTCATCATGCCTGAAGATATTGGCTTGGTATTTGTGCAACAATTTACACCATGAAAAGTTATAGATGAAAATATAATTTTGTTCCATTACAATGAATTTTTAACTGGTAGGGACTACATGTATGTATTGCCATGCAAAAATGCTTGTTTATATGAAAATAAATATGTATTTTTGTTTTATTTCAGGTGCTCCCGAAACTCCATTAAATTTCACTATAACTAGTTCAGGTGAAACAAGTGTTACATTTCAATGGATTCCTGGATATGATGGTGGACAAACACAGACTTTCAACATAGAATACCATATTATTGGAACTGATACATGGATGTCTCAAGAAATCGAAATCAGTAACAAGATAGACTTGCACAAAACCTATACCTTGTCAGGACTACGAGATAAAACAACATATGAATTAAGAATGTTTGCAAAAAATAAATTTAACCAAAGCCAACATACAGACATTGAAACAATAACAACTCTAAGCAAAGGTATGTCTAAACAAAAATTTCATATTCATTTGAATAACAATAACTATTAAAAAAATAAATTTTGAAAGGTCAAGTGAGCTTTTCTTATCACTTGGCGTCCGTCGTCTGTCGTCGTTAACTTTTACAAAAATCTTCTCCACTTGCCCGTAATCATCCTTAGGGTATTTAGTTTAAAAATGTGTATGATGATCCTTTCTGCAAACCAACATGGCCGATATGGCTTAAAATAGAACATAGGGGTAAATTGCAGTTTTTGGTTTATTTCTCTGAAACTAAAGCAATTAGAGCAAGTCAGACTACAGGTAAACATGTTCATCAGGTTGAGAGTCACCAGCCCTGAATTTTCAGACAACCTGTTGATGGGTTGCTGCCCCAGAAGTAGAAATTTCAAGGAATTTTTGCAGCTCATGGCGCAGCTGTTTATCTTAAAAATATTTATAGTATCTAATCATATCTAATATCAATACTATTAATTATGATTTTACCCTTATATCACATGATACAATATTGAATACAGGCTTTTGAGAGCTTCTAGTTAATATGACTGCAAAATGTTTGCAGTTGTATAATGTTATGTAATTTTGCGATTTTAATGCAAAATTTGATTTTTGATCTCCAATTTCACAGTCCACTGAACATAAAAAATGATAGTGCGAGGGGGTCATCTATATACAATGGTCACATTCTAGTTTTTCTGCCCATGTTGTTACTGAGGGGGCATTAAATTTTACCCTTGTGTGTCTGTTTTTTCATTTGTAATGATGTAATTTGTTGGATATAATTCGTTGTAACTTGAATATTTTTTTTCAAATCGCTGAGTAAATTTATATCGTGTTTTCGAAATCCGGTATTTCCCTGTTATATACTTCTAAACAAATGACCCTGATAATGAAGAACACCCGGATGACAACAATCAATGTGCAGTGTACACTGTATGACAATGTTTTAATCGTGATGAAATTTTGTTTGATAATATTCTGGCTTTCAACTTGGCCATAATAACGTTGGAAATTAACTATATAGAAGTAAAACCAACCTCTCATGTTACAATCCAAACAACACGTGTATTATGATGCAAATGAAAAATAAAGTGAAAGTGAAATTGACAAGTCGGAGACTTATGCTACCGAGGTCTTTTTGACATACCTGGTTATGTAAAACACGGTTGAAATATTGTTTTTGTTTAATTTAAGGCACAAACAGCTTCTACTTTTACTGCCAATGAATATAAAGAATCATTACAATGATCATGCAAAGTTATTAAGTTATTGCGTTTTTTGTATTTTGATTTATCAGTCTTTACATTTTTTTGAAGTTTACACTTTTTCATGCAATATGTTAGACGTCAAAAATTATTTACTTCCGTTCAAAACGGAAACCTGAATAAACCGGCTCACTGTCCAAACCAGCCCTTTTAATAGTCCCGTAACCGGCCGGTTTATACAGGTTTTACTGTAAAAAAAAAAAACAAACTGATAAGGTGAATCCTCAGCACTAAATACCCTGAGACAAATAATTGACAAACAGTTATGTAGTGTGTGGCTTCTAATGTTTAATACCTTCTCATACTAATTATGTTTGCAGAAAAAAGTACAGCCTTAGGTGGGGTGATTGGAGGTGTGGCAGGTGGACTTGTTGCTGTGATTGTCATTCTTGCATTGATAGCTTTTGTGCTGTTTAAAAGAAAACAAGGTATTTTAGTTTCCTTTGGTCAAATAAGTTTAGACAGCTTGCAGAAAAGATAATGACATGAAGGGTCAATCGAAACTTGAGTTGCAAAGCTATTATATGTACAATTTTATGCTATTAATGTTATATTACAAAAGGACTCTTAATTACTTTTGATTGAAACTTCATATTTGAAATTGTCTTCAAAAACAGGCTAAGTTGTCTCAGAAATTGGACATCTTGTACCCAAAAGCAAGATTGGATCTACATTGCTAATTAAGGAGCAGAATGCTTTAGTTTTTGGGATACGAGTGCCATCAGAAAATCTGCAGACTTTTACCATTGACTCCCTTCAAAGGCTCCTCTCATGTCAACAGTTTTGAACTTTACGTTGATAAGAACAACTCTGTTTCTTAAGATTGTCAAATGCAGAACAGACAAAGAGATCGAATTTAAACATCATTCTGTTAATTTTGGTCTTATATTTATCCTCATGTTTTCATATCTCCCTTTTTCATTTGAGTTTATTTTCCAAATTGGATTGAATCGAAAATAACGTATGCGCATGTACAGCGCCAAAACTATCTCAGAGGTTCGTTGTTTAACCCATATTTCTCTGTTTACAGACATTTAAAAAAAACTGAAAACATTTTGTCTTCGCCATCGCTTTGATTTGCGAAATCTGTGCCTTCTTTTCTTATGATGATTTTTTTTTCTTTTCAGGAACCGCAATATTTCGTCATGTTGTAACTTCGTTACTACAGATATTTTTTTCAAAGTTATAGAAAACGCGGCAATAACACCTGTACCAAAATGTTAACTTCTGATTCAGGAGAAACAATAACTTTATCCATTTTTTTTCAAGTGTGTGTGTCAAAGTATCAATAGATGAATTTAATAAATCAGTTCTATTTATACACAATGTTTACAGATTACGGGTAAAAAGGTTAGATCGATTGCGTTTTTAATTGTAGTGTGAACGCAGTGGATCGGTTTAGACCGGTAGAGATCGTTATGATTAAAGATAATGTGAACGCTAACTGGTTTTATTTAGATCGATTAAAAAAAATGCTAGTGTGAACGGGGTCTTAGTCTCAAAGGCTCGACAAAAATGTCCTATCATTTCAACTTTCAAAAAGTTATTACCAAGTATGAGCGATTTTTATAAAATAGATACCATATGATAAGATGCAGATATGTCTGAAGTTTTTTTGTTTATTTGGCCATAATTTTGGTAATGTTCGGTTTCATTATCTAATGGGTTAAACACAAATGCATTTTTTTACAATTTTAATTTGGTTAGAATACATCTAGCAAACTTTTTGTATTATATGTCTCTGGTATATATTATCGTTTTTCTGAAGCGGTTTTGTGTGAACACATTTCTGTGTGGTCATTACACAAAAATAGGCACCACAGTATTTCTATAAATTAAAATCAGGTATGTCAGTCAATTCGATATTTTGCTTATCTACCGATCTACATCTACGACATAGAAAATCTGGCAGAAAATCTCGAAAAAGTTACTTTGAACCATCTTCTTTTCTTCGTATATTCCTCCGCAATGGAACACCTGTGTCACACGGTAGTGAAATAAAGACCTTACATTTACATTAAACATTAATATAAAAGAAAAGGTGGTAAAGGGAATTATTTACAGGCCATTATTTATCACTCGAGTATCACTTTTGTCCAATATCTATTTTTTTTTTAATTATTGGCCTATATATATATTATAAATATGTAATGTGCCATTAGTCAGTCTGTACTTGAAAACCAGATACTGTTATCAAAGCTTACCCATAATTCTACACCTGACTTTCCATGTCCAATTTCCTCCAAAACTAAGCACTCCCCGTCGTCGCCAACAATATTTCTTCCATTAACACTAATATATAACTTCTTGTCTTTGACAGTACAATCCCAAGTCGCCGTCTCCATTTCAAGCTATGTGACGTTGCTTTAAAATGTTTTGAATTGGGTTAACAAAAAATCATTAATCAAAGCTTGCCAATGCAACATGTTAAATGTGACAGAAAAAATTGTCAATATTTACTAAATGTACAAACAAGGCAATACAGGTTCCTTGGAGCATTTCTGGAAAAACCATAATCTTAAAAATAATTCCAAGTTCAAATAATAGCCTGTTATTAGTAAATATTGACAATTTTTTCTGTCACATTTAACATGTTGCATTGGCAAGCTTTGATTAATGATTTTTTGTTCACCCAATTCAAAACATTTATTTACAGTGATTCACAACATTCAGACTGAACTAATATTTTCCCCCCTTTTAAAACTCAAATTTTACTTTATGTCTTGAGACAGATATAGCAGTTTAAAAGTAAAACATAGTTACTAGAATCAGTTGTCGGCATCATCAGAGAGGACAACATAAACTATGTGTTTAAAACCTTATATTCATCCATAGTTTGGTAGTTTCAGATATTATATTTCTCTTTCATATTTTATTTTAGTTAAGCATGCAACTGTTTTTACTAGGTATTTTGTTTGCTATTTTATAGAACTTTAACAATTTTGTTTAAATTTCACAAGTTTTATTTTCTGCTTCTAAATTTTATTTTTCCTTTGTTTATTTGTTTGCTTTACAGATAGTGGTTTTCCTAGCAAGAGGACAAGGTATATTTAATATAATTCCTTCATTCACTTTTATACGACCGCAAAAATTTTAATTTTTCGTCGTATATTGCTATCACGTTGGCGTCGTCCTGCGTCGTCTTGCGTCTTGTGTCGTCGTCGTCCGAATACTTTTAGTTTTCGCACTCTAACTTTAGTAAAAGTGAATATAAATTTATGAAATTTTAACACAAGGTGTAATTCATAACCACAAAAGGAAGGTTGGGATTGATTTTGGGAGTTTTGGTCCCAAAATTTTAGGAATTAGGGGCCAAAAAGGGCCCAAATAAGCATTTTCTTGGTTTTCGCACTATAACTTTAGTTTAAGTAAATAGAAATCTATGAAATTTTGATACAAGGTTTATGACCACAAAAGGAAGGTTGGGATTGATTTTGGGAGTTTTAGCTCAAACAGTTTAGGAATTAGGGGCCAAAAAAGGGCCCAAATAAGCATTATTCTTGGTTTTCGCACAATAACTTTAGTATAAGTAAATAGAAATCAATGAAATTTAAACACAAGGTTTATGACCACAAAAGGAAGGTTGGGATTGATTTTGGGAGTTGAGGTCTGAACAGTTTAGGAATTAGGGGCCAAAAAGGGGCCCAAGTAAGCATTATTCTTGGTTTTCGCACCATAACTTTAGTATAAGTAAATAGAAATCTTTGAAATTTAAACACAAGGTTTATGACCATAAAAGGAAGGTTGGTTTGATTTTGGGAGTTTTGGTCCCAACAGGTTTTTAGGAATAAGGAGCCCAAAGGGTCCAAAATTGAACTTTGTTTGATTTCATCAAAAATTGAATAGTTGGGGTTCTTTGATATGCCGGCTCTAACTGTGTATGTAGATTCTTAATTTTTGGTCCCGTTTTCCAATTGGTCTACATTAAGGTCCAAAGGGTCCAAAATTAAACTTAGTTTGATTTTAACAAAAATTGAATCCTTGGGGTTCTTTGATATGCTGAATCTAAAAATGTACTTAGATTTTTGATTATTGGCCCAGTTTTCAAGTTGGTCCAAATCGGGGTCCAAAATTAAACTTTGTTTGATTTCATCAAAAATTGAATAATTGGGGTTCTTTGATATGCCAAATCTAACTGTGTATGTAGATTCTTAATTTTTAGTCCCGTTTTCAAATTAGTCTACATTAAATACCAAAAGGTCCAAAATTAAACTAAGTTTGATTTTAATAAAAATTGAATTTTTTGGCTTTTTTGATATGCTGAATTTAATCATGTACTTAGATTTTTGATTATGGGCCCAGTTTTTAAGTTGGTTCAAATCAGGATCCAAAATTATTATATTAAGTATTGTGCAATAGCAAGAAATTTTCAATTGCACAGTATTCAGCAATAGCAAGAAATCTTCAATTGCACAGTATTGTGCAATAGCAAAAATTTTTCAATTGATTGGAGTTATCTTTCTTTGTCCAGAATAGTAGTTGAATCAACTTAAATCATTGTTTTATACAATGCACAATGTATATTCACTTTTACTACCAACTGATAAATTAAAACACTCTTTACCATTCATTTCTCATTTGAGATTTCATAAATAAAAAGAAAATTTCTTCAAACATTTTTTTGAGAGGATTAATATTCAACAGCATAGTGATTGCTCAAAGACAAAAAAATTATTTTAAGTTCATTAGACCACATTCATTCTGTGTCCAAAACCTATGCTGTGTCATCTATTTAATCACAATCCAAATTTAGAGCTGAATCCAGCTTGAATGTTGTGTCCATACTTGCCCCAACCGTTCAGGGTTCAACCTATGTGGTCGTATAAAGCTGCGCCCTGCGGAGCATCTGGTTTAAATTTGTGTTTTACTCATGAATATGGATTATTTTACAACCAAATCACATTTTTTCATGCACATTCATGATGGCGTATGACATGAAATAGAGCACTCAAATTTATAGTTGAACTATTAATTTTCCCCCTTTTAAAACTCAAATTTTAATTTATGTCTTGAGACAGAAATATCAGTTTAAAAGTAAAACATAGTTACTAGAATCAGTTGTCGGCATCATCAGAGAGGACAACATAAACTATGTGTTTAAAACCTTATATTTCAGAAGCTAGATCAAAAACCTGTAAGCTTCATACCTTTTTGCTGGTTTTAAGTTAGCAGTATTTGATTTTTTAGCTCACCTGGCCTAAAAGGCCAAGTGAGCTTTTCTCCTCACTTGGCATCCGTCGTCGTCCGTCGTCATTAACTTTTACAAAAATCTTCTCTGAAACTACTGGGCAAAATTTAACCAAACTTGGCCACAATCATCACTGAGGTATCTAGTTTAAAAAATGTTTCCGCGACCCGGTCAACCAACCAAGATGGCCACCATGGCTAAAAATAAAACATAGGGGTAAAATGTAGATTTTGGCTTATATCTCTGAAAAATAGTAAATAGATTAAAATGCGGGTTTTGGCTCATATCTCTGAAACCAAAGCATTAAGAGCAAATTTGTTGATCATAAAGTTATCATTAGGATAAGATCTATCTGCCCTGAATTGGTAATTTTAAGGAAATTTTGCAGATTTTTTGTTATTATCTTGAATATTATTATAAATAGAGGTAAACTGTAAACAGCAATAATGATCAGCTAAGTGAGACCTAAAAATAAGACAACATGAACAAAATGATCAATTGACCCCTTAAAGATTTATTGCCCTTCATGGTAATTTTTAACAATTTTCAAAAATTTTGAAAGTGAAAATTTATACAAAATATTTTCCACTGTAACTACTGGGCCCAGGATATTATAGATAGAGATAATTTTAAGCAGCAAGAATGTTCAGTAAAGTAAAATATACAAACACGTCACCATCATCAAAGCTCAATTATCTCAGGAATCCATCTGTATCCTTTGTTTAATATGCACATAGACCAAGGTGAACGACACAGGCTCGTTAAACTGCCACAAGTTGTGTTTTTTTCCTTTATATACTAAACCAGCTATATTTTTGCAATGTCAATTTCATCACAGAACACCTTTTCACAATCAGGGAGTTCTTTATGCGCGCGTCACACTGTCCCGATTTTTACGCCGATGGCAACACGATAATGGAAATTTTCAAAATCGGGACTGATCGTATCCAGATCGGGCTATTCGTAGTGCCATCTTTAACCATCGTAGAACCATCGTCCACTTTTTCTTGCCTTCGGGGACAACTTCGGGAAGGGTTCTAAATTTTTTAACATGTTAAAAAATCCCCGAAAGTGCGTCCCATGTTGAGGGTTCGTATTGTGTTCGTATCACCATCCTCACCATCGTAATGTCACCGGGAATGCATCTTTGCACATCGTATTGCATTCCTGTTTCCATCGTTTCCATCGGGCAGTTTTAACATTACGATGTCTACACGAATGAATCACGAAGATACCCGAAGGTCTAAAGATGGCAACACGACTTCGTGAAGACCTGGTAATCCTGTCGTGTTGCCATCGAATAAAAAGTACAAAGGCGACAAGATGGAACTACGACAGCAATAATTCCAGCTAAATGTAAGATAATATTCGCGCGCGCTAAAATAGATTTAAAGTACCATGCGCGATATGCACTGGTCAGTCTAATACGACAGTTAACAAAGACGTTCACAAAACATGGAGCTCATATCATATGATTCTATGAGAACAAGAAAGGCGACAGCGTTTTTTCTATTAATTCAAATGGAACAAGAGGAGCTATTACAGGCTCAAGATTTACTTTTACAAGTAAAATATTATTTTATTGTCAATTTTTCATATTAAGTAACATAATGAAAATCATGAAATGAAAAATGAAAAACGCGCCTCGTACACCAACACTGCAGGTACACGTATATAAGGAAACCAACTTTTTCTTCATTATTCTAATTTTGTATGTATCGTCTGAGTTGTTGTCACACGAATGTTTACTCTATAACCATTTTGTTTTCTATATGTCATATTTTGCCGCATTTGTTGCTTTCCCCACATCCTTCCTTTTGTCTATGTTATTATGATATTCTCCTGGAAAGAGCTCTTTTTGAATAAAAGGGATCAACAAA
The DNA here is from genome assembly GCA_019925275.1 of Mytilus edulis. Classification (NCBI taxonomy): domain Eukaryota; kingdom Metazoa; phylum Mollusca; class Bivalvia; order Mytilida; family Mytilidae; genus Mytilus; species Mytilus edulis. The sequence continues at coordinate 90,388,506 of CM034352.1, read as the reverse complement.
CCCATTACCTTACCTTTAAGATAGATCAGTAAACATGGGCATAATTATGGGTGATTATTCAGACTAGTGCACACATTTTACAGTTCAAACAAGGCATTGCCAAGCGTGGCATCCCCTCGTATGTAACATATTGGGGACAAATATGGAGACTATATTTGTATACGACACATGCAGAAAATGGTAAATTGAATATGCATATTTGATACATAAACTATTTTTTTAGAAATCAACCAAAACATTCAGTAACTGGAAATTCCTTTAATATTGTCTTTAGAACCAGCAGGTAAAAAAAATGAGCAACCAATTTCCTGTGTATTATGCTATTTCAAGGAGAAAAAACAAATCCATCTGCATGACCTTGACCTTTGGCCTTTAATGTAAAAAATGTCAGATCATTACAAGGAGGAACAATATACCAAATGTGGTTGAAATCTTTTGAAGCATATTGGTTTTAGAGTGTACACAAGGGTGATATTGCCTTGTATTACAACTGCCACTGTGACCTTGACCTTTGAACTTAAAATCAATAGCGTTTAAATTCTTAACGAGTAACACCATACCAAGTTTTGAGCATTTTGGTTCTAGAGTGTCCATAACAATTTTATCTACACGCAGCTTACATGTAGTAGGCGAGGGGATAATAAACTAAGTTTTATAAGAATTAGACAAAAAGATCGATTTCCCGCCATGCATGGCAGACTTGTACAGAAACGATATGTTGTCGAAATTCTATTCGTATCTTTTAGATATCGTATGGCCATCGCGCCATCATAGTAATCCATCGTGTAGCCTTCGTAATCCATCGTGTAGGGTTAGGCTAAGATATGAAGCTTAAATACCCGTCTTCGGTTAACCTTCGTATGTCCATCTTTTGCTATCGTATATAATTTCGGCACCATCGTATAGACTTCGTTATTCATCGTACTTGCTTCGGTCACTTTTTGGTATTTTAACGAGATCGGGACCAACTTCGTACGAACTTACAATTTTCGCATTCGAGTGTCCATCGTATATAAAAATCGGGACAGTGTGACGCGGGCATTAAGGGATGAAAAAATGTTTGTGTTCTGTTTTAAGGAGCTATGGATGTAAAAAATTTAAGTTGCAGTATAGATATAATATTAGGTTAATGCCACAAAAATATAAACTTTTTAGTATTCTTACAAAAGTGGGGTTGGGCTCGGTAGAAACTTGCCCTTCCCCAGTTTCTCAGTCTCATACAAAAAGTTTTATTTTTCTGCCATTGACTTGTTATTGTATATTTATCTGAGATGTTTGCTACTAATGATCTCCCAGATACTTTACAAGCAAAGTTCAAATGTCATGAAAGGCTCAACAGTTCTCGTTTTGTGCTTTCTAATTTGGTCATTATAAGTTCCATTTGCATTTGTCTTAATTCATTATGCTTGATGACAACAAAATTATCTAGCATAGAACATTATATTTACAATGCCATATTTATTTTGGGCAATCCACCATATTGCTGTGGAAAAGTGTGTTAAATATTTTTGAACTAGATCTACATCCAAAGACTAACTGTTAAAAAACCTATTATCCAACCGTATTCCATGAAATGGTCATAAGTCCTGATTCAGAGGTATAATTTTCAAGCATCTGTTAAATCCATTCTGATAAGCCATGCATTAGAACTTGATTCTTTGATTAAATGAATTGCATCATCAATTGTAACATATGGTAAAGAGGACTAATCTTTGTCAATCAACATTATGACTAGGGTGATTAACATTTTCAGTTGGTGTTGACAAATCAACTATCAAACACATCTTCTTACTTTACAATCAAGGATCTCAAAATACAAATCCTGTACAATGTATTTGTGTTAAGGTTCATCAAGGTCAATACAATTAATTTCAAAGTTTGCAATTGAAATGGCCAAGCAATTTTCCTTTAGAAACCTAGGGAGGTAGTAATTTCAGATACACATGATGCATAACACAATTCTTGCTTGATATTGTTGATGTAACAGTGTTTTCGGAGCATGCTTGTTGATCGTAATTTAGCTAAATCATGCATGTTAATGAAAACCTATTATATATATCGACTAGAAATTTTATTAATTTTATTTTCAGATCTAAGTCAGATTCAGAAGTTAAAGGTAGGTCGTAAAATACTGATAACCAGTGTATAAACAAAGATATTTGATCAATTGTTTAACATTATTTATAATCTTCATCCCCAATGACACATAAGGCCACAACAAACTGACTTCACTTCTCTGTCCTTGGCCCCAGGTGTAATCAATTGCTTCCAAGTCTGCTTAAACAGTTCTTTGACAGGTGATTCTAAGTCTCCATTATATCATTCCCTGTCCAATTATCTTTACTTTATATTGTTTTTTGACATTAACTTGGCATACCTGTCAACTGACGCGGATTCTGCGGGTGTGACCCGAGATTTTCACAATTCTGAGGGATCACCCGGATCACCCGCCGGGTCATTGAAATAACCCGAAAATTCCGAAAATGACCCGATTTCACCCGTATTTCTTAGCCTTGAGATTGATTTTCATAAGTAATATTCCTTTGAAATACCGGCAAATTCGTAATTCTTCCATGAACATGCAGTTCATCTAGCTATGTAAACTGTCAAATTAAGTGACCCATTAAGTGCATGGCTTCACTTGACAGCTTTGGTGTCAAACACACTGTTGATTAACACCAATTACCTTAGCTTTAGGTCGTAAATAAATTGCCCTGTTGTTTTACAAAGATATTTCAACTAAGAGTTACTTCCCCTTATTTGTCACCATTCAAAATTATTCCTTATATTTACGTTTTATGGGTGAAAAAGATTAAATCATAATAATATAAAATTCAAATACATATTGAAAAATAACTTTTCATTATTTTTATACCTTTATACAATTTTTAAAAAAAAGTTGAAAATTATTTTTTACATTTATACTTCCTTTAACTGTATTGATGTTTTGGTATCTCTGATATACATTATAAGAAAATGTACCATAAATACTGAAATTCAGAGTGATCCAAGTTATGATGGGTGCTGCCCTCAGAATTATCAGATTCATTATCGCTAAAGATCATTTGAACTGGTTCAGTTGAATTACTTATATTATCATCACTAGTACTAGTGGATGGAACGTTTTGTTCCTCTACAGCATGAGATGGAGTAAATGGTAATGCTGCAAAGAGATTAGATGTAAGTTCTGTGAACATAGATCTCATACTATCAGAAAAATCAGAAAATTCCTGTTTGCGCTTAGAATGTTTAAATTTCTTACTAGGAGTTTTGACAGGTATATCAGTGTCAGACTTCCTTTTTAATGGAGCCTTTCCTTTCTTGTTCTCCCCCGGGCCCTTGCCTTTCAAGGTTGACGCAACGGCGCCATCTTTGATAATTGTAGCTTCCGGTTTGGAGCTCTTAGTTTCTGATTTTTTGGAAATTTTCCCATTCAAAGATTTAGCTGGAGATGAAAAACCAGAAAAACTATTATCAACTTCATCTTCTGAAGCGAAAAGCTTCATAACCTCTGAGTCCGAAACTATCGACTCTCTGTCAGTTTCTGACTGTTCCATTGAAGTTCAAAATCTAGAACAGATAAAAATAACAACGTGAAAAAAGTTTTACCTTGTGCATACAAAGTCAAAACTAATTCTTCCTCGAGTCGAGAATAAAAAACTGATTCAGTTTTTACTAAATAAAATGCTCTGCACTTACCGTACGTGTCTACGTGCGGCCTAAATAGTTAAAGAGGCCTTGTACTGGGTTCCTCATCCTTATATAGGGTACACCTGGAGAAAATCACTCTACTGTAAAAAAGGCACGTGCGGCAGGAATAATAGTTACATCTTAACCTGAGTAGCCGTCGGCTACCGATATAGAATTGTCAATTGCACAGTATTGCTCAATAGCAAGAAATCTTCAATTGCACAGCATTGTGCAATGACAAGTATTTTCAATTGCACAGTATTGCGCAATAGCAAGAAATATCGAATTGCACAATATTGCGCAATAGCAAGAAATTTTCAATTGGAGTTATCTTTCTTTGTCCAGAATAGTAGTTGAATCAACTTAGATCATTGTTTTATACAATATACAATGTATGTTCACTTTAACTACCAACTGATAAATTAAAACAATCTTTACCATTCAGTAATAACAAGCACTTTTTTTTACATTTTAATATTTTTAACCGGATTTTTGTGACAAAAATGTCGGTTATTGATTTGGGGATGTACGGCGGGCGGTCGGGCGGGCGGGCGGCAATCAAATGTTGTCCGTGCATTAACTCATGAACCGTTCAACCAAAGCTTTTAAAATTTTAATATATTGTAACTGACAACTAAATGAAGGTCAAGTTCAATAATGGCGATTTTGACTTTTACCGTTCAGGAGTTATGGTTCTTGAAAGATTGAAAAATGGAGTTTCCAGTCGTGTCCGTGCATTTACGCATGAACTGTTCTATCAAAGCTTCCCAAATTTTAATATGTTGTTACCGATAACAAAATGGAGGTCAAGTTCAATAATGACGATTTTGATTTTTACCGTTCAGGAGTTATGGTTCTTGTAAGTTTGAAAACTGGAGTTTCCAGTCGTGTCCGTGCATTTACGCATGACCTGTTCTACCAAAGCTTCCCAAATTTTAATATATTGTTACTGATGACAAAATGGAGGTCAATAATGACGATTTTGACTTTTACCGTTCAGGAGTTAAGGTTCTTGAAAGATTGAAAAATGGTGTTTCCAGTCGTGTCCGTGCATTTTCTCATAAACCATTCAACCAACGCTTTTGAAATTTTTATATGTTGTTACTGATGACAAAATAGAGGTCAAGTTCAATAATAACGATTTTGACTTTTACCGTTCAGGAGTTATGGTTCTTGAAAGATCGTAAAATGGTGTTTCCATTCACGTTGTTGCATTTACTAATGAACCATTCAATCTAAGCTTTTCAAATTTTAATATGTTGATACTGACTACAAAATGGAGGTCAAATTTGATATTGACGATTTTCACTTTCAGCATTCATTAGTTATGGTTCTTGTGATATTGCCAGGACACAAATAAATGTTAATAAATCCGGTTTGCTGTCGTTGTGACAGCCTCTTGTATGATGTATTTAAATGATTAGTTATTGCTAGGGGCCATTAGAAATTTGAAATGAGATCAGTTTTGGAATAAGGGAAAGGGAGATGTGAAGAAAAAAATTTGGGTCAATTTTTCTCATTTCAGATTTCATAAATAAAAAGAAAATTTCTTCAATTTTTTTGAGAGGATTAATATTCAACAGCATATAAAGTGAATTGCTCAAAGGCAAAAATTTTTTTTAAAATTCATTAGACCACATTCATTCTGTGTCAGAAACCTATGCTGTGTCAACTATTTAATCACAGTCCAAATTTAGAGCTGAATCCAGCTTGAATGTTGTGTCCATACTTGCCCCAACCGTTCAGGGTTCAACCTCTGCGGTCGTATAAAGCTGCACCCTGCGGAGCATCTGGTTCCCATTTCAGAATTCAGAAATTAAAAAGAAAATTTCTCCAAATATTTGCTTTGAGGCGATTAATATTCAACAGCATAGTGTAATGCTCAAAAATAAAACAAAAATTGTTAAGTTTATTTGATCACATTCACATGTGTCAGAAACCTATGCTGTGTCAACTATTAAATCACAATCCAAATTCAGAGCTATACAAAGCTTGAATGTAGTGTCCATACTTGCCCCACCTGTTCAGGGTTCGACCTCTGCGGTTGTATAAAGCTGCGCCCTGCAAACATCTGTTTCTTGTCTAATGTTATATGTCTTGGTATCCAGTCAATGGCCAATAAGAATAGGTGACATAATACATCCCTGTCTTACACTAGATCCAATTTCAAATTAGTCTGATATAGAGCTATCAAGGATGACACTGCATTCAAAGATGTAATAGCAGGCTTTTATTAGCATTTAATTTGAGGTTGAATTCCATACGATATAACAATTTTCCAAAGAGTTTATCTATGTATACTTTTAAAAGCCTTTATAGCTCACCTCACCTGAAAGGTCAAGTGAGCTTTTCTCATCACTAGGCGTCCGGCGTTTGTAAACATTTACAAAAATCTTCTCCTCTGAAACTACTGGGACAATTTTAACCAAACTTGGCCTCAATCATCATTGGGGTATGTAGTTTAACAAAGGTGTCCAATGACTCAGCCAACTAACCAAGATGGCCACCAAGGCTAAAAATAGAACATAGGGGGTAAAATGTAGATTTTGGCTTATAATTTTGAAACCAAAGCATTTAGAGCAAATCTGACAGGGTAAAATTGTTTATTAGGTCAAGATCTATCTGCTGTAAAATTTTCAAACAAATCAGACAACCCGTTGTTGGGTTGCTGTCCCCGATTTTTAAGGAAATTTTGCAGTTTTTAGTTATTATCTTGAATATAATTATAGATAGAGATAAACTGTAAACAGCAAATGTTCAGCAATGCAAGATTTACAAATAAGTAAACATGACCAAAATTGACTCCTTTAAGTAGTTATTGCCCTTTATAGTCAATTTTAAACCATTTTTCTAAAATTTTAGTAATCTTTAAAAAAAATCTTCTCTGAAACTACAAGGCCAAATTTAACCAAACGAGGCCACAATCATCATTGGTATAATTAGTTTAAAAAATGTGTACGATGATCCAGCCAACCAAACAAGATATCCGCCATAACTAAAAATATTACATAGGGGTAAAATTTAGATTATCTTATATCTCTAAAACCAAAGCATTTAGAGCAAATCTGACATGAGGTAAAATTGTTTATAAGGTCCGGATCTATCTGACCTGAATTTTTCAGACAAATTGGACAACCCGTTGTTGGGTTGCTTCCCGCGAATTAGTAATTTTAAGGAAATTTTGCAGATTTTTGTTATTATCTTGAATATTATTATAGATAGAGATAAACGGTTTACAGCAATAATGTTCAGCAAAGTAAGATCTACAAATAAGTCAACATGACCAAAATTTTGAATTGACCCCTTAAGTAGTTATTGCCCTTTATAGTAAATTTTTAACAATTTTTGTAAATTTTTACAAAATATTTTGCACTGTAACTACTGGGCAAAGTTTATTATAGAAAAAGATAATTGTAGCAACAAGAATGTTCAGTAAAGTAAGATCTACAAACAAATCACCATCACCAAAACACAATTTTGTCATGATACTAGTTTAAAAAATGTGTCCAGTGCACCGGCCAACCAACAAAGATGGCCACCCTGGCTAAAAATAGAACATAGGGGCAAAATGTAGATTTTGGCTTATAACTCTGAAATTGAAGCATTTAGAGCAACTCTGACAAGGAGTTAAACTGTTATTCAAGTCAAGACCTATCTGCTCTGGAATTTTCAGACGAATCGGACAACTGGATGTTGGGTTGATGCCCTGACTTGGCAATTTTAAGGAAATTTTGCTGTTTTTGGTTATTATCTTGAATATTATTATAGATAGAGATAAACTGTAAACAGCAATAATGTTCAGCAAAGTAAGCTCTACAAAAAAGTCAGCCGGACCAAAATGGTCAGTTGACCCCTAAAGCAGTTATTGCCCTTTATAGTCATTTTTTACCAATTTTATGTAATTTTTGTAATCTTTTACAAAAATCTTCTCCTCTGAAACTACAGTGCCAAATTTTACCATACTTGGCCACAGTCATCATAGAGGTATTTAGGTGAAAACAACCGGCCAACCAACAAAGATGGCCACCCTGGCTAAAAATAGAACATAGGGGCAAAATGTAGATTGTGGCTTATAACTCTGAAATTGAAGCATTTAGAGCAACTCTGACAAGGAGTTAAACTGTTAATCAGGTCAAGACCTATCTGCTCTGGAATTTTCAGACGAATCGGACAACGGGTTGTTGGGTTGCTGCCCCATAATTGTTAATTTTTAAGGACATTTTGCCGTTTTTGGTTATTATCTTGAATATTATTATAGATAGAGATAAACTGTAAACAACCATAATGTTCAGCAAAGTAAGATCTACAAAAAAGTCAATTTGACCGAAATGGTTGGTTTACCCCTTAAGGAGTTATTGCCCTTTACAGTCATTTTTTTAATTAACAATTTTCTTAAATTTTGTTAATTTTTGTAAATTTTTATTTAACAAAATATTTACCTCTGTAACTAATGGGCCAAGTTCATTATAGATAGAGATAATTGTAAGTAGCAAGAATGTTCAGTAAAGTTAAATCTACAAACACATCACCATCACCAAAACACAATTTTGTCATTAATCCATCTGTGTCTTTTGTTTAATATGCATATAGACCAATGTGAGCGACACAGGCTCTCAATAAGGAACCTCTAGTTTAAGATGATGAAAGGAGTAGGTTCAGTTAGACCCCTTTTTGGCCCCAAAATATAGCAGTTTTACAAAATTGCGAAAGTGTAATCTTTTAGCTATTTATTGGAAAGTAGAATGCTTATGCTACATAAATATTGGTCTGTTTTTAACAAAACAATGCATGTATATTGGGAATTAGCATCATTTAGTCATGCGGAATCACTGAAATCTTCACAATTTAAGCATTTTAGTTAAATTTTAGATGGTTTCCGTCTTCAATGAAAGTGGCCGCATTCGTGTTCATTCATAATATTGAAATGTAAGTTATATTTGATGATAAAACATAACATATACAAAGGTTGAGGATGAACACGGATGCGGCCACTTTTATTTTTGACAAAAACTATCTGAAAAGAAGTTTTTTGGCATATTTGATAGATTTTAAAGCTTGAATCGGAAGGTTTTTAATGACAAATCAGTTAAAATCTTTCACACAAACTTATCGAAATATGAAAAAGGGTGTGTTTTTCTTGCTCTGTATACTGCTTGTAGTTGATATTGTAATCTTATGGTTTTTGCATTTACTTATTTCTGTTTTATAGTTTTTCTTTCTTCAGTGATGATTTTAGCATTTGTCATTCAGAAATTATGTTCCTGCATTGCTACAACAAAGATAATCATTTATATAACATATATAATCAAAGTGTTCTGTCATGCCGACAGCCTCTTGTTATTTTAGTATTTCCCATAAATCCAATAATAAGGATACATAGGAGACTTGCATTAACATGCCTATCATTGCTGTAAAACAGATCAGAGTATATATTTTGGGTTTAAAAGGCCTGATCTTAACACCTTTTAGCTCACCTGGCCCGAAGGGGTAAAATGCAGTTTTTGGCTTATAAATCAAAAACCAAAGCATTTAGAGCAAATCTGACATGTGGTGAAATTATTTAACTGGTCAAGATCTATCTGCCCTAAAATTTTCAGATGAATCGGACAACCCGTTGTTAGGTTGCTGCCCCTGAATTGGTAATTTGAAGGACATTTTGCTGTTTTTGGTTATTATCTTGAATATTATTAGCTCACCTGGCCCGAAGGGCCAAGTGAGCTTTTCTCATCACTTGGCGTCCGTCGTCCGTCGTCGTCGTCGTCGTCGTCATCGTCCGTCGTCGTTAACTTTTACAAAAATCTTCTCCTCAGAAACTACTGGGCCAAATTTAACCAAACTTGGCCACAATCATTATTGGGGTATATAGCTTAAAAAAATGTGTGGCGTGACCCAGCCAACCGACCAAGATGGCCGCCATGGCTAAAAATAGAACATAGGGGTAAAATGCAGTTTTTGGCTTGTAACTCAAAAACCAAAGCATTTAGAGCAAGTCTGACATGGGGTAAAAATGTTCATTAGGTCAAGATCTATCAGCCATGAAATTTTCAGATGAATCGGACAACCCGTTGTTAGGTTGCTGCCCCTGAATTGGTAATTTTAAGGAAATTTTGCTGTTTTTGGTTATTATCTTGAATATTATTATAGATAGAGATAAACTGTATACAGCAATAATGTTCAGCATAGTAAGATTTACAAATAAGTCAACATGACCAAAATGGTCAGTTGACCACTTTAGGAGTTATTGCCCTTTATAGTCAATTTTTAACCATTTTTCGTAAATCTTAGTAATCTTTTACAAAAATCTTCTCCTCTGAAACTACTGGACCAAATTTAACCATACTTGGCCACAATCATCATTGGGGTATCTAGTTAAAAAAATGTGTGGCGTGACCCAGCCAACCGACCAAGATGGCTGCCATGGCTAAAAATAGAACATAGGGGTAACTCAAAAACCAAAGCATTTAGAGCAAATCTGATGGGATTTAGTTGTTTATCAGGTCAAGATCTATCAGCCATGAAATTTTCAGATGAATCGGACAACCCGTTGTTAGGTTGCTGCCCCTGAATTGGTAATTTTAAGGAAATTTTTCTGTTTTTGGTTATTATCTTGAATATTATTATAGATAGAGATAAACTGTAAACAGCAATAATGTTCAGCAAAGTAAGATCTATATATAAGTAAACATGACCGAAATTGTCAGTTGACCCCTTAAGGAGTTATTGCCCTTTATAGTCGATTTTTAACCATTTTTCATAAATCTTAGTTATCTTTTACAAAAATCTTCTCCTCTGAAACTACTGGGCCAAATTGAACCAAACTTTGCCACAATCATCATTGGATTATCTAGTTTAAAAAATGTCTCCGGTAACTAGGCCAACCAACCAAAATGGCCGCCATGGCTAAAAATAGAACATAGGGGTAAAATGCAGTTTTTGGCTTATGACTCAAAAACCAAAGCATTTAGAGCCAATCTGAAAGGTAGTAACTGTTGATCAGGTGAAGATCTATCTGCCCTGGAATTTTCAGATGAAATGGATAACCGGTTGTTAGGTTGCTGCCCCTGAATTGGTAATTTAAGGAAATTTTGCTGTTTTTTGTTATTATCTTGAATATTTTTATAGATAGAGATTAACTGTAAACAGCAATGATGTACAGCAAATTAAGACCTACAGGCTAAAAAAAGAACGACTGTAATATTTTTTCTGTCTATGTGTAATACCACCATTGATATTCCCCTATTAGTCTTTGTCAAATTTGCACTTATGAAAATATTGTACAAAATTAATGTTGTTTCAAATAAAGAAATACTTGACAATTTGAAATGAGTAAAGTTTTATCCTGTCCAGTACTATAGACAAAATTTCACATAACACTTCATTGCATATAAGAAAAATAACCATCACTGGTAGTAAACCAAACAAATTTTTACCCCTTTTTAGTGATAGTTGTTTCAAAGTTTACACCATGACAAGTTATAGATCAAGCTAGCATTTTGTTCCAGTACAATAAGTTTTTAAGCAGTAAGGGACTACTCTTAGAATGCTAGTTATTATTGTCACGTACTCGTTGTAGTGACCTATGGGTATAGTACAAGAGTTTACCCCGGGATATTGGAAGATGCACCGTTCCGTATACATATCTATCTTTAACTTCTTAATTTGACATCTGTCAGCCACTTGCAATGCGTGGGACGTCTTGGTGTCTTTGCACAGACCTTGTGTGTTCAACAGCAACCAGTGCTAACCTATTTACTGCTATTCCTGTGCACCCCTAGCCTGTGCACTATTTGGCTGTTCCGTCTGTGCACTGCTTTACACTTGTTTACCAGTGCAATATAACCGCACAGTCACCTATGCACCTGTTACCCGGTGTGTATGTTTCACTTATTATATCCTTCTGTAACCTTATTCAGGTACGCAGATTTACAGAATCTATTTAATCTTTATAAATTGAATAGAATTACCTTCTTGCTTCTTCTAGACGTCTTGGCTGGATATACATCTGTCGCATCGTTGGCTCGGTGCCCGAAGGCGTTTGGTGAGCAATTGAATATTTTCTTCAGTGGGTCAGGAACAGGTGGAAGACGCCATTTTAGTATGTCACCATCTTGGGTTTGCTGAGTTGTTTTTGGTTTGTTTACTATTTTGATGTTTCTTTACAGTCGATACTCCACAACGGCTGTTTTTAGGGCTAGGTTGATCAGCTGGGCAGCCCGCTAACCACGACGATGTGTTGTTGGTAAATGAATCATTGACTCTGTAGTAGAAGACTGCAAATTGCACAATTACAAATTGTAAAACTATTTTACAATAGCCCTCGGATGTCTGGGCAGCATATGACACTCACTCATCCATAATGGGTTTCAGAGTGTCACTGACATGGGTCTACTGTAAGGGACGTCTCAAGCCTACTAGTTTGTCGTTGAACCATCTGAGCAGCGTAACATGTTGTAGCCAACAGGTAATCAGGAGCTGATCCAGCACCTTATTCTGACAGTTCATCAGCTTATATACTATGGTATCGACCCTTACTATTTACGTTGAACGATTCCATATGTCTTATTCCTATGAGTGTTTATAGACTACCTAATCTAGATCTATTGAGCACATCTACATCTGGTGGACATATTTCAGTCCCAAACTCTATCCAGGTATTGCCTCGAGTCATGTCATTAAAAAACCACAACTGTTTTTTCTTCAGTAACTAACCACTAGCACAACCCGTAGATGAATGATCTACCCGATACACAAGATTCCCACTCAACTGCATACTATTGTCTAATACTGGAGGAAATGTTTAACATGGTCATCAACTGAAACACATCAACTTAAACCTAAGTACCCTTAAATCGTTTTACATCTTTATTTCAAATATGCATGCTGACAGATTTTAATCTATCTATTTTTCATGAAAACCAACAAGCCAAATAGTACTTTTGAAAACCACCGATAACATCAAACCCAAAACCGGAATGAAATAATTTTGCCTTACAACTGGCAACCTATTGACCACTCAAAGAGCTTGTTGAGAGAAATCTTTAACGTGCACAAAGCAGGGTACTCCTTGAACACGGGACTTCGTCCCCAACTGATGGACATACACATTAAAATATACTACAAAATAACATTTTAAGTAGTGATTCCCTCACTTTTAATTACAAATTAACTGTCTTCCCATCAAAACTCCTAAACCCTTCTATAAGTGTCCATATAACTTTTTTTTTATATTTAATTACCGTAGATGATAAGAATAAGTATATACAACAATGAAATTCACGTTATCTAACAAAATCATGCAGCAATGATTGCTGCTTGGTAACCCTGCGTGGACGCATTGTGTTGTCTTAATTGTTCATCACTTTGATGTCAAATGTTATCCTCACTATCAGGCTCATCATTAAAAATTTCGGGCACCACTCTTTACGGCTCAAAAGTATCATCTTGACTATTGTTTTCGTTCATCTGTGTTTCTCCTCGTAGAATTTGGCCCTTGCACAACCTCTTTTTATCTACATGTATAACATTTGGTCGACCACGCGACGCCTACCACAGTTAATAAGATAGTTTACATCCGAGTATTCTTTGAGTACTCGAAAAGGACCACGCCAGTAGGATGTGAATTTGGGAGAATGACCAGCTTTTCAAATTGGAAAGAATACATATGCTTGGTTGTCTTTCCTAAATTTGTTCTAGTTTAACTGTTTGTCATAATACTTTTTCTGACGCAACATTTCCTGTCCTACATATTTTCTAACAAAATGGTGAGCGTCTTCCAATCGTTTTTTTTTTAATTTTCTTTAAATAATCAGGTACCTCTTACATAAAGTCTACAGGTCTAGCAACTTTGCGACCTAACATCATGCGATTAGGCTTTCATCCTGTAGTCTTATGTTGAGCTGATCTACCATTCTGTCACACTGCAGATGATAGGCCATGGTTTTATTTTTGGCTATCTGTAATAACGGACACATTTCTTGAAATAATTCGCTCTCATACTGCGAGGTGACTACAATAGGCATGCCAGAACGCGTAATAACCTATAATACTAATATATTAACTATTGCCGCAAGCATGTTAGGCATTGGAAAGCTTTCAGTTCATTTGCTGTAGTATTACCCTATTACTAGGATATACTTTTGTCCTCTATTGGTTTCAGGTAGTTCTCCCAATGTATCCGTTGCAATCCTTCACATAAGGAAACCCGATTTCTGTAACTTTATAGAAGCCCTTTGTCGTTTATTTAACAATGTTTAAGCATCATCAGCTCTTTAAAGCTGTGTTTGGACTGTGCGCTCTGTGACATCGCCGAAATCCATGTGCCTTTTCTGAACAATACCAGAATCTGTCAGGTTTCCAGGTTACTCTTTTGGGGTAGAATGTTGTGGTGTAAAAAGCCTAGGATTTCTATCTTTTCTATCTTTTGCTTAACATCTTTCTGTAACGTATTTATATGCTGCTGTAAATGGTCCATATTAAATCAAGTATCGGTGCACTTGCCAATTTCCCAACGCTGCAACCAGAATTATGTCACATACTCATTGTAGTGACCTATGGGTATCGTACCAGAGTTTACCCGTGGATATTTGAAGATGCGCCGATCCTTATATATATATATATATATATATATCTTTAACTTCTTAATTAGGTCTCTGTCAGCCACTAGCAATGCGTGGGACGTCTTGCTGTCTTTGTACAGACCTTGTGTGTTCAACAGCAACCAGTGCTAACCTATATATGCACTGCTATTCCTGTGCACTGCTATTCCTGTGCACCGCTATTCTGTGCACTATCTGGATGTTCCGTCTGTGTACTGTTTTACCTGTGCACCATAATCGCACAGTCGCCTATGCACCTGTTACCCGGTGCGTATGTTTCACTTATAATATTCTTCTGCAACCTTATTCAGGTACGCAGATAGGTTCTTTTTCAGGATCTATTCAATCTTTATAGAAATAATGACCTTCTTGCCTCTTCTAGACATCTTGACTATTCATTTAGCAACCCTGATTACAAATGGAAGTTTTTGGGATACGATTGCTTTCAAGCAATCTGTAGACTTTTACCGTTGACCCAGGGCTCATTCCCTCACGTCAATCGTTTTATTCTAAACATTCAGCAACATCTCAGATTCTTATGATTGTCTTGCTTTAAAAGGTAAAAACAATCAAAAGGATTGAACATAAACAACTTTCATGTAACGTTCTTCTCATAACCTTCATGTTTGATTTTTCCCTTGACTTATATGCGTGCTTTTAACAACAAGGAAAATCAGAATTAAGCAGTATTTATATTTAGTGTTTTTATAAATTTAGAAACACGTCAGAGGGAATTCCCCAGTTTTGATAAATGCGAGTTCTCTGAATTCCGATAGTTCTGTCATATAAGAACTGAAGTGAAGTTTTTCTATATTTTACCGTTATGAAACAGATACTGTACTCTCATAAAGAAATGGAGATCCATTCATCATATCATTTAATAAACGTTCTTGTTCCAAATCGCAAGTCGCGGGTTTGTTTATGTATTAACGGTCTCACTAATTAGCGACAAGAAGAATTTTAACGACAGGAAGCGTCAATAAGCGACAAGAAGTATTTACCGACAAGAAAATTTTTTTTTTTTATTAAAATTACTTTTTCCAAATAAATATTAAAAGAATATGCAAAAGAAAACAATTTCAACGATAGGAAAGTTAATATTGATAGAAAAAAAATGAAACTTAGATCTAATTCAGTTGCTACATTTATTTACATGATATTTTATTAGGTATAACAGCAAGTATTAGGTTTACCCTGTCGTATTACAGTATTACTTTTACTTGTGTTTTAAAACAATAATATATTTATTTTAAAATATTTGTGCATCATTGTCCAGAAAATACATACACAAATTGTGAAATACAAAGAACTGAAATCAAACAAGAGGAAAACATAATTAAAATGTCTATATTTTTCATCATTTTATTTAGAGTATTGCCTCATTTAACGATATTTATCATGTTTATGCATATTGATTTTGATGACAATCTTGAGTTTTCAACAGGTGTTCACTATATACATATGATTGTATATTCTGGATCGTGTAATTGTATAGTCTCACGCGTGTACATAGTTGCATGAAGGTGTTAATTGGATGTTATTGTAGCAATAAAACAAGGGACACGCAACTCGTTAATCTCATTTTATGTTCTACATTGTGTATTACCTTTTCTTGTCGCGAAAGTTATTCTTCTTGTCGCTTCTTAACGCTTCTTGTCGCTAATTAGTGAGACCCTGTATTAATGCGCATGCGTATAGTTTTCTTGATTTCAAGGGGTATCAGATTCAGTGGTTGCTTTGGATTCCCCGCTTATTAATTCATTTGAAACTCATTGGATTTTTTCTATGTCGGTCTGCTTTTGAGGGTTTAATATTGTTGTTGCATAATTTAAAATCATATGCATCATTTAAATTAAAATCAATGTAGTTTTACCTATAACACCCCTTCAGCCGAAATGGAGTCTTCCATATTATCGTTTCGAGTTGTCTCTCTTCCGAAAGTATTTCCCGTCAAAATCGAAATACATTACGACTCGTCAAGAAAAATTAACTCGTTAGATGTCGATAAACGTCGTATTATATTAAGAACGATCTCATTTTAAACAGAGGAGTGTGTACGGAAAGGAGTCATGCCCACTGACCTAAAGGAAATTAATATTTAGAGAGTTAGAAATGGGCTTCCTCCTAGAATTAACGGTGAGAAGATACAAGTGAAATACCTTCTCTCACTCTCAGTCTGAGCTCTCAGTGACTGCCGTGGAAAGTAAACTCGGAATTGATAGTACACAAATAAAACATAATAAGTACATTTTATACACTTGTATACGGGATTGGCTTTTTTTAAGGTTCATCATAAGGAATTGAAAAATATGGCCGTGTTTTCACCTCAAAATTTACTATGAGTACAGACAAACTGGTACGTCTGGGAAAGTTTTAAGGCATGGCAGGAACTAGATATATAAAAGTTGTATGAAGTCTACGTTTCAGAAAATTAAAAACTTACCTTGATTTTGATGTCCAGTTTTTTCCAGTCTGCAGAAGATAGCAAAATAAACAAACACCCGAGTTTCATTTGATACGTCCACTCAGTTACACAATTTAAATCACCTATTATCTGCAGATGTCTATTGTCCATTTATTGTCCATTTAAATGAATACTACTCACAACATGTATTATATGAGGGGAGATTCTCAAACCTCTTTCCCAACTTAGTTTATTTTGACACCTTCTGCAGGAACGAAAAAAACTGGATAGCAAAATCTAGTAAAGTTTATTATTTTCTAAAATATAAAATGCATTTAAAATTTATATATCTAGTTCCTGCCATCCCTTAAAACCTTTACAGGTGCAAAGGTTTGTCTGTACTCGGAGTAAAATTTGTGGTGTAAATACGGCCATATTAGACAAAAGGTTATGATGAACCTTACAGTTGAGTGACTATTCAGATTATTACATTAAATGATTTGAATGTGCAGTTGAATTAGTTTTGACTGAAATAATACTATCCAGCTGTACTAGGATTTGCGGTCATAAAACTTTCGAGTCAGATGTTTGTACTCATACTCGAAAATCAACCAATGAAATTGCTTACTTTCTTGTTTCGAGCATGCTCCAAGCACTGAGCAAAGTTTTATGCCTTCAAGGCCAGGGTTGCCGAAAAATGTGTGAGACTCACGCATGTTCATGCTTTTTTGCAGCAGTATCCTTGGATCTTTTTTTTCCTCTTTGATCTTTTCAATTTTGGCCAAATCTCACGAATTTGCTTAATGAAAAGTTGGCAGAACTGCTATACATGTGTCAATGAAAACTATATGGCAATCGTATCCCTCAGAGCATTCTGCTCTTTGATTAATGATCTTGACTGGCTATACAGCACATGCACGGTCGGACAAATTACAGTGCATCAGCTTATATACTAAGGTATTGGAAGATACCATTTACATTGGACGTTACCAGATGTCTTATTCCTATTCCTATTTATAGAATACCTAACCCTTATTGCTAAAATGTTTGAAAGACAGCCCTTATTTTACAACTACCGATTAGAATATATGGGTTTAACCACAACCTGTCCGTTCTTGATTCTAAATATTATAGATTTCCATAGCAATGTAAACAAAACAAAACCGAAAGTAGGCAACTGTTCAATTTTCAAATTAAACCAATTTGCACAACAATGTTTTAATTTGATAAAAGTAATAGAGTAGTTCAGGGAAAGCTTGTTCGCGACCTAGAATTCTGAGTGGGTCAAGCGTTTAATTAAAATTCATGCGAGAATATGCGAGATTTGGACGAACTGGGGGCAAAGTCAAATAGGGTACACATCAATATTCGGTGTTTAATAGGCGTTTTTTAGGACGCCTGTCGCTTTCCCGTTTACCTGTGAAGTCGTTGAGTGTCATCTGTTTTTGTTTGTTTATGTGTAATAAAGTAAAATAAATAATATTTTGAAAAATTTCGGGACACAATGTTTAAAAATTACGGGAGAAAATTGGAAAAGAAATTTGAAATTACTGCTTGCAAATAGCCAAAACGAAATGTTCGATAAAGAAAGAACGAGGTCCTTCAAGTCCCTGGAAGCTGTTAAGAACTTTGAAGAAGTTATGTGCAGAAATATGATTTTTTGTCGATTGAGAATAATTTCCAGAAACATGCTGGCGTAATGGCATTAATTGCCAAAACAGTATATCATACAATTGTGACACTACATAATTTATTCTCTTTATCCTTTTTTCGGGAGAATATAGATAAACAATCTAAATCCTATGATTGTCATGTAAGTCGGAGCTTATTGAAAAGTTGTTGCTGGTCATAACACATCTATAGTCGTAATGAATGATATTATGCGATGTATTCAATAAAAAATAAACATCATGGCTTCATAAATGTTATGTTTTCAATATTGTTTAAATAATCTGATCGTTAAACCTTGGTACAGTATATATCCGTTCCTTGTTCAAACCATAATAAAATAAGTTCCCATAAAATCAAACAGCTACAGATCGTCATATGGAATTAAAATCTTAGCAAAAAAGCCGCACCCACTTATAAGATATATACAATCTCTTTACTCTGACTGTTGCATTTTGAACAAACGAGTGAAAGTCCAGCTCAATGTAGAACAAAATAGTTTCAACATTCATATATCATATCTGATCGTGACCTGCATAGATATGCATTTAACTTGCAACTGGACGATTAAACAAAACGGTTATTGATAACCTCAGACAAAACATGAAATTAACTGTTTAGGAAAAACGAAGTCCATCTAGTAGTAAAATACGGAAAAATGAAAATAAATATTTGCAAAATTTTGCCCTGGATACTGTTTTTTGGACATAAAGAAGCTCCAAATTTCCCGAAATTCCATTATGTTTGACAACGATTTTGATGTAAAACAAAACTTAACCACAGACTGAACCTAAATGCTGAATTAGTCGGCGTGAATGCTGACGACGGAACCTAGCATCGCTAAGTATCGCTTTCGCGAAACTTGTCAAAAAGAAGGATGTATGTCAAAAGATCCAAGTAGGCAGCTATTTCACTCATAAATCTTAAAGACCTCCTTGTTTTCGACAAGACGACAATAAATGTTTTCTTTTTGTCTAGGGGGGGGGTCTTTTTTCTATAGTGATTGTAGTATAGCAAAAAAAATCGCATTACGTATCATTTTTCTACCTACCAGAGACATATAATACAATATGTCTCTGTAACTACTAACGTGAATTTTCTGACACAAAAATAAATATACGACAGAACTGTTCATTAAAAGTATGTAATCAAATGCCAAACTATATATATGTGTGAAAAATTACTTTCTGAAGATACAACAAAAAAATATAAAGATTTTTTTTCTGTTTAAGATCTTAATAAATCTCATTGAAATTAACTAAATATTCTGTATACAATATTATGTATGCTTCACAATATATCAAAATAAAATGCTGAACGACCCAGATCCCCCTCCTTTCAAAAATTGTCAATATCCGATGCATTTGCATTAAGCACAAAAAAATTATGTAAGTACACGCATGCAATCAGGGCTAGCATTTTGAACATATATTTTAATGGTACCTAACTGTCAGAACATGATTACGATTATTAAGGGTATATTAATTGTCTCTAACTGTCGCCTGGTGAGATTAATAGTTTAAGGTAAAACTTTATGATACCATATGGCCTAGGTGTTGATTGACTTTTATTTTTATGACCTAACATCAGTTCCTCAGATATGGTAATGAAATATTCTTGAATATACAGACGATCTGCTAAGTGAACATCACAGCATGAATCTGTTCTTTTTTGCGTGAAGGTAACACTCGAAGTCAGGTGACATATATCAAACGGTTCTTTTTGTAATTAAGATTAATTAACATAACGGTCAAAATAGTCTGTTTTAATATGTCAGTGGAATCTTCAGCTTTAGAAGAATGTAACGAACTTTGTATTTATAAACGATTTAAAGTAGTATTTGGTTTTGAAAGATACTTAGATTTTCATTGTAATGTATCTATATTAACAAAATTGCGTAGTGGCACACTTAGATTATATGTTGAAGTTGGTCGTTATCTGAATACTCAAAGAGAAAATATAATTTGTATATACATGTATTGCAATATGAATGTTTTGAAGGACGAATATCATTTTGTTTTATCATGTCCAACGTATAGATCTGTGCGTATAGAATTTTATATTTATTCTACTATTCTTGGCCAAATCGGCACAAGTTAGATAATTTATTCTAAATCTTTGACAGCAAAACTATGCATTTATTCAAATGCAGCCGCTTGGAAAATTAGATCACATATATAATGTCATAATATTATTGTATACTCTGTAACTTCTGTTCTCTGCTGCCTTTTGTTTGTCATATGTTGTATATATTTTCGTTTGCCATAGCATGTAAAAATAAAGTATGCATTAATCTGACTACAGAAATAACGATGCCGATCTGATAAATCAATAAACTGATAATGCCCCCAGTTTATCAAATCTCGTATTTAATTAGTTGATAACGCAAAATCACGAGCGATCTTGCACATGGGCATTGTTTCCCTGAACTAGAGTATAATAAGTTGAACCAGAGACATATAAATACATGTCTCTGTTTGAACCCTAATAAAATAAAACAGGTAAGCTAATTTCATTACAATATTGAATTTGGATGTTAGTTTTTTTAAAAGGTTACATTTGCAGAGATAGGGGCTAGACCAGTTACAAAGACACACATTACTTTGATTCCTGTTGTTTTTCAGAGGGATTGAAAGATAACATTTTGTATGATGGATCTGAGCCAGAAGGATTGAAAGTCAACGAACTGTACCAATCTGCAGGACCTGACTCTATAAATACAGGACCTAATGCTGAGTATGCTGAAGTTTCGAAGCCGTACAAAAAAACAAGTAAATCAACTAATGATGAATATGCAGAAGTACAGAAACAGAATGATGTGTATGCTGAAGTTGATAAAAAGACCCAGCAAAAAAATGTAAAAAAGAAAAAGCAGAAAGGTAATAGCTTAGATTAAAATGTTTTTTCCATGGATAAACAAGGAGCTTATGTGTGTACTCAAAATTAGCCAAAGTATAAACCCCTTGCTTGACATCACACCGTTCCATTTGTAACGATATTTCTTTGACTTGGTTTATGGAGATGCCATTTATCTGTAACAACTTAATTCTTTCTCGTGTACATAATGCATTGAAATTTATGGCAAATAGATCATGAAACTAAGTGTTGCATTAAGTGGAGTAATTTTTGTTATACAAAATACATGTTATATATATATACATTTTGTACTAAAGAAATACGAAGATAGACGAAGAAATTAATACACTACATGTATATTATATAAATATATATGCTGTTGTCAATACTGCTGAATAACCAAGTTTGGCTTATGTGAATACCAGTACATCAATATTCAGTGTCTACATACACCATAGACTTTTTATACGACCGCAAATATTTTTAATTTTGCGGTTGTATATTGATATGAAGTTGGCGTCGTCGTCGTCGTCAAAAGACACATTGGTTTTCACACTATAACTTTAGTTTAAGTAAATAGAAATCTATAAAATTTAAACACAAGGTTTATGACCACATATAGAAGGTTGGGATTGATTTGGGAGTTTAGGTCCCAACAGTTTAGTAATTAGGGGCCAAAAAAAGCATTTTTCTTGGTTTTCACACAAAAACTTTAGTATAAGTAAATAGAAATCAATGAAATTTAAACACAAGTTTTATGAACACAAAAGGAAGGTTGGGATTGATTTTGGGAGTTTTGGTCCCAACAGTTTAGGAATTAGGGGTCAAAAGTGTCCCAAATAAGCATTTTTCTTGGTTTTTGCACCATAACTTTAGTATAAGCAAATAGAAATCTATGAAATTTAAACACAAGGTTTATGACCATAAAAGAAAGGTTGGGATTGATTTTGGGAGTTTTGGTCCGAAAGGGTCCAAACTAAAACTTTGTTTGATTTCATCAAAAATTGAATAATTGTTTTTTTTTTAAAATTAACATTTTTAATGATGTAAGAAGTATTAATAACCAAAAAAATAAACTTCGTACATTTCGTTTATTCAAAACGAATTTCAATTTTGAACCCTATTTAAACCTGCTTAACTCTAAACAAAGGCAGACATTAACAAAACTAAAAATTGGGGACCATCAACTTTCAATTGAAACAGGGAGGCACAAAAACATCCCGGTTAATGAGCGTATTAGTAAACTTTGTGATGAGGAGGTAGAAGATGAAATCCACTTTCTCCTACGGTGCAAAAAATTAGAAACATACAGAATAACATTTATTAAAGAACTTCGTATTTTTTATCCTAATCTAAAGAAATTTAACGATGAAAATATGTTTATATGGAAATAATGGGTTGTGAGAATCTAGAAGTTCTGAAACACCTATGTAATTTAATAATCAGTCTCTGGACTGAGAGGGATAAGTTGATAAAAAATGTAAATGATGCCAATTTGCTGACCCAATGAATCATTCAAAGACCAAATTTAAATTTTACGGCACTAATGATCCATTAACAGTTGAATAACATTTTTACATGTTGAATATATGCATATATAAATATCTGCGGTTTTAATTTCGCTTTTGTGTTTATTTTCTTTATTCTATATTTTGTCATTTGTATATTATTAAGAATCAATAATAATCATTGTAATAAATTGTTTGTAATTATACTGCTCTTTAAGGGCGTCCTTGATTGACAATAAAAATATTGTATTGTATTGTATTTGATATGCTGAATCTAACTGTGTATGTAGATTCCTTTATTTTGGTCCTGTTTTCAAATTGGTCTACATAAAGGTCCAAAGGGTCCAAAATTAAACTTAGTTTGATTTTAACAAAAATTGAATTCTCGGGGTTCTTTGATATGCTGAATCTAAACATGTATTAAGATTTTTGCTTATGGGGCCAGTTTTCAAGTTGGTCCAAATCGTGGTCCAAAATTTAACTTTGTTTGACATCAACAAAAATTGAACCCTTGGGGTTCTTTGATATGCTGAATCTGAACCTGTATTAGATTTTTGATTATAGGCCCAGTTTTCAAGTTGGTCTCAATCGGGGTCCAAAATTAAACTTTGTTTGATTTCAACAAAAATTGAATATATAGAGTTCTTTGATATATGCTGAATCTAACCATGTAATTAGATTTTTGATATTTTGTTCCGGTTATCAAATTGGTCCACACAGAGTTCTAAAGGGTCCAAAATTGAACTTTATTTGATTTCATCAAAATTGAATTCTTCCGGTTCTTTGTTATGCTGAATCTAACCATGTATTTAGATTTTGGATATTGGACCATATAAATAGGTAAATGTCCAATTTGAAATTTTTAAGTTTCTAAGTTTAAGTTCTTAGACCACATTCATTCTGTGTTAGAAACCTATGTTCGTTGTGTAAACTTTTTGATCACAATCCAAATTCAAAGCTGTATCAATATTTAATGTTGTGTCCATATTTGCCCCAACTGTTCAGGGTTCGATTTCTGTGGTTGTATAAAGCTGCACCCTGCTGGCGGAGCATCTGGTTCTATTTAACACCAATTTCGTTATTCTTCATATATGCAGACAACAAGTAAAGAATATTAATGAAGAAATATTTTGAATTTAAATGTCTCAGATACTTTTAATTTGTTATAGTTGAGCATAATTTCATGTGAAGTGTTTTAAATTTAGAGCTCTAACAGTTTGTCATTTTAGTTTGAAAAAAGTCTCCAAGTCACCCTTCTCCTCTCAGTTTATAAGGACACTGTCTTTTTTTATATAGAAAATCACCACCTTACAGGCATACAAAGATGTTGGTAGATTGATTTTTTTCATTAGATTTCAATCCCTTAAATGGAATAACAAAAGTCACCTAAAAAAATAAAATAAAAAAATTAATACAGGAAAAAACATGTGCTCAACTTTTTTTAAACAAGATTCCAATCAATGGCAAAACACATTCACACTCTGAGACTTGAGAAATTTAAAATGATCCTCCTTTTAAATAAATCAAATAAAGACATTTTTCTCATATAATAATGTTCATAACCAGACAGTCTAAGTAGCTATTGCACATTCAAACATTTCATATGTCAATTATTGAATTGTAGTACATCCTATAGATAAAGTTGGAGAAGTTTAAATTGACAGTTAATCATTTGCTACTTAATAAGTTACAATATGAAATTATTTTATCATCTTGTCTCGAAAGAAGAATTAAAAAAAAAATGCAAGACTTTGGTCTGTTGTTTTTGGTTGTGATGGTTTGGTCGACACAATATTACTCTGATAAATTCTATATTAGGAAATAACTAGTGGTATATGTCAATTTCATTTTGAGTACCCAGAGTGTAATCATTAGTACATCTGATTTCCATGAAGACTATTTGGCCCACCCCCTTAGTCATGGTCTATTTGCTTGGAAACTTATTCTTTTTACATGTTTTATAGATTTGATATAAACCAATAAAAGT
Source organism: Mytilus edulis (assembly GCA_019925275.1). Taxonomy (NCBI): domain Eukaryota; kingdom Metazoa; phylum Mollusca; class Bivalvia; order Mytilida; family Mytilidae; genus Mytilus; species Mytilus edulis. Next base: position 90,363,798 of record CM034352.1, on the reverse strand, counting down.
TAAGGATGGACACCTTTGAGGAGCCAAAAATGTGTTAGGGTATCTAGTTTGAAAATGTGTGGGGTGACTCAGCCAACCAACCAAGATGGCCGCCATGGCTTAAAATAGAACATGGGGAGAAAATGTAGATTTTGGCTTTTAACTCTGAAGGAAACCAAACGATTTAGAGCAAATCTGTGAAGGAATTGAATTGTTTATCAAGTCAATATCTATCTACCGTGAAACTTTCAGATGAATTGGACAACTGGTTGTTGGGTTGCTGCCCCCAATTGGTAATTTTTACAGAAATTTTGCCGTTTTTGGTAATTTTGAATACTATTATAGAAAGAGATAAACTGTAAACAGCAATAATGTTCAGCAAAGTAAGATCTACAAATAAGTCAACATGACCAACATGGTCAGTTGACCCCTTAAGAAGTTATTGCCCTTTATAGTAAATTTTGAACAATTTTCATTAATTTTGGAAATTTTTGAATATTTTTATAAAATATTTTCCTCTGTAACTAAAGGGCCAAGTTTATTATAGATAGAGAAAATTGTAAGTAGCAAGAATATTCTGTAAAGTAAGATCTATGAACACGTCATCATCACCAAAACACAATTTTGTCATGAATCCATATGTGTCCTTTGTTTAATATGCACATAGACCAAGGTGAGCGACACCGGCTCTTAAAAGCCTCTAGTTTTGCTACAACCCTTATACAATATCAAATGTTTATGATTTTCTCACTTTTTCATAAATTTTTACCTATATTTGGGCTATATTATGAAAAATATCACAGTTCCACATTTTAACTTTTTTTCCTACTTTCAATAAAGATGAAGTTAACTAATCTGAAAAACAATAACTTATAAAAACTAAAGGGAGGTGTTAATATAAGAAAGATTTATCATATGTTGATGCTTTTTTGTGTTACATTTACCATGCTGTCAATTTTGTCAATTTGTGAATTTCAAATTTTAAGAACAAAATGCATATTATTTCAACTTTTTTGTTATAAATGATTAAAAAATACGTATCTAAGAAATTGAAAAAAACGAAAATGATCTGGGATGTACATGATTCTTGTAAAATCATTTTTTGTACCCCGCACCCATTTTCTCAAAATTTCGGCTAAAAAGACTGACTTGATTGGTCGTAAAATTTGAAAACTCAATTACTCAAAAACCATTCATTGTAATTACACAATTTTTTAATAATTTCAAAATTCATTGATATTTTCCACTTGTATCACATAATTTGGAAATAATTCCACAACGAGATTTCAACAAGACTGAAACGTCAGAAGAATACATCCTAAGTGGCACTAAGTATGTACTTATATAAGCATTCATACTTCTACAAAATTATATGGTCCTGCCTACTCGTCATCGTTCTCAACTTTATTTTTTTTTTAACTATTTAACTTTATTTGATCAGTTCTAAGGGAACCAACCATGAGAAGTCAATGTTTTTTTAGGTATGTAGTTGTAGGGACATTAAAATTTCTAATTTCCATTAAGGTTAATTGACTGCCCCTTCAGGAATAGGAAACTGAATGAGTATTGTCATTTTACTTTTAACATTTGTATTATGCTTTCATAATGGATCACTGAAGTCTTCATTGCAGATTCTTCAATATTGAATTATTTAGTATGAGGACATCTTATATAATGGGGTCTTTGAATTACCTTCTTTTTCCTGAACAAGAATGAAATCTGATTCATATATTAAAAAATGAGAGGAGGGCAAAGTGTTCCCATTGGATTATGATTGTTGAAAAAAATCTATTAAATGTATCATATTAATGTTTTAAAAAAAATGTAGGCATTCTCATTCTGAAGATATTAGTTTCAGAAAATCTTTTGTTGAATACTAGTAGTACAAATTAAATCCTTCTTACTTGGATCTTGTATATAAAGCCCTTTTGTACCTGATTGGTGAAAGAAAAAATGAACTTTGAGTATTGTGACATTTGGAAGGAAAAAGTAGGTACATATTTTTGTGTAAGCAGCTCCTCCTCTAGTTTTTAACCCAGATCCCCAAAACATCATAGAAATATTGCATTATACATATGTCATTACGGCATTGTTTCAGTAATATTTTTATAAAAAAATTTTTTTTCTTCAATTAGTTGTTACTTCCTTAGCAGAAATATTGCAACAAGGAAAAAGTTATGAAAGACACTACAAGTTCTAAACAATTTTTAGCCAAGATCCGCCAAACTGCACTAAAGATATAGTAAACATGTTCAGGTTGTGCACCAGCTATTTAGGAATTGTTTGAATTAATTTTACATTTTTCCTGGACTTGGGAAATTATTGTTGTTCAGTAAAAATTACAATCTTCATTAAATTGCAACTTTCCTATAAACATTGACAATTCACAAATATTGAAACAACAATGGCTTTTTGAGATTTTGACTCATTTATGCTTACCTGGCCAAAAGGGCCAGTTTGCACTATTTATAAAAAATGGAGAATATAAAAATCCCAAATGCCAAGGAATATTTAAAACTGATTACTGATTGAGTGGACAGTATTTGGAAATGCATTTCTCATTAAAAATACATTACTGGAAATTGATCTATGCAAGGTCATTTGATATTTTTAATTTCGTGTTTTTTTGATAATATTTACTTCAAAATTGTAGACAAAAAGAAAGCTCCAAAGTCAGCAAAAACAAAAGATGGAGGTAAGAAAATTATAAAAACAATTACAGTGTTTGTTGGTAATTGAAAAACATTTCTAATTGCAGTAACTAACTGATATATCAGTTCTCTTTATATTTCAGATAAACAATGATATTTTGTTTTGTTTTGTCAAATTGATTTCATTCTGAAGTGTGCTAAAAGCTTAAACAGTGTGATGATAATGTTTGAACTCGAAAAATAACACCATCATAAGAATATTTAGGTGATGTTGAATTTTATATTCAGCAAAAAAGATTGTTTAACCATAGAGGAAAATTGTAAAAACTCATAAGAATATGATTGTACTTGGTAAAATGTTGGCAATTTGTAATAATTGTGACCTGAACCTGGATCGAAATTTGAAACTTTTAAAATAGATAAATCTTTATCTATATGATCTTCGAATTGTCAGAACCTATCAAAAAGACATAAGAGCTAGGATTCCACAGCTAATCACTTATGTGCCTGTTTTTATTAACCAGGAGCCTGAACTTCAGGGGTTGTTGCCTTTTACTGTCCATTATCACTGAACTAGTATATATATTTGTTTAGGGCCCAGCTGAAGGACGCTTTCGGTTGCGGGAATTTCTTGCTTCATTGAAGACCTGTTGGTGACCTTCTGCTGTTGTCTGGTCTATGGTCGGGTTGTTGTCTCTTTGACACATTCCCCATTTCCATTCTCAATTTCTTTGTCTAGACGGAGTCAAAAAAGCGAGACATAGGTATGTTGTTTCCGGCGTCGGCGGCAACAACAATTGTATTATACTTTAATATTTTGGCTTAGTTTACATTTATCTGTTTGTATTAAGATCTGTTTAAGATGAGCCGCTAATGTATAGTCAATGATATGCAAATTTATCGCCATTTATAAGTCTTTGTTTCCATGCTGGTTAAATATATCCCCAAACCCTCATTATATTTCATTTACTTTGAAACTTTACATATTTTTATATGTGAATGTTTATGTTTAGGTTTGTTTCAAGAGAACGACTTGTATATATGTAATGATGATAAGTCTACGGTATTTGGTATGCAGTTGTATTAGCATTGGCACATCTTATTTTCATGGAGATAGTTTAGTCATGTACCGTCAGTTATGGTTCAATGACTTTGAATGCTTGAATAGTTTACATGTTAAAGTATTGCTCTTTTAATTTCAACATTTACATTATCAAAATTACAAAAAGGCAAGATATATCTCTGTGTTAAGGATTATGTACTTGCTAAACATATGGAAATGTTATAGAAAATCTTCAGCCTTTCTCTTGTACTCTCGTATTTGGCAATTCGATGCTTGATAGGTATAGGATTATTGCAGGCAGTGCTAGCAATGGTTTCCTTAAACGTGTTTATAAATTTATTTATTGGTTAAAACAAACATAAATATGGACCAGTTCAAGTACAACTTCTAGGTTGCGCTCGACTCATTACGAGGTGTTTTGGTATATAAAGATTGTTTAGGACTTTAGGTCAACAATAAACGCTAGCACATCATAGCAAACCAAGTGAGTAATCTATGATTCAAATTGTAGACAAATTTCTGTATTAAAGTCTGTGGAGTTTCTAAATTAAACCTAGGTTTTATTTTCATCAAGTTTTATCTACAAAATGCAATTAAACTATAGATAATAATGCTTTGTTCGAAGATTCCTGTTGGTATATGTAAACAATGGCCATTCTCTCTTGTTCATTATATTTGCTGTTTTGATAATATTGCAGTTGTAAATCTTCGAAATTCACAGGACACAGAAGGGATCATGATCTTTAACAATTAGTTTTGTCCTTATTGGTCTTCTCATTTGAATTGTTTCACATTAAGTCATCTCAGTGGTCTTTATACTCTTACTTTAAAGTTCAATTCATTTTTGGCCAGTTTGGACACAGTCCTAAACCAGTTTTTAGTACCGTGAATGGGTCGACGAGAAAAAAAAAAAATTTTGTGTAAACGACTCGTACAGTTTTCAAGTACCTAGAAATATTTTAGGAATATTGCACATGTGTTGTTCACCTGAAATTGTATGAGGATATTCTTCTCATTTTCTTGGCAACTTCATTTTTAGCTCACCTGGCCCAAAGGGCCAAGTGAGCTTTTCTCATCACTTGGCGTCCGTCGTCCGTCGTCGTCGTCCTTCGTTAGCTTTTACAAAAATCTTCTCCTCTAAAACTACTGGGCCAAATTAAACCAAACTTGGCCACAATCATCATTGGGGTATTTAGTTTGAAAAATGTGTCCGGTGACCCCGCCAACCAACCAAGATGGCCGCCATGGCTAAAAATAGAACATAGGGGTAAAATGCAGTTTTTGGCTTATAACTCAAAAACCAAAGCATTTAGAGAAAATCTGGCATGGGGTCAAATTGTTCATCAGGTCAAGATCTATCTGCTGCCCTGAAATTTTCAGATGAATCGGACAACCCTTTGTGGGTTGCTGTCCCTAAATTGGTAATTTTAAGGAAATTTTACTGTTTTTGGTTATTATCTTGAATATTATTATAGATAGAGATAAACTGTAAACAGCAATAATGTTCAGCAAAATAAGATTTACAAATAAGTCAACATGACCGAAATGGTCAGTTGATCCCTTTAGGAGTTATTGCCCTTTATAGTCAATATTTAACCATTTTCGGTAAATCTTAGTAATTTTTTACAAAAATCTCCTCTGAAACTAATGGGCCAAATTAATCCAAACTTGGCAACAATCATCTTTGGGGTATCTAGTTAAAAAAAATGTGTCACGTGACCCGGCCATCTAACCAAGACCCCCTAAGGAGATATTGTCCTTTATAGTCAATTTTTAACAATTTTCATAAAATTTGTAAATATTTACTAACATTTTCCACTGAAACTACTGGGCCAAGTTCATTATAGATAGAGATAATTGTAAATTGTAAGAATGTTCAGTAAAGTAAGATGTACAAACACATCACCATCACCAAAACACAACTTTGTCATGAATCCATCTGCTTCCTTTCTTAAATACTCGCATATACTTAGGTGGGCGCAACAGGCTCTTTAGAGCCTCTAGTTGAATAGTAATATGAAAGGGCATTACGTTTTGTGTATTTAATTTCTACTACAGTTTTCATTGGAGATCAATGACAATTAATAGGAGAGTTGTAGTGTACCTGCTTCTATGGAATTGTTTGAGGAATTTTCTACTATTTTTCAAAATTATTAGATTGATGAAGAACGTTGTGCAGTAACATTATTAACCATGTACATTAAATAACTTATCAGCCATTTAACCAACAAGACAAATCACCTGAGATTTACTTACATGGACATCATATAAACATGATGAGCAGGGTCTGCTCACCCTTCCAGATCACTTAAGATCACCCTTTTTTTGGTTGGCTTTGTGTTGCTAATTTTTTTTCTATGTTATTTGTGTACTGTTGATTGTCTGATTATCTTATGTTTGAATGTTCCTCTGGTATCCTTTGTCTCACATAACCAATGCTTTTCAAATTTTAATATGCTGATACTTAAAACAAAATGAAATGAATGTAAAGTTTGATATCGACGGTTTTCATTTTTTAATCAGAAGTTATGATCATTGGAAATAGCACTTTATGTCGTTTCTGTTCATTAAATTATGATCCCTTGTACCAATGGGTTTCAAGTATTAGTTTGTTTTTACTGATGTCAATATGAAGGTCAAGTTCAGTATTGACTATTTCACTCCTACTTTTCATGTCTTTCATCTTTTTTGAAAATGACACTTTATGCTGTTTCATGGCAACTACTTATGAACCAGTAGACCAATGGTTTTTAGATTTGTTTTTTAGTTAGAAGTTTGATATTGATGATATTACTTGTTTCTGTTCAGGAGCAATAGATGTTCATTAGTAGACGTAAAATGGTAAAGAGGGAGGCATGTAAACAAAGGCATAAAAGCGCCTTTTTTGTAAAACATTAAAAACAGTTTGACAACTCATTCCTTGTTTTAAACAAAGTTAACGAAATTAAAAATGTATTGCAATACATTAAGTAACGCTTACAGTTCTATTTTAATGTGAATATTTATATTTTGGTATTGTTCACAGTCATGATTAACTACATTAACATATTGATACTGAATCTATTTGATGTGTACTGTTGATACTTTTTCATGGATACACGATGATTGTAGAAGTTGATAGTGACTGGGAACTAGATTTCGATAGCTACTGCTTTCTCAGATTTTTGTGTTTGTTTTTATTGCCCCGCAACGAAGTTGTCGGTGCCATATAGTTTTACCCTTGTCCGAAATTCCGAAATTCCTTCATTCAGTCATTTCGCAACAAACCATTATACGGAGTTTTTTTCTAAACGCCTTCAGATATTAGGCTGATTTTTGGTATGTGAGTTAACCATGATGAGTTACAGATCAAGTTTAAGTTTTATTCCGCTCCATTAATTTTTGCCGAAACAACGGGCTTTGAACTTTGAGAAATTTTTGAAAATCACAGTTATACGGACTTTTTTCTAAACGCCTTCAGATATTGGGCTGATTTTTAGTATGTGAGTTAACCAACATGAGTTACAGGTCAAGTTTAAGTTTTGTTCTGCTCCACTAATTTTTGACAAAATTACGGGCTTTGGACTTTGAGAAATTGTTGAAAATCACAGTTATACAGACTTTTTTTCTTACTGCCTTCAGATATTGGGCTGATTTGTGGTATGTGAGTTAACCAAGATGAGTTACAGGTCAGGTTTAAGTTTTGTTCCGCTCCACTAATTTTTGACAAAATTACGGGCTTTGGACTTTGAGAAATAGTTGAAAATCACAGTTATACAGACTTTTGTTCTTACTGCCTTCAGATATTGGGCTGATTTTTGGTATGTGAGTTAACCATGATGAGTTACAGGTCAAGTTTAAGTTTTGTTCTGCTCCACTAATTTTTGACAAATTACGGGCTTTGGACTTTGAGAAATTGTTGAAAATCACAGTTATACAGACTTTTTTTCTAACCGCCTTCAGAAATTGGGCTGATTTTTGGTATGTGAGTTAACCATGATGAGTTACAGGTCAAGTTTAAGTTTCGTTCCGCTCCACTAATTTTTGACGAAATTACGGACTTTGGACTTTGATAAATTATTGAAAATCACAGTTATATGGATATTTTTTCTATACGCCTCCAGATTTTGAGATGATTTTTGATATGTTAGACTACCATCATGTTATGTCCACATGCGTTTATATTGAAATTGCAGATTTCTCAACTTTTTGGGACTGGGCCATTTGTGTCGCTTTGACACATCTAGTTTTGTGCTTTATTAACATCTTATAAAGACACAAAGTATACATATTTGAGAGTTACTGAATAAAATTGAGAATGGAAATAGGAAATGTGTCAAAGAGACAAATAGCAGAAAACAACCCGTAGACCATCAATGGATCTTCAGCACAACGATAAAATCCCACACCGGGAGGCGTGCTTCAGCCTGCCTCTGAACAAAAATATGTACTACAGTCAAACCTGATTAACCGGACCCTGAATAAACCGGTTTCCTGTCCATTCCGGCCGAAAATGAAAGTCCCATATTTTTCCATTCAAAGTCTTTGTTAAAATACCCTTTGTAAACCGGACCCTGTGTATTCCGAATTCCGGTCTTATTATGAAGTCCCAATACTCTTAATTACATTAATTATTACCTGTCAAAACCGGTTTGTCTAATTAATTTCAATGATCGATATGCAATCAAAACATATTTGTTGATACAATATAACTTTTCGTGATAATCAATTAGTCAGGTGTCAAACTGTGAACCTACAATCGTACAGTAGTGAGCTGAATTATTTATTAAAACATTATAAACATGTCAATTAAACGAAAAGACACACCGAATATATATCTCGGATTGAACTTACGTTTTAACTTGGATAAACAAATTAAAATCGCGAAGTAAAAAGTTCACATCGTAATTTCGAAATCCTTGGTTCCTTGTTGTGAACTCCTAAACAAATGACCTTGATAATGAAAAACACCCGGATGACAACAATCAATGGATATTGTACACTGTACGACAACGTTTCGAAAGTGATGACATTACGTTTGATAATATTCTGGCTTTTTAATCGGCCATTCCAACATTTCAAATTATTGATCATGGGAGTAAATCGAAACTCTCGTCTTACAATCCAAACAACGCGAGCATTATGATGCAAATGCAAACAATGAAAATCGAAGTGAAAGTATTTTAATTTATCAGATATAATTTACAATCATAGAGAATTTTTTCATGCAAAATGTCGGACGTCACAAGTCATTAACTTCCGGTCAAAACAGAAACCTGAATAAACCGGCTCACTGTCCAAACCGGCCCTTTTTCATGGTCCCGTAGCCGGCCGGTTTATACAGGTTTTACTGTATTTTAGTAATCAAGGACATCATACTAAACTCAGAAGTATATAAGTGACTTAAAATTAGAAATCATACAACACTTTAATACAAAGGCCAGAGGCTCCTGACTTGGGACATGTTTTGTGAGATATTAACTCTTCCCCTATTCCTTTCTCAATGTAGAAAAAACAAACACACAACAATACACATTGTAAAACTCAGTTTAAAAGAAGTCCGAGTCTGATGTCAGAATAGGTAACAAAAGAAACTAAACAAAATGACAATAATACATATATTAACTAAGGACTCCTGGTAGTTACTGAGGTGGCAGCTCAAGACCTCAATTAAACTGATTGAAAAATTATGTCTTCATCATATGCAAGCTAGTTCAGAGCCAATTACAACTTATTGTCGAGCCTTCGACTTTAGTCGAAAAAGCGAGACATAGCGATCCTACATTGCGTCGGTGTCGGTGTCGTCGTCGGCGGCGTCCGCAAATATTCACTCTGTGGTTAAAGTTTTTGAAATTTTAATAACTTTCTTAAACTATACTGGATTTCTACCAAACTTACACAGAAGCTTGTTTATGATCATAAGAAAATTTCCAGAAGTAAATTTTGTAAAAATTAAAATCCACTTTTCCGTATTTTACTTATAAATGGACTTCGTTTTTCTGCCGGGATACATTACATTCATTCTGTGGTTAAAGTTTAATTTTTTTTAATAACTTTCTTAAACTATCCTGGGTGTGTACCAAACATGGACAGAATGTTGTTTATGATCATAAGATAGTATCCAGAATTAAATTTTGTAAAAAAATAAATTGATTTTTTCCGTATTTTACTTTTAAATGGACTTAGATTTTCTTCCAGTTAACATTACATACACTAGTCTGCAGTTAAAGTTTTTAAAACATTTATTAGATTCATAAACTATCCAGGAAACAACATATTCACTCTGTGGTTAAAGTTTTTAAAATTTAATAACTTTCTTATACTATTTTGGATTTGTACCAAACTTTGACAGAAGCTTGTTGATGATCAAAAGCTAGTATCTAGAAGGAAATTTTGTTAAAATTTTGTACCTGTGTATCTGTTTTATACTTATAAATGGACTTAGTTTTTCTTCCAGTTAACATTACATACAGTCTGCAGTTAAAGTTTTTAAAACATTTATTAGATTCATAAACTATCCTGGATATTTACCAAACTTGGACAGAAGCTTCGTTCAATCAAAAGATAGTATCAAGAAGAATTCTTTTATTGATTGTTTTACTCATTTTTGTTGAGCCTGTGATTAACAGCAAAAGTAGGCGAGACACTGCAACTGGGTTCCACAGAACCCTTACAAATTTTATAATAACAATGTCAACTTCTCCGAACCATCATTGAATTGTGTAAAGCTTCAACAGCAGCTTTTTCAAAATTAAGCAGTATATCTGAGGGAAAAAAATTATTTTGTTAGCTGGCCTAGGCGTCTATTGTCCATCGTCGTTTTTAACTACTGAGCCAGATAGAACCAAACTTGGCCTCATGGTATCTTGTTTAAAAAATGTATTCGATGTATGATGACCAAGCCCATCAACCAAGATGGCTGTCATGGTTGAAAAGAAGAGAACGTGGGGATAAAATGCAGCTTTTACCTTGTATCCATGCAACTGAAGCATTTAGATCAAATCTGAAAGTAGTTTAAATGTTCTAATGTCATGATATATCTGTCTTGAAATTGTCAGATCCATCAGACAATCTGTTGTTGAGTTACTGCCTTTTATTGATAATCTAAAGGAAATTTTGCAGTTTTTGGTTCTTATCTTGTTATAGATACAAAAAACAACTGTAAAGAGCAAAAATGTTCAACAAAGTAAGAACTAGATACTATAAGATATATTGTTCGCTACTGACCCCCTACATATCCATAGAGGGTTGGTAAAATCTTAAGGGGTGAGGCTGTAGGCCGAAGAGGTCAGTAGTAAACCGTATAACGAATTTATCGCACGCTGGATTTTTTCTCATCGATTTCTTGAAAAATAAACAATGAAACACAATAACATTGATAGATGACGTCACCATTATTAACAGTAGACGTAACGTCATGAACCCCCTCTGATTTTACTACCCCTCCCCCCTCCTACGCATTCATAGAGGGTCACCACGTGACGGCTTTAAACCTATCAAAGCGTGATAATTCACCAGCGGTACGATAAGTTTATATTACCAACATTTTCAATTGGCAACTTGAGGAGTTATAACTATAAACACTTTTCTCCTGAAACTATTGAAACAGTTCCAACCAAACTTAAGCTGAATGTTCCTTAAAGTATCTAAAATAAAGTTTGTGTGTGTGTATTGTATGACCAAAATTTTAAATTGACCACTTAAAGAGATGTTGCCTCTTATAGATTTTTATATTAAGTTGAAAATTTTTGTAATGTTTCGCGAAATTCTTTTCCACTTAATCTACTGGGCAAAACTAAATCTTTAAAGGGGTATCCAATACTATTTATTATGATTTCAGCCTTGTTTTACATGATATTCAAAACCACAGCAGACACAGGAGAGCCTGTAGTTTAGATTTTTATCAGCATTTTTTATATGAACAGATCAAGTTTTTAGCAGTTAACAGTACACTTTTACTCTGCCAGCAGCAATAGCAGGCAAAACACATTTCATTATGCCATATACAAGTTTTTTTTATGGAAAAGCATTGATTACATTTGAGTTTTATTATTTGTGCAAATTATCACTATAGAAACAATCTGAACCTAGCAATGTGATTATTTTTTTTTAACCAAAATTTTGTACCCGTACATTTGAAAGAATACAAGTATTTGAATGCTTATTTGTGTGTTTCATGCTTTGCAATGTTGTTGTATCATTGTCAGATTTCTTTTTATTTCATGTCAAATTGATGTAAATGAGGTATTGTTATTGTATTTTATTTACCCCAAGTTTACCAAACACGAAATTAGTTCATGAGTTCAATAAAACTAAATTTAAGTAAAAATCACTTAATCATATTAGCTCTTGTCTTATTTATATCCACCTCATATTCACTTACCAAAGACTCACCTTCACTTTGACCAATATGATGGTAAAATAGTAATATCGTGCCCGAATTGTGTATTGTGCATAACTTTTGCACATTAAAACTTTAATTAACATCGACCAAACTGTGTTCTCCACAGGCCAATATGAATAATATATTTTTTAAAGTGGTGATACCAATATTAGTACTCTCTTGTATTTCCGGCCGGTGGTGCTATAATTTTCAGTATAAATTTAATATATTGGTAAAGTTTTACATGACTTAGAAACTTATTACTATGTAAAACAGTTAGAATAGCTTTACTTTTTATAGAAATTGGAGGTGTATATTAATAGCTCTGCTTATTCCTTAACTTAGATATAGTAATAATACTTCAATTACTTAGTAGTAGTCGGTACGTTTATGAACATGCTGCCAAGGAAAAGATGTTTGGTATTTTTACATTGACTTCCTCTTTTGTATGCTTGTATATAGATATACAATATATGAAGATGAGGTATGAGTGCCAATCTGACAACTCTCCATCCAAGTCACAATTTATAAAAGTAAACCATTATAGGTAAAATTATAAAAATAAGTACAGCCTTCAGCACGGCGCATTTATTCACACCGAACAGCAAGTTATAAAGGGCCCAAAAATTAATAGTGAAAAGCCATTCAAACGGGAAAACCAAGGGTCTAATCTATATGAGCAAACGAAAAAACGAGAAACACTTATGAATCACATCAACTGAACTTCAGATTCCAGCAGTTGCAAACAATTTCAGTGGGTTTAAACGTTTAAATGTTACCAATCATGTACCCTAATCTGAAACAATAGTGTAACATCATAACATAACACAAGAGTTGACTTTTACCGTTCAGAAGTTTTGGTTCTTGAAAGATTAGAAATGTCTTTTTCAGTCTTGTCTGTGTATTTACTCCGGAACTTTTCAACCAAAGCTTTTCAAATTTGAATATGTTGTTAGTCAGATGTCGAAAGGGTGTTCAAGTTCAATAATGGGTTTTTCACTTTTCCTGTTCAGGAGTTATGGTTCTTGAAAGATTGAAAAATGGTGTTTCCAGTCATGTCTTTGCATTTACTCATGAACATTTCAACCTAAGCTTTTCAAATTTAAATATGTTGTTACTGACGACAAAATGGAAGTCAAATTTAATATTGACGATTTTCCCTTATGCCATTAAGGAGTTATGGTTCTTCAAAATTTGAATGATGTTTCCAGTCATGTCCTTGCTATAACTTATGAAATGTTTACCCAAAGATTTTCAAGTTTTATTTTGTTGTTACTGTAACTTATAACAAAAGCGAGGTCAAGTTTGATATTGGCGATTTTCACTTTCACTGTTCATGGGTCATGGTTCCTGTGATATCGAAAAATGCCAGGACACAAATGAATGTAAAAAATCTGGTTTGCTGTCGCTCTAACAGCTTCTTGTCTTAGATATGCTGAATCTATCGGAATCCGTGCATTCTAATTACGCATACTGGACCTTAATAGGTGGAAGTCTAATTGATTTTCTTCAGTTCTTTGGCCACATTCATTCTGTGAAGAAACCGATGTTTGCAAATGTTTAATTACAATCCAAATTTAGAGATAAACTAAACTTGGATGGCGTGTCTATAATAACTTACCACATCTGTTTAGGATTTGACCTGTGCAGTCGTATCAAACTGTTTCTCACGAAGCATTTTGTTATTAACTTTGATAAATAACTGAATCAACTCTTCCACAATTTTCACCATTACTTACTTTTACCTTTGTTTTCTATTAACTGCACACAGCCCTTACTGTGCTTTCATTTTTTTTTACAGTTTTAATATGGATAGTTTTTCCTAAAAGTAAGACAAAATTTTTAATAAAAAAAGGTAACTGACAAAATAGTCACAGAATAACAAATCGCAAATTTAGGAAAAGAAATCTTATGATTAAATAATGACTTTTGTTTAAAAAAACCACCTTAATTGAATGATAATCAAAACAAATATTTGATTTGACAAATGATTGAAACGGCCATTCTTTGATAGACCATATGACCTTCACATTTTCTAAGAACTGTGTTGATAACAGTGAGCCCACGTCTTCAATTTATGGTCCGAACAATTCTTTAATGATGTGTTATGAACATATGACAATTTCGGCGCCCGTCTTGGAATTAAAAAAACTATAAAACTGCTAAGACTGGCCAAACTTCGTGGGAGGGAGTCATTTGAAGGCCACAGCGTTAATTATAGTGGCCGTAGGTATTAAAATGTATTCTTAATCATGCATAGGAACATGTAGTTCAACAGCATAAAGAAAGTATAATATGGCCAAAAAAAAATCTGGTCTGCTAATGCAAATAATAACTTCCCAGCAAACAATAAAGTCACTTTATCTTTAGTCAGCATGGATGGGTTGTTGCAACTACAAAGAAATAATTGAATTACAAAGTATCACAGTTTACATCTCATAGCTGTATTATACTCGAAAAACTGTTTTTTTTTTCCATCTGGAATGAGTTCGATAACATTGTAACCTGAAGCTCAATACATAAATAGTAATAGAACACACCCGTGATATTGCGGGTCCGTCACTGAATTAAAATATATAACTATGCGTATGCCTTATCTTAGTATTGGTATTGATGAAGTCATGCCGATTATAAGATGCACAGTTTTCTCTGCTTTCAAGATCTTTCTGTTTGAACCTGTCGACCTCGAACCTATCAATTATTTTGAAAACAAAATGGAGTAATTTTTAATCGACAGCATTGTTATATATTAGTTATAAATAAAGTTAAATTCTTTGATTCGCTGTTTTACGTCATGCCGGCTAACAAATTGAAAGCTGTACCTATACGCCTTATATTAAGTCCAGATTATTAGTATTCGTATTGTCATCTTAGGAAGTCATACTGATTAAAATACTACAATAGAAAACAATTTGACGATGTTTGAATTTAGTAGTGCCAACCCTCTGATTATGACCCTCGATACAGCAAAATCCTAAATACATCGTTTGGTGGTGCGCCTGTCAGATGCAGAACGTACAAATAAGGGTATAGGTAACAGGTGAATATACTATTGGTATCGGTATCGGATTCGACCCGGAACTTGTTAATATCAGAAATATTAATTATGTGGAAAACAAAAGGGGTGTAGTGGTGTAATTTTTAATCAACACCATTGTCCTATATTAGCTATACATAAAGTTGAATTCTTTGATTCATCGTTTTTACCCCATGACGGCTGACAAATTGGACCTCGTTATTTGAGTATTATAGACGTAATCACTTAAGCAACACGACGGGTGCCACATGTGGAGCAGGATCTGCTTACCCTTCCGGAGCACCTGAGATCACCCCTAGTTTTTGGTGGGGTTCGTGTTGTTTATTCTTTAGTTTTCTATGTTGTGTCGTGTGTACTATTGTTTTTCTGTTTGTCTTTTTTATTTTTAGCCATGGCGTTGTCAGTTTGTTTTAGATTTATGAGTTTGACTGTCCCTTTGGTATCTTTCGTCCCTCTTTTACTTCACGGTAACAGTCTGCTTACTTCATTTTATTAAGAAGGCTGAATGAAATAGCTAAATAGTTTATAAAAAATGAATTTGGGGTTGACTTAATTTATATATTAAACCTACAACGATATCCATTAGGGCAAACATGTTTTTCAGTTTCGTATTCACCAATTGCCTGTAACGATTATGGTGAGTATTTGTATGTCTGTCATGCATTACACCCGTATGCTTTTTTGTCATTTTATGCTTTTAATAACACTGCATTGTTAATTACTCAGCCCAGTTACTTGCTTACATGTTTCTTTGCTGACAAATCGTATACCAAATTTTTGTTAATCACGAGAAAATAGACGTTACAATGATTTCTCCTCTTTAAACTAATGAGTGGCAAATAATATTGCAACACTTCAGTGACTTAGTTTTATAAAGAATACCTATGATAACAAAAATTTTACAACTGTTACTCTTGATTTCAAGAAATTAAAAAAAAAATTTCAATTTTGATTTTTCCTCGGAGCTCAGTATTTTTGTGATTTTACTTTTTATGCCACACCGACGATAGTAGAGGGCTTTATGTTTTCTGGTAGGTGCGTCAGTTCGTCCGTCCGTCTGTCCCGCTTCAGGTTTAAGGTTTTGGTCAAGGTAGTTTTTGATGAAGTTGAAGCCCAATCGACATCAAACTCAGTACACATGTTCCCTATGATATGATCTTTCTTTATTTAATGCCAAATTAGAGTTTTGACCCAAAGTTCTCGGTCCACTGAATATAGAAAATGATAGTGCGATGAATGCATGAATACAACTTATATATAGAATTGCCATTCTAAACGCAGTGAACATGTTTCCTTATTTGGAATTAAGTGTTGCTCTATTTTATATAGATTATATCGTTGGTTTTCCTGTTCGAATGGTTTTACACCAGTAATTTTTAGGGTTCTTTATAGTTTGTTGTTAGGTTTGAGACAAGCCTCCGTGTTTACGACCGTAGTTTGACTTATAAAGGTTTACTTTCACAAATTGTGACTTGGATCGAGAGTTATCAAATTGGCACTCTAACATATCTTTTTAGCTTACATGGCCCGAAGGGCCACGTGAGCTTTTCTCATCACTTTGCGTCCGTCGTCGTTAACTTTTATAAAAATCTTTTCCTCTGAAACTACTGGGCCAAATTAAACCAAACTTGGTCACAATCATCATTGGGGTATCTAGTTCAAAAAATGTGTCCGGTGACCCGCCCAACTAACCAAAATGGCCGCCATGGCTAAAAATAGAACATAGGGGTAAAATGTAGATTTAGGCTTACATCTCTGAAACCAAAGCATTTAGAGCAAATCTGACATGGAGTTAAATTGTTTATAAGGTCAAGATCTATCTGCTCTGAAATTTTTAGATGAATTGGAGAACCTGATGTTGGTTTGCTGCCCCTAAATTGGTAATTTTAAGGAAATTTTGCCGTTTTTTTGGTTATTATCTTGAATATTATTATAGATACAGATAAATTGTAAAAGCAATTATGTTCAGCAAAGTGAGATCTACAAATAAGTCAACATGACCAAAATTGTCAGTTGACCCCTTAAAGGGAAACTTCGCAAAAAAATCAAAAATTGATATTATGTTTATTCTGTATAAAAATGCTCAAATTCATAGATATTACAGTTTTATTCTGCTAGATAAGAGATCACCATCGATTTTAAATTTAGAGTATCAATTCTCTGCGGTCGGCCATTTTGTCACCTTCTCCGATTTGCAGTCAAGATATGTCTAAGGACCAAAACTACATTAACCCGATGTAGTCGTAATTGCGTGTCGATATCTCGTCAATCGTACGGTTGTTTTGTCCGACTAGTTAACTTACTTGATACGGAAAATTTTATTCTTTTTTTTTTTAAATAACCAGGATCTGTTATTTATAGACTGATAATATAGGAATTAGTGAAAAAGTCAAAATTTCAAATCATAAATAAGTCTTCCGTGAAACTTGAATTGTTTTCGGAAATCTAATTAGTTCATAATTCTTTTATGTAATCAACTTTATTCGCTCCACTGATCACCCGCATGGCTAAAGGTATTACTCCCAAAGGTATTGGAGGGGGTGTGAGGTGACACGTCCAGGTATTCAAGCGATTTCCTGTCGAGTTTGCAAATTCATGCATCGTTTCACTTCTTAGTGTATTGATAAGTGTACACGGCCGATAACTCATAACTTTCCATTTTGAACTATTAGGTGTATAATATACATCTCTATCTTGCGTGTCCGAAAGTGATATTACTAATCTCATACGCTTGTTTATGCCCGCGTCACACTGTCCCGATTTTTACGCCGATGGCAACACGATAATGGAAATTTTCAAAATCGGGGCTGATCGTATCCAGATCGGGCTATTCGTAGTGCCATCTTTAACCATCTTTAACCATCGGCCACTTTTTCTAGCCTTCGGGGACAACTTCGGGAAGGGTTCTAAATTTTTTAACATGTTAAAAAATCCCCGAAGGTGCGCCCGATGTTGAGGGTTCGTATTGAGTTCGTATCACCATCCTCAATATCGTAATGTCACCGGGAATGCATCTTTGCACATCGTATTGCATTCGTGTTTCAATCGTTTCCATCGGGCAGTTTTGACATTACGATGTCTACACGAATGAATCACGAAGGTACCCGAAGGTCTTACGATGGCAACACGACTTCGTGAAGACCTCGTAATCCAGTCGTGTTGCCATCGAATAAAAGTACGAAGGCGACAAGAGGGAACTACGACGGCAATAAATCCAGCTAAATGTAAGTTAATTTTCGCGATAAAATACATTTAAAGTACCATGCGCGATATGCACTGGTCAGTCCAATACGACAGTTAAGAAAGACGTTCACAAAACATGGAGCTCATATCATATGATTCTATGAGAACAAGAAAGGCGACAGCGTTGTTTCTATTAATTCAAATGGAACAAGAAGAGCAGCTATTACAGGCTCAGGATTTACTTTTACAAGTAAAATATTATTTTTTGTCAATTCTTTATATCAAGTAACATAATTAAAGGTGACAAAGAATTTAGAGTTTTTAATTTATATTAGACAATGTCGGAACATATTCAATTTCTTCTTTTCACAACAACAAAACGAAAAGACAAAAACGTTATAATGATAAGAGCGATATGTTCAGGCCTTTTCCATTTGGTTTTTTTCATATCATTACATGCTGGGGTTCCCTTAAATAAACGCGCCTCGTACACCAACACTGCAGGTACACGTATATAGGGAAACCAACTTTTTATTCATTATTCTGATTTTTTATGTATCGTCTGAGTTGTTGTCACACGAATGTTTACTCCATAACCATTTTGTTTTCTATATGTCATATTTTGCCGCCTTTGTTGCTTTCCCCACATCCTTCCTTTTGTCTATATTAATGTGATATTCTCCTGGAAAGAGCTCTTTTTGAATAAAAGGGATCAACGAACCCATTACCTTACCTTTAAGATAGATCAGTAAACATGGGCATAATTATGGGTGATTATCCAGACTAGTGCACACATTTTACAGTTCAAACAAGGCAATGCCGAGCGTGGCATCCCCTCGTATGTAACATATTGGGGACAAATATGGACACTATATTTGTATATGACACATGCAGAAAATGGTAAATTGAATATGCATATTTGATACATAAACTATTTTTTTAGAAATCAACCAAAACATTTAGTACCTGGAAATACCTTTAATATTGTCTTTAGAACCAGCAGGTAAAAAAATGAGCAACCAATTTCCTGTGTATTATGCTATTTCAAGGAGAAAAAACAAGTCCATCTGCATGACCTTGACCTTTGTCCTTGAACGTAAAAAAAGTCAGATCATTACAAGGAGGAACAATATACCAAATGTGGTTAAAATCTTTTGAAGCATATTGGTTTTAGAGTGTCCACAAGGGTGATATTGCCTTGTATTACAACTGCCACTGTGACCTTGACCTTTGAACTTTAAAGTCAATAGCGCTTAAAAGATATTCTTAACGAGTAACACCATACCAAGTTTTGAGCATTTTGGTTCTAGAGTGTCCATAACAATTTTATCTACACGCAACTTACATGTAGTAGGCGAGGGGATAATAAACTAAGTTTTATAAGAATTAGACAAAAAGATCGATTACCCGCCATGCATGGCAGACTTGTACAGAAACGATATGTTGTCGAAATTCTGTTCGTATTTTTTAGATATCGTATGGCCCTCGCGCCATCATCGTAATCCATCGTGTAGCCTTCGTAATCCATCGTGTAGCCTTCGTGATTCATCGTGTAGGCTACGGCTGAGATATGAAGCTTAAATACCCGTCTTCGGTTAACCTTCGTATGTCCATCTTTTGCTATCGTATACAATTTCGGCACCATCGTATAGACTTCGTTATTCATCGTACTTGCTTCGGTCACTTTTTGGTATTTTAACGAGATCGGGACCAACTTCGTACGAACTTATAATTTTAGCATTCGGGTGTCCATCGTATATAAAAATCGGGACAGTGTGACGCGGGCATAATGAATAACATTTCTGGTGAAAAGAAATTTATTTATAAAATATAAATAATACCAAAAAAAAAAAAACAGATTTGATGAAATAAAAATCTATATACGTATTTTTTCCAAGTGTAAATTTGGTAAAATGTAATATATACTCGTTGTCAATGGTGAAGGCCAGAAATATTGATTTAAAAAAATGTACGCACTTGTCGACCATTCGTATATACGCCTGGATTATAAGTTACGGAACTATAGCGCAAATTAAAATATATACATGTATACAAAGAACATAAGAAAGAAACATACATTTTGCGTAAATTGGGGTAAAAGTTTGGTAAAATGACAAGTTCACGTATACCAACAGTATGTAATCATCAAATGTCGATAGACTATTGTATACCAAAAGAAGAAGAAGAAGAGATTTAAATACTGGTCGATATATAACTTTATTTGGCTCATCGAAGTTATGGACATTTATATATCAATTAGATTGTTTTCGAAAAAAGGAAGAAATTCGCCATCATCACAATTGTTCCGACATGCATGTAATATATATACGCAACTGGAAGTACACTAATACCGAGGGATGTGAATATTTTCCAGGAAAACTATAGAGTATCAAAGTTTCAAATCAATTTCGGGATTTATTTTCTCTCTTGATATTCAATGACAGCAATTTGCAGAATAAACTGCTTGTCCGCTTTACTGGTATTCTTGCCAGTTGAAACAGACTTATAATTACATTAAAAAATAGGGAAAGATAACATTTAATTCGTTCATTTTTTTTTTATACATCGTTGGTCAAATAGCTAAAGTATTATATATAGTTACGGTGTGAGACGAAGAGTATTTTAAGAAGGACATTCCCGATTATGTATAAATTTTGTTGATGTTTTTCACACTTGAAAAGCATATCTGTTCGTAATTTGTTGATTCCATTCCAATGAGATCCTTTAATTTCCTGTCAATTTTTTAAAACATCTTTTTTTCAAATATCTGAAGTATTCATGTGTTGTGAGATTTAAAATATTTTGATGAGCACATTAATTCCTAAATAGATAATTAAAGATCACTTTGGATTGACTAAAATATATAATTGCAATTGTTAATGATCTGTTTGAAATATTTAAGGCTGCCGATCCTAATTTGAAATAGTACAATTTTTAGTTCATAAACTCGTGTTTAGAATAAAATTGAGAATGGAAATGGGGAATGTGTCAAAGAGACAACAACCCGCCCAAATAAAAAACAACAGCAGAGGGTCACCAACAGGTCTTCAATGTAGCGAGAAATTCCCGCACCCGGAGGCGTCCTTCAGCTGGCCCCTAAACAAATATATACTAGTCCAGTGATAATGAACGCCATACTAATTTCCAAATTGTACACAAGAAACTAAAATTAAAATAATACAAGACTAACAAAGGCCAGAGGCTCCTGACTTGGGACAGGCGCAAAAATGCGGCGGGGTTAAACATGTTTGTGAGATCTCAACCCTCCCCCTATACCTCTAACCAATGTAGTAAAGTAAACGCATAACAATACGCACATTAAAATTCAGTTCAAGAGAAATCCGAGTCTGATGTCAGAAGATGTAACCAAAGAAAATAAACAAAATGACAATAATACATAAATAACAACAGACTACTAGCAGTTAACTGACATGCCAGCTCCAGACTTCAACTAAACTGACTGAAAGATTATGATTTCATCATATGAACATCAGGCACAATCCTTCCCGTTAGGGGTTTAGTATCATACCATCATAACATATATGAGAAGAACATAACCCGTGTCATGCCAACAACTGTTTTTAGAATAATGTGTTTAGTTCCGATGCAAAGACCTTATCAATGACTCAATATTAACGCCAAAATATGCAATCTTTAATGACTTGACAACAGTATCGTAATTATATCCCTTCTTAATAAGTCTATTCAAAGGTTTTGTAAGTTTCTGAGGTGAATACTGACACCTTTGTGCTTTATAAAGAATATTACCATAAAAAATTGGATGTGAAATACCTGAACGTATTAAAAGTCTGCATGTTGAGCTATATTTACGAATAATGTCTTTATACCGATGATAAAATTTAGTAAATGTTTTGACTAGTTTGTGATATCGAAAACCCTGGTGTAATAATTTTTCAGTAATACATAAATTTCTCTCGTTAAAATCTAAAACATTGTTACATACACGAGCGAATCGTACAAGTTGAGATATATAAACACCGTAAGATGGTGACAAGGGAACGTCACCATCTAAAAACGGATAATTAACGATAGGAAATGAAAAATCATCCCTTTTATCATAAATTTTAGTATTCAGCTTTCCATTAGTGATATAGATATCAAGATCGAGAAAAGGGCAGTGGTCATTGTTAGTATTAGCTTTATTTAAAGTAAGTTCAACAGGATAAATTTCATTAATATACATACTGAAGTCGTCATTATTGAGAGCCAAAATATCATCCAAATATCTAAAAGTATTATTAAATTTGTTTATCAGATGTTGTTTCGATGGGTCTTTGCTTATTTTTGTCATAAATTGTAACTCATAACAATACAAAAACAGGTCCGCAATAAGTGGTGCACAGTTAGTCCCCATTGGAATTCCGATAATCTGACGATATACGGAATCCCCAAAGCGAACAAAAATGTTATCTAGTAAAAATTCAAGGGCATATATAGTATCAAAGCATGTCCAATTAACATAGTTTTTTTGTTTATTGCTACTAAAAAATGACCTAAAAGAGTTTGAACATATATATTCACATTCTGATTTTTTGAATGCCCATTTAATTAGGTGTGTGAATTTTTTCTTAATGAGAATGTGAGGCAATGTGGTATACAGGGTAGAAAAATCAAAACTTTGAACAGATTCAAAATCACCAATATAAGCATGCAATTTATCAAGTACTTCCAACGAGTTCTTGACACTCCAAACGTAATTTATTCCACTATTTTCGAAGGCCTTATTTGAACAATTTATTATCAGGTTTTTAATTGTACCAAGTGTGCTGGTAAGAAGAATAGACAATTTAGTAGTTGAACAATGGCTTGAAGACGAAATAAATCTATATTTGTAAGGGGTTTTGTGTAGCTTCGGAAGCCAATACATAGTTGGGACTTTCATTGTATTTTGCTCTGCTTGTAAAGCGGTGCCTAAAAGTTTATGTTTGTTACAGATTTCGTTTTCTGAAAATGGAGTCAGTTGGAAGGCTATTTTTATTTATAAATACTTCAATTAAAATAATTCAGTATTTTATCGTAACTAAAGTATTCAAAAGTCATAATTCATTAAAAGTGATCTTATGCAAAATATAAAAATATACAACAGCTATCCAGTTATTGTGCGATCTTATCATTCCCGTTAATTAATTTTAATTATTTTTTTTTACATTCATGTGTCTGAAACTTTGTCTGACTCCCGTTTACAATTGATACGAAATGTTCTTCACACCTGAAATGCCAGTGAACCGTGACGCCTAGATTTCACTGAATGAGGATCAAAAGATTAGAATTACATAATGCTAATCTTTTAATTACCTTGAGTTAAACTACGCATTCCACATTCTTTAGGTGTCACAAAACAATACACATTTCATTGTTTCCACCGTACAAGCAAGTGAAAATGATTGCTGGAATGAAGCAAAAAGGTCAGAATACAAACATGTATTTTTAATACACTATCGGTCATGTCAGTTTCATATGTTTGTTTAAAGTATTTTTAGAAAAAAAAAATCAAAAAAATGTTCTATTGTATGATTTACTTTTATTATTAAAATTCGTTTTTAAAAATCCACACGATCTAATTTTAAAAGTTGCATGACTATCACTTATTTTTCGTTGGTTAATAGCTACCCCAAAAGTCGTCGATGCGCTTTAAATCGCGTTATTAGATGGTTAACGAACAAGACTTAAATGAGATATTTTCACTCCCGGCATGCATCAAAGACTTAAACTACGTCACATAAGTCAGGAAGTTTCAAAAAATAAAATTAATAATTCCCAATTTTCTTCTTTATTAGATTTCATATCAAAATAAAACTTGGTGAATATGTTTTTTATGGTATTATGAACATAATAAGATGAAAAGTGAAAAATCGCGAATTATCCCTTTAAGGAGTAATTGCCCTTTATAGTAAATTTTTTTATTAATTTTTTGTGAATTTTTGTAATCATTTACAAAAATCTTCTCCTCTGAAGCTACTTACACAGATTTAATCAAACTTGTCCACAATTATCATAAGGGTATCTGGTTTAGAAAATGTGTCCGATGACCCCGCCTGTGAACCAAGACGGCCGACATTTCTGATAATAATACACAGGGTAAAATGTAGTTTTTGGCTCATATCTCTGAGCCCAAAGCATCTAGAGAAAACCTACTGTGGATAAAATTGTTCATTAGGTCAAGATTTATCTGCCCTGAAATGTTCAGACCAATCGGGTAACTTGTTGTTGGGCTGCTGCCCCTTAGTGGGTAATTTTAAGAAAATTTTGTAGCTTTTGGTTATAATCTTGAATATTATTATAGATAGAGATAAACTGTAAATAGCAATAATGTAGAGCAAAGTAAGAGCTACAAATATGACGACTTGACCAAAGTGGTCAATTGACCCCTTAAGGAGTTGTCCTTTATAGCCAATTTTTAACAATTTTAACAATTTTGTAAATTATTATAAATTTTTACAAAATATTTCCTGCTGTCACTTCTGGCCAAATTTTTATCATAGATAAAGATAATTGTAAGCAGCAAGATTGTTCCATAAAGTAAGACCTACAAACACATCACCAACACCAAAACACAATTTGTTAATGATTATCTCTATTCTACTTAAGCACATGTCTAGGTACTTTTCGTATCCTGATGACATTATGGTGGTGCCATCAGTCACCAAGACATATTGATGGATAAAATTAAAGCAGCAATCACTCAAGTGAACTTGCTATAACACTGCATTTTATGTACAAAAATTGTATCAGCTCTGTACAACTTTCAAATTCCTTAGTAGTTTGAGGATACATTAATAGTGCCTTTGAAGGAGAAAAGCTATATTGAAAATGTATAATCTCTAAAGTCTTAGATGAGTTATATTTTGTATCCAATTTACTCTTTTTACTCGATATCACCTCTGAGAGGGCCACTTCGGTCCCCTTTTATTGCTACATAATGACAATGCTTGTTTATATTTTAGCCCTTAACAATAACCCAGATGGAGAGTATGCCAATTCAGGAAATCCTTTGGGAAGCATGAGTGATGGTGCATATTATAATGCAGAGAATCAGTCAGTTGGAATCAAGGTAACAACAATATTTTTTTTTACATGTGTACATTTTAAAGACCTATATCACAGGCGCAGTCAATACCATATTCCTACTTAGTGGCCATGATGCCATTTAAGTATCAATGACCAATAAAATGTCAATAGTATCACACTGGCTGCAAAAGTTGCAGAATACAAAACATAAGTATGCTTATGATGTAGCAGTGACATCAGTAACTATTTGTATAAAGTTTTATATTTTTGAAGTTATAGCATTTTGTTTACAGATGCCTCATGTTATGAAGTTAAATGGCTTATGCCCTAAGCACCATTTTCATGGTACAGCCTGGATTAAAAGACTTTAGTTGTTATCTGTCCCATGAATTTCTCACGTTTTAGTAATAGGATTTTAATATTTTACATTTTCTATAAAATTGATAATGCTATAATGCACTTATTGTAATTAATTTTATGTAGAGACTAAATGTGTACAGATCTGACGTCAAATTATGTTGAGGAAAATAGTATCACATTCAATCCCATCAATTCATCAAAAATATATAGTACAAGAACAATATATTTCACATTACCTATGCATTAATCCAATTTTATGTCCATTTAATAACGATCTCAATAGAAGAATTCCCAGTGAAAATGTCATGTGTTAAATAGGGTAGACCAAAAAGAATTTTAGGTGTATGTTGTCATTAACATCCTGACAAATGTACACAGTTGGATAAAATATATATATATGTTAACTATATTTATATTGGTTTTCAGAATAGTGACTTTATCAGAAAAAAAAAATATTTGTGGCAAACAACGGTAAATAGCATACATTATCTTTACATGACATATGAAATCCCTTAAGCATATTAGTGTATGGATAATCCATGGAATTGCCCAAACAGATACAGGTGAAATACGTAGAATCATAATTGTGGATACAGCAATAAGATCAAAAAGACCCTTATGAGCCCTGTGTTAAGTAAAAAAAACTAAAAATTATTATTTAATAAATTTGCCCGATTAACCTTGAAGTTGAGACTAATAAAATTTACGTGTATCGAGTGAACCCCTTAACAAAAATAATACAGTGTTCTTGACAACTTCCGCGCGAGATGATATTTATTATTCATATTATTATGTATGTTAAAAAGGAATAAATTATCAAAGCATTCATACCACAACTTCCTATATCTTTTCAAGGCCTTTTCTTGTACTAAATAATCCATAGCACTATTAAGGTCGGTCTTTGTTACTGTACCCTGTAGAGATTGTCTAATTTCATTTAGATCTTTTGAATATCAGTAAAGTTAGTTCCTTCTACACTGTCAATTGCCACATCTGCATTCGGATAGTTTGTTGTCGAGCCTTCGAATTTTGTCACAGAATGCTCGACATAGGGATAGTGATCATGAGGCGCCTGCGGCGTAAGCTAACTTCTTAAAAGCTTTATATTTTAGAAGGTAGAACATGTATGCTTCATACTTTATATATAGATGATCCATATTATAAAGTTTCCGTCTGTCACATGACTATTATCCTTGACCTCATATTCATGGTTCAGTGACTACTTGAAAAAAGTTAAGATTTTTGTAATCGTTAATTTCTCTTTTATTATGAGTAATAGGATAACTATATTTGGTATACCTTGCAAGGTTCTCATGCCCATCAGACAGTTTTAACTTGACCTTAAACTATAAGCAATAGGTGAACTTTTGTTGTATGGAAGTATTATAAGATGTACTTGTCTTCCTTGTAGGTTCATCTGACCTTGTCCTCATTTTCATGATTCATTTGTCAATGTTTAGTTTTCTTGGTTAAGTCTGTTTCTTAGCATCTATAAGCAATAGATCAACTATATTTAGTGTATTGAATGATTGTAAGGTGTACATGTATTTATTGTTTGGTTTATATGACCTTGACCTCATTTTCTTGGATCATGTTAAGTTTATGTGAAAGATGTAGTAAAGCTTTTTATGTAGGACTGTCAACATAATATCAATGATAAGTAAAGAAGGCGATATATTTCAGCATCTGCACTCTTGTTATGCTTTGATAGGTGGTTTTATAGGGTCTTTAGAAGAATCATTGCTTTTTCTTAGCTGCTAACAATTTGTTTGTACATGAACAGTTTTTACACCTTTTCACTCCAGGTAGAGTTGTTATACAGACAACATTACCCTGCACAATCGATAAATCACCAAAAAAAAATCTTAATGCATTTTTCAACAAAATGTGAAGTGAATCATGTTTCTATAAAGTTCAACAATTTCAAGACATCATGATGTATTTTTCATATATCAAATCCTTGCAAAACTAACCTTAAGTTGCCCAAAAACTGCAGAGCTGAAAAAATCAACTCACTACTATATTGGCAGTCGTTCTAATCTCTCCTCAGTAGATACGTAGAGTGATAGTGAAGTTATGACTTTTGTACACATCATGAATTTTGAGTAATATGAAATCAGCAATTAATCCAATCGATGATATTATTTCAGAAAAATGACCAAGGTCTTGAGTATGCTGATCTGACATTTGGTAGTAGTAAGATTCCAAAAGGAAAACAGCCTGTGATCCATGGAGATGAGAATAGAACCATCTACTCAGACGTCGACCACACCAAGAAAGCCCCACCGCCACCACAAGAAAGTGAATATGAAGAGACAGACATCAGACACGGAAAGAAATAATGAATATTGCACGACTTCCAAGGAAGATCACCTTAACATATATTACTGCAAGATAAATAATAACAGCATTTAAAATATCGGCTTTCTTCATAATGCTTGAACATCATGCAAATATGTGTTTTTAATTTTTGATATATTTCAATGGTATTGTGGCACATGATTATTATATTTTTATTCTTATTTGATTTTTAATCATGAAAGTGCAAATCATTTTTAAAATGATAGTTTGTCTTTCTTTATTATAGATAAAAACTTATGCCATATCTACAAAGTTCAAGGCAAGTGAGTTTGTAAATCATGTCATACAATTGTTATTCAAATCAGTACAACTTTTTTTCTAAATTTGTTTGAGACTTGCCAAGTATGTTTGTCAACCACGATAATGTTGTAAAGAATGTAAACTTCCATATATATATATATATATATATAAAAGTCTATAAAAAGGACCAACCAGCAAATTTACTATGTACCGGATCGTCTAGAATAGGCGATACTATGCAGATAAGGAAAAAATTATATCAGTCTAAAGATTTGCACAACGGTACTGATATAAGGTGTTATTAAACGAAAATGTTGTTATAAAATCGTGTTGACAAATATTTCGGCTCAACAAATGGCCTTCTTCTTGTGTCACAAGTTTTAACAATACTGATTATGATTATGTGAATATAATTTAAATTTTGAAATTCATACTTTTTAATTACAAGAGAATGGTTCCCAGTTGATCAAATGGTTTAACAGAGCTTACAAGTACTTTAGTTGCCTGTCTCATTGCATTTTATGAATTATTATTTGATGAATATGTGTATACTAGTAATTAGAAATAATAATTTACAAATATGTGTTTTGGCTGTGGATCTTAATAGAGATATATGATCTATATAAAAGACAATTTCTCGAAAGGCTAGTGTTCTGATGATTTTCCAGTTATAGTAAAAGTACACTTAATTTTATAAGATGCTTGAATTGTGATTGTACAGTATCAATGTTTTCTTCTAATTGACATGATTCTGCTGTCATTATAGTCAGAAATTTTAGGAAAAGGTCAAGAAATGATCTAGTGCTTATTTTTAAATTGGTACAAAATAAATTGTTTGAATTGTATCATTTTCTTGTAAGAATTTTCACCTGCTAAATGTAGGCCTTTGTGAGAAAATACCAATATAACCTTAGTTATGGTGGTAAAATTTTATTGTGATGTCAATGAAACTAACATTATAAAGGAGATTACCTTATTTAGCAAGTATTGGCTTAATGTCGTTTACATTTAAGTTAAATTAGAATAGATAGCAAGACAATTGATTCCTGTGTGAATATCTTTTTAAACAATGCTTGTGCTTTTATTATTTCTTGGCATTTTTTTGTCAAATTGTCACAATTATTTGAAAATTCACTATTTTACTGAATTAACTGTTTTTTCATGAATCTTTTGCCCATTATTTGGCTTATATATTAAGGATGTAGGATTGATATTTTTTATAATTTTCGGATTCTTTGGTGTTTTCCCCTACGATACTAGGAAAACATTGTGGCCTATATCAATCACTTTCCCTTTCTTATAAGGCTCATAAAAGGTCATTTCCAAACTTAGCAGATTTTTCATTTCTTTCTAATGATTTGCGACCCAAATAATGCCAATGCTAAATAAAAGGTAAAAGTCGAATTCTGTTTTTTCCTGCAATTTTTTTTCTTTCAAATAAATATTGCGAAAAGGAATTTCATGCCCTATTAATATGTTTGCTTATTTTGTTTCTTAACTAATGCTGTTCTGATTAAAAATATCACTTTTTAGCTCACCTGGCCCGAAGGGCCAAGTGAGATTTTCTCATCACTTTGCGTCCGGCGTCGTCCGTCGTCTTTAGCTTTTACAAAAATCTTCTCCTCTGAAACTACTGGGCCAAATTAAACCAAACTTGGCCACAATCATCATTGGGGTATCTAGTTTAAAAAATGTGTGACGTGACCCTGCCAACCAACCAAGATGGCCGCCATGGCTAAAAATAGAACATAGGGGTAAAATGTAGTTTTTGGCTTATAACTCTGAAACCAAAGCATTTAAAGCAAATCTGACAAGGGGTAAAATTGTTTATTAGGTCAAGATCTATCTGCCCTGAAATTTGCAGACAAATCGGACAACCTGTTGTTGGGTTGCTGCCCCGGAATTAGTAATTTTCAGGAAATTTTGCAGATTTTGGTTATTATCTTGAATATTATTATAGATAGAGATAAACTGTAAACAGCAATAATGTTCAGCAAAATAAGATCTACAAATAAGTCAACATGACCAAAATTGTCAATTGACCCCTTTAGGAGTTATTTTATAGTCAATTGTTAACAATTTTCATTTTCCACTGTAATTACTGGGCCAAGTTCATTATAGATAGAGATAATTGTAGCAACAAGAATGTTCAGTAAAGAAAGGTCTACAAACACATTACCATCACCAAAACACCATTTTGTCATGAATTTATCTGTGTCCATTGTTAATATGCACATAGACCAAGGTGAGCGACACAGACTCTTGAGAGCCTCTAGTTTAATTGCAGATTGATTTAATTTCACCTAACGAAATCCTAAAACCAAAATCTCCCTGACTTGATAAAGTACATTTTATCATTTAATTCTGCAAATTTAAGAACAATTTAGATGCCACTAATTTTTAGGCTTATTTGCCTATTTATGCAGACACATTTTCTCAGTTGACTATTGGGTAATACGCTGATGTTTCCTGTGATATGGTAAACAATTGTGTGAATTTCACATGACCCTGAAATATATTTTTTTCATTAAAATTACTGCCTTGTTTTCAGCCTTCCTATCTGATATTAACCAGATTCTTTGTATAAATATTACACATAATTTACCAATATTTAGATTTATTCAGTAAAATACGTTGTTACCAGAAAAGTACTACATGTTTCATTATGTTTTGATTAAAAGTTTATTTGCTTTTATACTGCAATTTGTTTTCAAATGTATATGCATATCCTAGTCGCATACATCTTAATTGTTGTTTATAAAAATAAACTGTGATAAATTGTTGAGTTTTGCCACAGTTTTGTTCCATGCAGCATTATCAAATATTTATCATTTTTTATATTTAAATTATCATGTTACTGTGCTCTCAATCGGACACTTTTTGAACATATGTAGTCAATGGACAAAAGTGAGTTCCAACCCCAAAAAAGTCCTATCAATTGAACTAAAATAGATATTTTTCCAAAAAATATACAAGGTAACTTTTAAAGTCATAAGAAACCTCAAATTAAAAAAAACATATGCATATGTTTTTTATAACTAAATGGATAGTTTTCATTATACAACTTATGTACATATACTTTTTTCTGAGGAAAATTCTTTAATTTGTCCACATTTAGAAGAAGTTTACTTATTTTTAATTGCTTGCTTCCAGGAAGCAATTCGCCGACATATTTTCCGTATGCATAGTGACCCGAGCGTAACCCTCCTCGTAAAAATTCGGTGATCGCAATACGCATGGATCTGTCATTGAAATAAACAAATATCTGATTATACATGTTAAACACGTGCTCAATACCCATGCTTTTTGTGATTTGTTTACTATAAGGTGACAATCGGTAACACTCGGCTTTAAAACACGGCATTTAATGAGCAGCCATATTTGTTAAATCATAACAAACAGAGAGAAAAAAAATTGACGATTATATGATATATTTGCGAAAAATAATGATAAAATCGTGCACAGAGGACTATATGTATGATTTATACATGCATTGGTTCAAGAATTGGATAAACATTATTTTTCAACACTCACTCGTTTCATATGACTTTAAAGTATTTTATAATAGAAATACCAAAGGAGGTAGAAATGTCTTGAGTTTCAAAGTTTATTACAATATGATTTTTATTTTCTGATGGGTTTAACTCAAATACCAATTTTACAATTTTTATATGGTTTGAATGCAAAGCAAACTTTTCCAGAAATATTTTTCTTTGTGATAAACTTGTCAGAATATTAAAGTGAGCCTGAATAATATTAAATAAACAATAAAACTTTTAATATTTTCAATATTATGGTATTCATCCAATTTAAATCGGTCATGTAGTTACTTGGTAATAATTTTCCGACAAATATTGATTTTAGTTGATTGATAAGACATTTTATAAGTTGGAACAAACTGTATAAATGTTTTTATATTTCTAAGGAGCTCATATGTTACCCGCTATGAAATTTTCAGGCTTATGGCAATTAACGTCATGTAACGTAATTGGGGCACTTATAATTGAATGTCCAATTATATTATTTGATAAAATTATGTTATTTTTTTATTTGACTTCAGGAAATTATAATTGTATATTGATTTTTTTTTAAATGTTTAAAAATATCAATCAAGTAATTTTTTTTTTAAATTAGAGTTATCTTCCTTTGTCCATGATTATAGTTGAATCAACTACAATCAATGCTTTTTAAAATCTTCTTTGAAAATTTGAGTTACCTTTCTTTTTCCAGAATTGTAGTTGAATCAACTAAAACCAATGCTCTATACAATGCAATATTCAATTTGACTACCAACTGATAAATTAAAGCAATCGTTACCATTCAGTGCTTACAAGCACTTTGATTTCCATTCTATGGTTATGCAGCTTTACAAATGGAAAAATTGCAGATTTTTTTGTTTCTGTTCTCTTCACTTATGTTTGTCTTAACTAAATTTGATTAAAGATATGTGCTATGCTTATTACCTCTAAACTCAGTTTAAGTTCAAATTTTGGCAGCATCACTTTTACAGTTCTTGAGTTATGTCCCTTTATAATGTTATATGCAATCGGGGCATCATCTGTGTCCCTATGGACACATTCTCCATTTATTTACTTTAAGTTACTGAAAGAAGTAGTTTTTAAATGGCAAGTCCAATTTAGTAAATTGAGTTACTAAAGCAACTATTACTTTTTGATTAATTATATAATGGACAAACTTGCATTAAAAATCAAATAAAATGAAATTTATTACAAACAAAACTAACGAAAAAGACAATAATTCTCATATTTGCAGAATCTATCAGAATAACTTGTCAGGGTGTATTAATATTTGTATATTTCATAAAAGTGCAAAAAACACTAAAAAAAATCTCATTTTGAGCCTGATTTCTTCATAAGGCTGCAAATCTCATGGCTGGTAACATATAACCTCCTTGGTATTATCTAAACCAGGTAAAAATTGTCAGAATATCAAGGGCAACGTGTATCTATTCAGATAAAACGGTCATAAACTCTATAAAAGAGTTATTGTCCTTAAAAAGATTAATATCCTTTATTTATTATTTTGTATTTAACTTAGATAATACAAATGATTCACTTTAAAATTCAATGATTAGTCGAATGTTCAGTTGACTATTTTTTGCTGTAAAACGACCAGTATTATAAATGTATATATTTTAGGGCCAAATTTATAAAAAGACAGAGATGAACATTTAGAAGCAAAATCAATCTGCAAAACAAAATCTATAAAAAATTAAATTCAACCAAAATCATTAGTTCACTCCTTGTTCGAGTTTTGGCATGGTAAAATATTATTGTTTTGCCATGTTGATGCTGTACAGGAATGTCCCTCTGAAATTTCAGGGCTTTCAGATCTTTGTGAAATAATAAATAAGATAATATTATGAATCATGATTCATGTCCTACGCTAATTACTTTTGGTTATTAAGTCTCCCAAACAAAGTTTGGAGACTTATTGTTTTTGCTCAGTTCTTATTATTTTTATTATTCTTCTTCTTCTTCTTCTTCTTCCTCTTCTTCCGCCACTTTAAAAATGAACTTGTCCGCAGCGTTTCTCCAAAACCGCTTGTCAGATTGACCTAGAATTTCATAAAATGGTAGACTAATATGTCTAGGTGAGCCATCAATCTTTCGTTTGTGCATTGGGGTCTATTAAGGGGTATGTTGGGGGTAGAAAGGAGGGAGGGGTTTACTATAGAACCCTATGGGATTTTATTTTCTAAAATTTTCAAATGAATATAACTTGAAAACTGTAAGTGATAGATACATGCAGTCTTCAGAATTGATTATAGGACAATTAAACAAATCACATGAAATATAGGGGGAGTCCCTGGGAGTTCATCCCCACCCCCTTCAATTTGAGAATATGCTTATATCTTGTAAATGGTCCAGATCCCCACCCCTAAACCATATATATTCTTAAATGGGAAGATAAAAACAAATCAAATGAAATTAAAGGGAGGTTCCCGGGGGTCATCCCCACCCCGTTCAATTTTAGAATGTGCTATTATCTTGTAAACGGTCCAGATCCCCACCCCTAAACCATATATATTCTTGTAGGGGACAATAAAACAAATGAAATGAAATTAAAGGGAAGTACCTAGGGGGTCACCCCACCCTCTCCTGTTTCAAAACTTGTAATCGGTCAACATCCCCACCCCTAAACCATATATATTCTTGTATAGGACAATAAAGCTAATCAAATAAAATTAAAGGGAAGTTCCTGGGGGTAGCCCCATCCCGTTCAATTTGAGAATGTGCTATTATCTTGTAAACGGTCCAGATTCCCACCCCTAAACTATATATATTCTTGTAGGGGACAATAAAACAAATGAAATGAAATAAAAGTGAAGTCCCGAGGGAGTCACCCCACCCTGTCTTGTTTGAAAACTTGTAAACGGTC
The DNA here is from genome assembly GCA_019925275.1 of Mytilus edulis. Taxonomy (NCBI): domain Eukaryota; kingdom Metazoa; phylum Mollusca; class Bivalvia; order Mytilida; family Mytilidae; genus Mytilus; species Mytilus edulis. The sequence goes on along the minus strand of CM034352.1, from coordinate 90,329,131 downwards.
AACATCCCCACCCGTAAGCCATATATATTCTTGTATTGGACAATTAAACAAATCAAATGAACATGGGACCATATAAATGGCGAGTTATGGGAGCTTTGTTTGGGAGACTTCGTAACAGCATCCTGTTACAATTACTTCTTGTTATTAATAGTATCCATACAAAACTCTTTTGTATAGTTGCTACAAAAACGTATTGCCAGCAGAAATCAATTTTCGTTTGGAATTGTTGTAAAAAGTTAGATAACAAAAATACTGAATTTTAAATAAATTCGAAACGGAAATCCCAAATCAAATGGCAAAATCAAAAGCTCAAAAATATAAAATGAATAGATAACAACTGTCGTATCCCGGACTTGTCAGCGGCATTTTTATGTAATTTTACCTGGTTTTATAGCAAGCTTTACCTCTTGTTTTATGACAGTCACATAAAATTCAATTATAGCAACAACAATGTATACCAAAACAAACAGACTTGATAGGTTAAAATGTTCAAAATAGTAAGCTGAAGTAGTATTCAATCTGTTGTTCAGCAGCAAATGTCTTTACAGACTAGCTGCAGTTAAGTAGAATGTACAAAATGAGAGAAGTATAGATTTTATTACTCATCATATTGCAGTTTTTTTTTGTGATAAATATTTAATACACATTGAAATTAAGTATAAGATGTACAATGTATGTATAGGCTTTAGATTGCTTTTTGTATTGCATATACTTTCATGCTTATTTTTTTATTACAGTTTTGCTTATTTATTTTTTATAACAGCATTTTAGTAATAAAGCTTGAATGAAATCAATTTGATTTATTTGTTGTTACCAACAAAACCTTGTAATTTGCCGGCTTTGTTAAACTATGCAGTGAGTTCAAAGAACTAATATCACTAGGACAACTAGGCTAAATGATTGTTGATACAAAAACTGCAACATTATTTACGAATCAAGTTAACTACTAAATATTAAAAAATCATGCTTGTTTTGTCCATTGCCTTCTTTTCTACCGTGTAGAAGACCACATGTAGGAAGTCGGCTATGCTTGACACAGGGTGTCGGTTTTTAGGCGAAGCAAATATATAATGGCAAGTTCAGCCATCAACATTATTTTTCTTCAGAATATTGTTAGTAGCCAAAAAACGAATGGAAAACAACTGTAATAAGAAAAGAACAGTAAAAATCTCAAAATATAACCTATTTCAAATTCCTACACAATTAAGAAGCCAAAATGTTTACTCTAATACAACAATTTTAGTGACAATCAATCATGTCAATTTGTAGCTGGTTTTGGCAGCGTTTATAGTTTAAAACAGTGAATGTTCAACTTTTTTCATTGCATCAGTTTTCAAAAAGTAAAATCACAAAAAAGATTAAACTCCGAGGAAAATTCAAAACGGAAAGTCACTAATCAAATGGAAAAATCAAAACATCAAACACATCAAACGAATAAGCAACAACGTAAAATTCCTAACTTGGTACAGGCATTTTATTAAGTACAAAATGGGGGAATGAACTTGGTTTTATGGCTAGCTAAACCGCTTACTTTTAGGACAATCGCATCAAAATCGATTATATTGACCACGATTCGAGAACAAAACAAACACACAATGGGTAAAAAAAAACAAAGGATGAGTACAGCAGTCAACATTGTGTTATCATCTTAAGCACTGTAAACAAACAAATGTAACAAAGACGCACAAAAAGATATACATCAAATTTAGCATCCTCATTTTGCTACTTTATTGTGCGATTTTTTATCTATGTAAAATCCACCCGAAAAGAATTGAAAGATTTTAAGTACTAGCGTAGAAAAGACTAATCAGTGACGCTCGGAATAATAAATGTAAAAAAGACCAAATAAAGTACGAAGTTCAAGATCATTGACATCCATAAAATCCTAAAAGTTTTGCCAAAATACCATGAATACAGCTAATGTTATATATTCCTAAGGTAGAAAAGCCTACGTATTTCAAATATTCAAAGTCAAGTAAGCAGTTAATTTATTATTATGAACATATCAATGATAACTTAAGTCAAAACAGAAGTGCTGACTACTGGGCTGGTAATACCCTCGGGGAATTCAAACTCCACTAGCAGTGGCTTCGACCCAGTAGTTGTAAATAAAACTTTTATGTTTGCGCCAGATATTGATATTCTCAAATAGAAAAATGTAAAAAAGGCAAAATAAAGCACGAAGTTGAAATCATCCCTTCGTAAATTTTACGGACGCCATCACGAGTTGGTTGACCGTTATGGAATAACCGTTTCACAAATGATATCGGATATGTTCCTTACGTCGTAACTACAATTCCCTTCCCTTTCATGAATGTGACCTACCGAATTAGACTATTTACCGGATTAAAATTTTGTAATCACATAAGCAACACGACGGGTGCCACATGTGGAGCAGGATCTGCTTACCCTTCCGGAGCACCTGAGATCACCCCTAGTTTTTGGTGGGGTTCGTGTTGTTTATTCTTTAGTTTTCTATGTTGTGTCATGTTTACTATTGTTTTTCTGTTTGTCTTTTTCGTTTTTAGCCATGGCGTTGTCAGTTTGTTTTAGATTTATGAGTTTGACTGTCCCTTTTGGTATCTTTCGTCCCTCTTTTTTTTGCAGAGCATTGAGGACCAAAAATTCTTAAAATGTTTGCCAATTACAGCTAAGGTAATCAACTCCTAAGTTACAGTTCAAACTATCCATAATCAAAGAAATAGATTTATGCCAGTAAAATTTATCTTTATACTTTCTTTAAAACAGAATTCCATTTTCTATCGCCCACTGGAATACACAAATGAGACACAAATTGTTTATGTATACACCCGTTATATACCATCACATAGAAACAATTTGTTAATTGTTTCTTTAGTTCGTTTTGGCTCATCATTTAAACAATTGAATAAAATACTGATGATTTAAGAGTAGCGATGGAAATAAAATTATACACTAAAGAAAGTATAAAGGTAGATTGTGCTGTAATAAATGTGTTTATATTGCACTCGTTCTATTTGAGCAGTCAAAATGCGTTGACTGTATAGTTATATGTCATATACAATCACTGACCCGATATCACATTTTCTCATGAATATTTAAATAGAAGTTGCCGAAATTATATTTAATTATTCATACGACCTCTTCAATCTATTTTTGTTTCCTATGTATACAACGATGCGAGGAACGACTCAAACTTGTTTCTTTTACAATTTTTGCAAAAAACATTTTTCACTTGTTAGTATTTTTTGTTTGCAACCTATGAATCATTATATTTTATGCTTATTGTTGATATTTTAATCAACACTCAAATGAATTCGTTCACTATCGATTGCGGTTTTCAACAGGTTGTGTACATTTCATTAATATTGTGTTGTATATTTTTCCGCCTGCATAAAATTAGGCCTTTTTAAAGAGGGATTTTTATCAATATTTAAATCAAATAAATAACATTACACATTAAACAATATTTGAAAAAGGTTTTTTTTTCAATTGCTGAATAAAGACAATAATAGTGCATTGACTTGACATATCAACGATATAAGGATTCGGCCCGAAACGGAGAAATGGCTCGGTAGAGCCTGGTATTTTCCCGTTTCTAAGCCTCATCCTTATATCGTTGATGTGTCAAGTCAATGCACTGTTATTGTCTATTTTATAGTTTTTTAACGTGAAAAACAGCTACTTAATCATTTTACACCATTTTGTATTCCTAGTGTGTTATTCAACAGTTTTATTCTTTAAACGTATAAAACAAAAGCAAAACAAAATCCCAAAAAATATCAAACCGCGGGCAAGGTTGTCCTTCGAGAGAAAGTTATGTGCTGTTGACTTGGTCCTGATCGATGCTGGTGATTAATATAAATATGTAAACAAAGACGAAAATAATGTTAAGCAAGCAAGTAAAAAGTTGACTCTCTAAACTGTTTCAGTAAGCGTAACAAAAAAGTGCTCGTTTATAGAACATGTATCACTCAGTTGAACGGCAAACGATTTAAGGGCTTCTAAGGTCAAGACATTGGTCACGTGATAAGAGGTCAGAGTTTACGATATTTTGGTAAACGTACATGCCTCGTGGGAATAACTTTTAGATATGTCATATTCTTCTACTGTTGTAACATTAAAATAGTCATGGAATAGTTGAAAATGACATTTTTTTTCAAGTACTTACAGGTTTTTGAAAACTCCCAAAGAAGAAAACTATAGATTTAACTGACTTTTTTTCTGAAACTTGGATTTATTGTATATTCTCAAACACCTTGGTACATGTAGATAAAAGGATACAAAAAGGGTTTATCAGCCATTTGTCAGCAGAACCTGTGTTACAACAAAATTTAACTTTCCATAATATTAAAATACAAATATGGTAAAAAGGAGATGTAGTCATTGCATGCTTCAAAATTGTGAACATTAAATATAACATCAAATGAAAAAAAGTTAATTTGCAGTGGACAGATGTACATGTATAACTTTTGTTATATTATTTCTGCTTTAAGATACAGTGGGGGGGGGGGGGTCCCAGGGGTATGGGGATTGGAATCCCCTCTTTTTATGGAAGATCAATGCCTTTGAATGGGAGTATATAGTTGGAACTGTAGAAGATGTACAAGTTCTGTTGCTCGCCTTAATCAAGAGAAAAAACATGAACATCCAAAGATCCACAATTGGGTTAAAAACATAATAATCAACACAAATTAAAGATAACTGAACAAAAAGCTGTCATGCAATCTAATATCCTGCAGTTCACATAATAGCTATCATATTTATTATTTCAAGATTTACTTTACTTTTTTTTTTACTTATATTTGAATTCAAAAGTCCTGCAAACAACTGTTGAGTCCTTTCAATTAATTTATTGATTGAATAATAAGCTAAGCTGACCAGTTAATAAAGTCTAAAAATATTTTGTTGAAATAAAAGAGTGATACTATGTTATAAAATATACTGAATCAACTTCAAATTTAATCCAAATTCATATTTACCTCCTCTAAAATGCATAGTCAATTGAACTACAAAATCAAAAACCTGAGACTACTACAATGTATAACAAAGAGATTGGTCACTTCCCATGTTATAATAGTCTCAGACAAAAACAAAACTGACTTAAATACAGTATGTTTAGAATTTTTTGGAAGAATGGACAACAATGAGATTTTTATTATTCTGATATCAGAAATAATCTCATTGTATCAAATCAGAATGCAAGTTCTTTTTATTTAGATGATCAATTTAATTGCATTATTTACTTTAATAAAAACTCATGATGCTATCTGAATTTACAGTCATGACTTAGCTTGTCATATAAGATCACCTGCTGTTATGACCCCTCGCTATATACATAAAAGAAAGTGTCTCTATTGATCATTTCTATACTTATAACATCACCTGCTGATATGAAACCTCGATATAGACACCATAAAAAGTGTCTCTATTGAACCTTTCTTTGCTTATAACATCACCTGCTGATATGACTCCTCGATATAGACACCATAGAAAGTGTCTCTATTGATCCAGAAGACCTCATTTTGTGTGTCGGTTCTCTTCCTTCCACAATAAATCAATCATCACGCCTCTGTGTCTTATAGGTAACATGCAGAGTCGCATTTGTCATCCATATCTTATGATTATTAAGATTGAGTTATTTTGGGAGAAAAACGACAAAAAAGGAGTCCAAATATGATTCCGTCATCAGACTGAATTTTAGTCATAGATAAGACTTCAGGTTTGAAACATGCACAAATACAACCAATCGTATGATAGATAACAAAAATGAAAAATAAATAAGCCAATCAGAGCGTTCTCAATATCATGGTGTTTAGATCGCAAGAACCACAACTATTATACCTCCTTATATAGGACAATTATTTTTCGTGTTTATCTACATGTAAACTACGATTATACTACTTCAATATATATAGACTCTCTGTATTCTGTGTACTGTTTTCTTTGAAATGTTAACTTTTACTATCTATGGGGTCATACCAGTTGCATATATATATATATATTAAAATAAGTAAAACATGTGACACAAGTACAACCAATCGTATGATAGATAACTAAATTTCTTCGAGTTTGGATAGTTATACTTATGATATGGAAATTATCTTTCGCAAAACGTAAATATCTTGACTTTAGTATACAGTTTTGTGTAAAATTTGAGTCGTTTGGAGGTGTCTTATGCACATTTTATTAGCACTTATTAATATTTTCATTGTTCATTGAGACCTTGGCTCGAATATACCCAGGGGCGAAACGTTACGGATAAAACAGTTCACAACACCTTGAATGAAGTTGGACTTGGTACCTATGTGAAATGTGTAAAATCAACTAACTGTATAGTAAATTTGACCTATAACCTCTGTAAAAATGTCACTTAACGAAACCGGTAAACTTATAGAGGAAACCCGCAAAATAATTGAGACTGGACAAGATGGCCCTAATAATATGGATCTACTTAATATGAGCCTAAAAGTGGTGACTAACATTGATTCCAGAGTTAAAGGAATGGAAACGACTCTTGACAAACGTATAGATGACCTTCACAAATCTATGCTGTCAGTGTCCGCAAGAGTTAGAACATTGGAAACTAAGACAAGTGAAATCAACGTGCAGCTTGCCGATTGCCAGGCGAGTTGTCAAGGCGTAAGCAACCTTTTTGATGACATTCAAACTCGATCCGAACAAATTTTGAGAAAAGTAATTCACCACAATGGAAGAATTACTCATCTAGAACATAGTCCAAAAGAACAACTAGAGCTTCCTCTCAATGAAATTAAAAAACTTAAAGATTCGATCTTAGATCTACAATGTAGGTCAATGAAAAACAATTTGATTTTTAAAGGTTTAGCCTTTGCAAAATATGAAAATTGTGAACAAAAGCTGCAAAACTTCTTGTACGAAGAACTAGATATACAACATCCAATTGAATTTGGAAATGTCCATAGATTTGGAAAGAGAAGTCTAAATAGAGCACGACCAATAGTAGCTCGGTTTCTGTATCATCGTGACTTAGAACACGTTCTTAAAAATGCGAACAAGTTACGAGGTAAACCTTTCGGAATACAGGAACAATTCCCTGCTGAAAAAGAAGAAGAACGAAAAAGGCTTTATCCCGTTATGAAATTGGCAAAACAGGACGGAAAACTTGTCAAAATGTTTCGAGACAAGTTATATATCGATGGGGAACTGTTTATTCCAAGATCAAATACAGAAAACTCCACTCCGCAAAACCAAATACCAGTACCAACAGAAATACAGCGCGAAGGTAGCGGAGAGAACACTGGATACAGGGACGTTCTGATGACTCCATCCAATGACACACAGAATGGACGATACAAACGACAGCGTGCAGGGTATAGTCCTGAGACACCTCATTAGAAATGCCAAGGAGAACATACATTTATCAGTGTAGACGAATCAGAAAAAGACAATGATCCATCTGTTAATAACATTAATATAAATAACCATGCATAATAATGATACATGTCAAACTAAAGATAATAATGTTTTAAATATTATAGGTCTAAATTGTTGTGGAATTAAGAAGAGATTGAACTATGAAGAATTTGAAAAACTAATAAGAAAAAATGACATAATTTGTTTAGTAGAAATCAAAACTGATGATATTGACACAATTAAGTTAACAGGATATGAATTTCATATGAAAAATAGAAAAGCTATAGCTAAAACTCGATCTGGGGGCATCATTCTTGGCTACAAAAAAGAAATAGCAAGTAAAATAAAACCATTATCTACACATAGTAAATACGTGCTTTGGTTTAAAGTCTCATCTGACCTTTTAAATTTAGATCAAGATATTGTTATAGGTATAGTATATATACCCCTGAATATACTGCTTTTTCTTCACATGATGCATTTACTCAACTTGAGGACGAGTATACAAATTTCTCACAAAATTACAAATTCGTAGCCTTAATTGGAGACTTTAACGGACGAACGGCCAACGACGATGATTTTTTCTTTTCAAAATAAATTCATGGAAACAATGCGGCGAATTTTGTAGAAAACGATGTTTTAACGCTTGACTTATTGAATATACCACGAAAAAGAAATAGTTTAGACCCTATTATAAGAAACAGGTACGGAAACAAAATTTTAAGTTTTTGCAAAAGAAATAGCTTATTTATTGTAAATGGTAGAATAGGTGAAGACAGAATGATAGGAAAGTTAACATGTAAAAATGCTAGCATTGTAGATTATTTTATAAGTTCTACAAGTTTATTGAAATATTTTAGAAATTTTTCTGTACTTGATTTTAGTCATTTTTATTCAGATGTTCATTGTGCACTTGCAATTTCATTGTCGGGGTTATCCCTGAAAAATGTAGAGGAAACGGGGGGAAATCATAATTGTCAAACATTTTCTGAAAAAATTAAGAAATGGGATAATGAAAAATGTCATGAATTTAAAGATCAGATTGAACAAGGCAAAGTTGATGAATTAAAGATACTGTTAGACGAAGTTGAAAGTGGAAACCTAGATTTTAGTAAAAAGTACTCGTCAGTCGATAAAACAAAAATTAATACCTTACTTGACCATTTATGTTCAATATTCTGTAAATCTGCGAAATCCACATTTGGAACTTGTAAATTTTCGAATTCTAAGAAAAAAGGTAAAAAGAAACTTGGAAAATTGAAAAAAGAATGGTTTAATGACGACTGTCACTTTGAGAGACAAAATTTCAGAAAACGTAAAAGAAAATTCAAAACAAATAGAACAGATCAAAATTTTCAAGACTTGAAACAAGCTGAAAAAAGATATAAAAAAGTTATGGATCAAGCTATTCTTGATCACAAAAGAAATTTGTCGAAGAAAATTAAAAATTTAAAATCAAATAATTCACAAGAATTCTGGAAACTATTAAAAAATGGGAAAACCCGGGATCAACCCGACATTTCCATGGAAAAACTTTTTGAATTTTTTAAATCTTTAAACGAGGAACCAAAAGACAAGCAAGACTTTAACATACCATGTATTGACCCTAACGATATTAATCGTCTGAACGAAAGTATAAATAGAAACATTTCAAAAGACGAAATTAAAAAATGTATTAAAAAACTAAAAAACAATAAGTCCCCAGGAGAAGGTTTGATTGTAAATGAGTATATCAAGTCAACAGAAACTATATTCTTAGATATTTACGAACAACTATTTAATATCATTTTTGTAACAGGTGTTGTCCCAGATGGTTGGCTGATTGGAAATATTAAACCGTTTTTCAAAAACAAAGGTGACAAAATGGACCCAAAAAATTATAGACCAATCACAATTTTAAGCTGCCTCGGGAAACTCTTTACTGCAATTTTGAGTGAGCGATTAACTAAGTTCTCAGACGAATTCCTTATCTTGAACGAAAATCAATGTGGATTTCGTAAGGGCTATTCAACAACCGATAATTTGTTTATGATTTTTAACTTTTTTGAAATTCTAAAAAACAAAAAGAAAAAATGTTTTGCGCTTTTATTGATTTTGAAAAAGCTTTCAACAAAGTTTGGCGGGATGGACTATGGTATAAGTTGCTAGTGAATAATATGAACGGTAACATGTATAATATAATTGTAAATATGTATAACGGTACAAAGTCTTGTATTTCTTATAATGAATGTAAGTCAGAATTTTTCCCGTGTAGTAACGGGGTACGCCAAGGGGAAAACTTATCTCCATTTCTTTTCGCCTTATTTATGAACGACCTCGAGTCATATTTATCAAACTGTAACTTAGATGGTCTTCAAACGATAACTAACGAAATTGAAATCAAACTTAATATATATTTGAAATTATTTGTAATTTTATATGCTGATGATACTGTGCTAATGGCAGAATCAGCTGCAGATCTCCAAAAGCAACTTGACTCATTTCAAGATTATTGTACTTTATGGAAACTGAAAGTAAATGCAGATAAAAGTAAAATCATGGTTTTTTTTCTAAAGGAACACTTCCAAGAAACCTAAATTTCAATTTGAACGGAACAGAATTAGAAATAGTGAATAGTTTTAATTATCTAGGGATAGACTTAGCTAGAAGTGGGAATTTTAAGAAAGCGAAACAGTCCATAGCTAATAAAGCTACGAAGGCTTTCTACGAGGTTCTAAAATTAGGCAGAAACCACGGACTTTCAATCAAAACGCAACTAGAATTATTCGATAAGATGATAAAGCCTATTTTATTATATGGGTGCGAAGTATGGGGTTTTATCAATAACGAAATAATCGAAAAAGTCCACCTTAAATTTTGCAAATTGCTTTTACATTTAAAATCTTCTACACCATCGTATATGATAAATGGCGAACTTGGAAGATATCCTCTAGAAATTGACATAAAAAATAGAATAATATCATTCTGGGGTAAAATTCTTTCTGGAAAGGAGTCAAAATTGTCAAATATTGTCTAAAACTTATGTTTTCAATTGTCATTTGTAAATTGAAATAAATTTTTATGGCTAGATAACATAAAAAATATTTTGAATGAATGTGGTTTAACATATATTTGGAATTCACAAACTTTTATTAATTTGAATTGTCTACGTCTTACAGTTAGTAGAAACCTTAAAGATCAATTTGAACAGAATTGGCACTTACTGTTAGAAGAATCACCAAAAGCTGTAAATTACAAAGTATTTAAAGATAATTTTAGTTCTGAAGCTTATTTAGATATTTTAGATAACAAAAATCTAGTAGAATTTTGTAGATTTAGAACGACGAATCATAAATTACCCATTGAAGCTGGTAGATGGTTAAACACCAGCAGACAAAATAGAAACTGTACTCTGTGTAAAAGCAATGAACTCGGGGATGAATTTCACTCTATTTTGGAATGCCAATTTTTTAAAAAGGAGAGGAAAAATTACATAGAAAAGTATAGCTACACAAAGCCAAATATTTTAAAGTATAAATTATTAATGTCTTCAAAAAAGAAGGTAACGTTGATTAAACTCTGCAAATTTATCAAAACTATAAATAAATCTGTGTGAACTCCTGGCTTTATCTAGTGTGACGCCACCCCTATTAATTATTTTTGAAACATGTCTGGTACTAATTGTATTTATTGAATATTGTATATATTGTAAATATTGTACACATTATGTATTTCTCTATACCTTGTTTTATTCCGCAGAATTTATCAAAACTTGTTCAAGTATAAATTTGAATGAATCCATTATTATCTTCTCATTCTTCTGCAATAATATTAAAACTCAATTTTCTATTTTAAACGAAAGCTTCTGGTAATTAAAACCAGTTATGAACGAAAATGTTATAAAACAGATATTATAAAATAAAAAGTAAGGATACCTACAGGATTATTTAAAGTCAAACGCACATATGTCAAAAATGAACGGACAATGCTACGGCAATAAACGGAAAACGATAAAAGACAAACAACGATCGCAAAATAAATGAATAAACAGCAAAACAAGTTAACAACCGCACAATAGACGACAATAGTATAAGTTATGGACTATTTCACAACTAGAATGAATTCAAAACAGTGTGGCTGTGGCCATTGATTGACACATTAAATTCATCCATTGACTGGGACAATTTAGGTGAACGTTTGTGTGTAACGACCATTGCTCACTGTGTACTTTTGTCACCAAAGGTTCTCAACACCTTAATAAAGTAATTCGAAAAAATTAATCAGAAATAACACGATGTTTTGATTTATATCAATTATATAAATCAAAACATAAAGATTATTCCTGATTAATTTTTCGAATTATTTTTATAATTAAAGGCGTTTAGAAACCTTTGGTGACCCCACAGTTTAAATGTCTATCGTAGGTACGTCGTGAACAGTGGTCGTTACAGACAAACGTTCACGTAAATTGTCCCAGTCAATGGATGAATTTAATGTGTCAATCAATGGCCACAGCCACACTGTTTTGAATTTCATTCTATATCAAGTCTTGAGAGCCGGGTGAGACGTGATTTTTTTTTTACACTGATAGCCTACCGTTACGCTAAAATATTTGAATTAAAAACATTAACCGACTGTATCAACCTGAAGTGTTTGTTTTAAACATTTAACGACTGTGTCAACCTTTTATAAGTTGTAATAAACAATTTTAAATGACTGTGCCAACCTTAAGAAAGTTGTAACAAACATTTAACGACTGTCCCAACTCTTAAAACGTTGTGACAAACATATTTTGACTGCATCAACGTCTGAAAAGTTGACACAAACAAATTTTAACTGTCCCAACTATTAAAAGGTTGGGACAGACATTATGCAACTGCCACAACTATAAGAAAGACTGTAATAAATTGATTTGACTGTGACAACACCGTAAACCACTGCGACAGTTCTTAAATGACTGTTTGTAGCATGTTTTGACTTTCACAACCCGTAAAAAAGTTGAGAAAGACCTAAATGAACTGTTGCAACGAAATATGACAGATTTGACAGTCATCACCAGTCTTTCACAGACTAAAACAGTCGTACAACGACTGTTACTGGTATGGACAGTTGTTTTTTCGTCCAGTAGTGATACATACAGTGCGTCGTTAATTACATGTATGTATATGTTGTTTGAATCGAAGAAATATGTACAATAAAGTAAAACAAAATATTGTATCGCAAGAGTAAATGATATGTTACTGCGAGCAACTAATCATATGTGTCTGTATAGCATATTGAAGTTAGAGATGAAACTTTAAATTAGATCGATCAGGGACCAGACTCAAGCTAGCGAACAATAAGCCAACGAACAATAAGAAAACGCGCTAACATGATCATGCCTAAAAACCGAAGACTTGCAATAACACCAAACGTACTTATAAATATGATGACAAATAAATAAATATGATGACAAATTATTTTTTGACCCTACCGTCCCCCTTTATTTAATTCATAGCAAAGTCCCTACGGCAAGGCTTTTGTCCACACTAGGTACGTATACACTCGATAGGCAATTGCCTAAACTTGCCTGGACCCAAAGATCCAGGTGGGTAAAGTTACGGAACTTTTTTTCTGACCTTGTATACTTCTTGCATAATATTGATATTTATATATAATAGTTTGGCTTAAGAAAAGCTTGTAGTGGAGCAGTAGCATCAGTATTTTCTATATCTTGGGGTAGGCTTTGCCAACAGTTGATGGAAGGAAACTAATCTTATAATAAGCAGTTAAACAGGGTACTGATGCAGATTTCGCGAAAAGTGGTGGTCCTACGGATTTTACCACCAAAATATTTCAAAGGATTGACACAATTTTCGTATTTTTCAATAGAAATAATAGTGAGGACCAGCAGATTGTCTTGAAGGACCACCAGGGAAAAACAATAGACAATTATTATCGTTACGAGGTCTATACTGGCAAATGTTTCTAAACAGATCTGGTAGAATATCATTTAGATATAAACATGGGTTCTATCCATTCACCATATTATGAAAAAGTAGAAGTTTATGCTTATCTCTTCGCTGTGGAAGAGTCTCCTATCTGCATTCTGCCAAAAGTAAGCGTAGACTGATGAGTTGTGCTGCACCAATAACGATGCGTGCAGCATTCTAATTTATTGCGTTGTCAGTTTATTTTTTATCTATGTTTTTGACTGTCCCTCTGGTATCTTTTGATCCCCTTTTATGTGTTCAAGCTTGGTTTTTTTTAAAGTAGTAAGGGCAGTTATCCAAGAAAACAATCAACATATCCAAGTAATGGGCGTAAGCAGCCAAAATATATATTTTCAAAAGATCTTCTATCAAGCAAACATTTAATGCGACACAGTTCGTTTAGTCATTGCAATGCCTTTGATGTTATGTTTTCGATGTGACGATTCCGTGTACCATCACTCGAGCAAGTTAATCCTAAGTGCTTACGAGTCTGAACCCCTTTAAGTATGACGCCATTCATATTTAAAGGTGGATAATAATTTTGTTCGCTTTTCCGTGAGAATACAATGGATTCTGTCTAAGACAGATTAAAAGACAATAACAATCAAAACCAGGGAGTAAACAAAGACTAACAAAACCAAAGGACATTTACATCAACAGTTATAAGTAGTAAATAAGAAACAACACGAACTCGACTAAAAACTGGGAGTGAAAACAGGTGCTCCGGAAGGGTAAGTATTTCCTGTACCGTATACGACACCCATCGTGTTATTTCTTTGTACAATTCGGTAATGATGGAAGGTTATTATGACTGATGAAGAATATCAGATATGATTTCTGACACACTTTTGTCATAATGGCCAATCAGCCTAAAATTAACTTACTATTTATCCTCCGAACTATTCATTTTACGCAAGTTGTAGTTGGATTATATAGTGGATTATCTACAACAGCATAAATGCATGTATCGCACGCGAATAGTTCAATCATATAGCTTACTTCATTCATAATGTCGCTGATTTAACTAAGGAACAACAAGGGACCAATAATTAAACCCTGGGGTACTCCAGCATGTACATCAGCCCAGGAAGATTTAACTCCGTTTATAACAACCTTTTGTTTTCTCTTGTTCATCATTTGCAACTTAAAGAACAATCCCTTATGCAACACACGGTCGAAGCTTTACTTATATCGAAAAATATGAACCTAATATATTTGCCTTCGTCTTGTGTTTTGCTAAGAACGTTAATAATATATTAAAGCTTGTTTCTTGTCGAATCGTTAGGAATGGAATTAGACTGGTGCTTAATAATCAAAAGTCATATGAAGTTAAATAATTATGTGGTTTTATACACAACGCTCGAAAACATTACTCATCACCGATAGAAGAGATATATCACGATATTTACTAAACATGATTTTATCATCATTATTGAAACGAGGAATTACATTAGCGGACGGGAACAATTTTGTCTTTGTTTATTTCATGAGAAAAAAATTCTTTCGGCAAATAACAACAAATAATGTTCCTTTAAGAAAACTGACAGACTGAAAGGAAATTTGATAATGAACAGATCTTCTGGGAAAATTAGTATAACATTAGATGTGGTAATTTAGCAAGAAAATAAGTTTAACAACTTTCGTTTCTACTTCATGAGAGACTAATAAGTCAACTAAAATTTTCATAAAAAAGTTTCCTTATAGCGAATGTATTGAATTTCTTACTCCTTTTAAAAAGCAACATTACAATCTGTATGTTTTACCTGAGTTGGATTGCTTTCAATGAATGTTATCAATCAGCACATCAATAAAAGCCATTACATACACTCATTGTAACCATCTCTCCTACTTGTCGTCTTAAAGCAGCAACATATTACGACCAAATAATTCAGTTGCCCATGATAAATTTGTATATAACTGTTTACTAACAAATAAAGGAAATGATGTGTTTTTTCTTCATTTAATTAAGCCAAGAAATTGATAGCATATTGCATAAATTGATTAATTAAACTATGATATTAAACAAACAAGAAAGACAAAAAGAAATAAGAATACAGAATTGATCTGACTTGTACAAACGAAGAACACGTAAATTTTATAAAACAATGAATTAATATGCAATGCATGCAATAGTCTCAAACGTATTTATGAAATACATGATATAAATGTCATATATAACATTTATGATACCTCAGAAAGTGGTTTTTCTTTCTTTCTAAAACAAGGATATATATGTAATGTTTCAATCTATTGACAATTTTCTATTAGAGATGTTTAAAGACTATTTCCCTTGGTAAATAGTGTTATAATGATATTACCCGAAATTATTCATACTTTATTAGTACGAAAATGACGTACATGTAGTTGACTACATCTAGAACTTGAAGTGATAAAAATAATGTGAATAGGAATGATGCCCAAGAGTATGTGGTGTGCGTCTTACTAAACGTTTAGTATACAAACTTTCCTTAAATTTAGAGAACTATTTTGCACACAATAGAGAAGTTATCTAAGGAAAAAAGACACCATAACTCTAAAACTACAGAAGAGCATACATATCAAGTGGTCTATTCATCTGACTATAATCTATTGTACCAGTAACATTTATGAGTTGCCGTTCATATCAAAATAATAATACTTCCATCAAGATAGTTTTTCAATCGTGATAGTTTTAACAAGTATCATAATGCGTTTGACAAGTATCATATAAGATACAAATCATAAGTATCATAATACTTGCCGAAGCATCACGATGCAATTGAATTGACAAAAGCATTGCGATGGAAGTTGAAAGCATCACGATGGAAGTTAAAAGCATCACGATGTTGTCCAGTTTGGGGTAATGAAACACTTAAAATGATTTGTTATAAACGGCATATCCCTTCAAATGCAACTTTTCCGTCGACTCTGCATCGTAAAAATAGGATAAAATACACCGAATACTTCAAATAAATTTTGCAGACATTCTTTGTTTTTATTTGTATACTAAAAATCGATTTTTAGATTCCCAACTTTCTGTAATAATTAATTTTAACACATGAAATAGACACACTACTGCCTTTAGATACTTTTATTTTGGCATTACACAAGTCATGTCTTCTTTGACTGTTGAGGACGTTATAAAAAAACTAAATTCTTTTGATGTGTTTTAGCCGATCAAGTCTCTGATGCATTATGTTTTTTGCTTTTAAAACTAGCTTTTCAGGAACTGTGAGTACTCTCAAAAACGTTCGTGCTAATTTTACCTGTTGACACCATTTGTCATGCATTTTTGTTAATCAATGTTTACCTATTTATTGTTATATTTTGTGTTACTATTTTTAATATTTACAACGAAGTGCTTAGTATTATGTTAAATTTGTACTTCTGTTCGAAAAACATTAACAACAAATTTATTTATTTTGTTAAAAAATATTTCCGTACTCCCTGTATACCTTTCAACCAAATTATTTCTATTTACCTATGTGAGTTATTTGTTTTGGCAGCATTCTATCTAAGTTGATGGTTGTCTTTTTCAAATTGCCTATCATCTCACAACTTTTTTTATTTCCTAATTTTTTATTGATATTTTTTCAGAAATATTTTTTTTCGTTCAAGGTATGTTCACTTGGTTTTAGCTCAACGGGGCCAAAAAGGGCAACCTTGGCGTCCGTCGTCTTCTGTCGTCTGTCGTCGTCTATCGTCGTAAACTGTTAAAAAAAATTCTCCTCTGAAACTACTGGGCTAAAAACCTTCAAACTTTAACCAAAAAGTTCTAAGGGTATTTAGTTTACAAAGTGTATCCGAAGTTATGATCCATCGAAAAACATGGTCGATATGGCTAAAAATAGAACATAGGGGTCAAATGCAGTTTTTGGCTTATATTTCAAAAAACTAAAGCATTTACAGCAAATTTGACATTTGCTTAAATTGTTCAATTGGTCAGGATCTAGAATGAAATTCAAAACAGTGTGGTTGTGGCCATTGATTGACACATTAAATTTATCCATTGACTGGGATAATTTAGGTGAAAGTTTGTATGTAACGACCACTGCTCACTTTGTACTTTTAAAAAAAACTTAAACTATGGGGGGTCACAAAAGGTTCTCAACACATTAATAAAGTAATTCGAAAAATTAATCAGAAATAACACGATGTTTTGATTTATATCAATTATATAAATCAAAACATAAAGGTTATTCCTGATTAATTTTTCGAATTATTTTATAATTAAAGGCGTTAAGAAACCTTCGGTGACCCCACAGTTTAAATGTCTATCGTAGGTACGTCGTGAACAGTGGTCTTTATAGACAAACGTTCACGTAAATTGTCCCAGTCAATGGCCAGAGCCACACTGTTTTGAATTTCATTCTATGAGCTCTGAATTTTCAGACGAATCGAACAACCCATTTTGGGGTTGCAGCCACTAAATTGGTAGTTTTAAGGAAAGTTTGAGCTTTTTGTTGTCATCTTGAATATAAATACAAATAGATATAAACCATTAACAGTAATAATGTTCAGCAAAATAAGATCAACAAAAAAGTTAAATGACCAAAATTGTCAATTGACCCTTTAGGAGTTATTGCCCTATAAAGACAATTTTACACAATTTGTTCATCAAGTTTGCGAACATTTAAAAATATTCTCCTCCGAAACTCCTAGGACGAATACCTTCAAACTTAAATTAAATGCTCCCTAGGTATCTAGATTATAAATTGTATCCAACGTTTTGATCCATCGACAAACTTGAACATATGGGTATAATGCAGTTGTTGGCTTATTTCTCATAACTAACGCTTTTAGAGCAAATCTGACACGGGGTGAAATTGTCAAATTGGTTAAGATCTATCAACCCTGAAATTGTCAGAAGAGTCACACAACCAATTGTTGGGTTGTTGCCACTAAAGTGGTAGAATGGAACAAATTTTCAGTTTATGGTTATTATCTTGAAAATTTTTGAGGATAAAAATAAACTGTAAACAGCAAAAAAGTTCAGCAAAGTAAGATCTACAAAATAATTTTCTATGACAAAAAATAACAATTGACCACCTAAGGAGTTATTGCCTTTTAAGGACAATTTTACACAATTTGTTTATGTATTTTCACTTGAAAAATCTTCTAAAAAAAAGTCAAGTATAAATTTAGTTTTTCATTTCCGGTACGGTAAGAAACATAGACACTATGGCTAAAATGGAAAATAAGGGTGAAATGCATTTAATTGCTTTTGAAGAAAATATAACAGATACAATGAGCATTTAAATGGCATTTTAAGCTACTCATTAACATATATTGAAAAGCAAAAATAATCTTAGATAAAAGATTTAATCAAAAAAATACAAGTGAGTGATTGAGATGCTTGAGAGCCTCTTGTTTCCTTATCTTTTGATTGAGTTAAGCCATTTCAAATGATATTCTATAGTATGTCTTTCTATATTGTGATGTTACATTATTGTTTCAGGTTAGAATGAATGTTGGTGTTTGTTTAAACTTTTTTAACCCGCTGCATACGGTTGAACCTGTCCAAAGTCAGGAAATTTTAAACTAGATAACGATTTTTTGAAATTTCTGAAAAATTAATGAAAGTTTAAAAAAAATCTAAACAATGAAGTTTTAATTTCATTGGTTTCATGTCAAAATACTCAACGGAATTCATAACAACTTACAGATATTGAGTACCGTAAAGGAGAGAAAGGAATACATTGTGGTATATTCAAACTGATATTTAGTCAATGACAAACTGTTTTAATAAAACAGAGAAAAAAAGATAAAAGTACAAATGTACCAACAACGACCACCAAGTATTCTAAGTATGACATAAAAACTAAACACTGGGCAAAACAATACTTTGTTGCTTATAAATCGTAACTGCATGTTCTGTGTTTTATTGTTATTACATTGTAACATGTCATTTATATTCGGTAAAAAGCTCTCAAGAGCTTATTTCTGTATTTAATTATATTTAAACCGACTCAAAATAAAACTTTGGTATTCGTATAGGAGAAACAACTATAAACCACCCCTATAAACGAAAACCTTAAACAAGTTTATAATAAAACTTAGCCATGCAGGTATATAAAATCTAATCAAATGAATTCTTAAATTCAAAATAGTGTATGACTTATCGTTATTTGTATAATAGTAGACAAATCACCTGTTTGTGTAATTTAAATAACATATATTTTATTAGTGTTATACCAGGAAGTTAAGTGAGAACATTGAGAAGGAAACACGTATAGAGATGTCGTTTTATACTTATTTTTTTGTAATTATCATACATCTTGCTGTTAACAGTGGCATTAGATAAGAACAGGAACGTAATATAGCAAATTAGTATTGATATAGAAACATCAGTTTTCATCTTTTATATATGTAAATGGGTTTCTGCTAATATGTTCAAAATTAATGTTAAAGTTAATATCAGCTAGAAGCATGTGTAGATGTTGCGTTTACCACAACAAGAAATGGAAATACTTGCGCTCAAACTAATAGTTGTCTGATTGGCACTCATATAACATCTTTTTGGGATACGATTGCTTTTAAGCAATCTGTAGACTTATACCATTGACTCAGGGCCATGCCATCACGTCAACTGTTTTATTCTAAACACAAAGGAACATCTCAGATTCTTGAGATTGTCTTTCTTTAAATGGTATAAAAAAACAAAAGGATTGCTTTAAACAACTGTCCTATAAGGTTCTTCTCATAATCTTTATGTTTCAATATTTCCCTTGACTTGTATGCGTGTTTTTAACATCACGGAAAATCAGAATTAAGCAGTATTGATATTTAGTGTTTTTATAAATTTAGAAACACGTCAGAAGAAATTCCCCAGTTTTGATAACATGCGAGAGTTCTCTGAATTCCGATCGATTAATCTATTTCTGTCATATAAGAACTGAAGTGGAGTTTTTTTCATATATGTCACCGTTATGAAATTTATATTTGATATTGTACTTCCATAAAGAAATGGAGGTCTTTTAATTAATATCTAATATACGTCCTTGCTACAAATCACAGTCTAGGGTTTGTTTACGTAAGTATGCGCATGCGTATAGTTTTCTTGAATTGCAGGGGTATCAGATTGAATGGTTGCTCTGGATTCCCCACTCCATTGATTAGTTTGAAACTCACGAGATCCTTTCTATGTCTGTTTGCTATTGAGGGTTATTGTTGTTGCATAATTTAAATCATATGCATCATTTAAATTAAAATAAATGTAGTCCACAACGTAAAGGTGTAACTAAAACACCCCTTCAGCCAACATGGAGTCTTCCATAATATCGCTTCGAGTTGTCTCCATTCCGTAAGTAACTTTCGTCAAACGACAATACGTCGAGAAAAAATTAACCCGTTCTGTCGATAGACGTCGTAGTATATTAAAACCGATCGCCATTTAAACAGATGAATGTGTACGGAAAGGAATCATGCCCACTGATCACCCAAAGGAAATTAAATATTTAAAGAGTTAGGAATGGGATTTTACCTATAATTCACGTAGGAAAATAGGTTATAAGGTACGAAGTGAAATTCCTTTTCTCACTTTCAGTGACTGCTATGGAAAGTAAACTTGGAATTGATAGTACAAAAATAAAACACATTAATTACATTCTTCATACACTTGTATCGAGGATTGGCTGTTTTGAAAGTTGAATAACTATTCAGATTACGTAAATTACATTTTACGAGCATTTTACATGTACAGTTGATTTATTTTTGAAAATTATACTAATACATGTATTAATGAAAACAATGGCAATCGTATCCCTCAAAGCAATCTGCTCTTTGATTTATATCTATGCATACATGTCTTGAATTTGTTATCAATAATTATGAACTGATAATCCATATGCCTTCTTTTCTATTTGTTGAAATATTCGTGAATGTAACGCTATTAATTATCAGAGTGAAATGGGCTGATAAACACTAAAAAAATACATTTTGAAAAATATTTTGAATTGAAAATAACTCATCATAGATACCATGATTGAAATGTCATATATACGCCAGGGGCGTACCTAGGTAAACAGTCAACTGTAGGCATCAATCGGCAGGGGGTCTGGGGCCGCTAAAGGGCCCCATTAGGTCCAGGCAGAGCCCTGGTAGGGGTTCAGGGGGACGAAGCTCCCGGACGGGAAACAGTTTTCAGCGTTTTAGCTGCAAAATTTTATGTACAAAAAAATAAAATTTACTGATTATTTTTTATCATGATAATCATAATAACATGATGAAAAGTTCGAAGAATTATGAATAATGTACTATAACATCTGCCTGGTGAAAATTTTTAAATAACGCAGTACAATCCGTAATATAAAAAAAATTATTTACACTATGCATTGCCCAGCGTAGATCAGCGTAAACCCAGTTTGGTATTATCATATCTATTCCGTTCTGATTGATATATACGTTTAACTTAATTAATAGTACATATTGACGATCCTTCATTAAAAAAATAGGCACGTAAACACTGATACTACTATATAATAGAACCATTGATTTTTAAATTTTTAAATCCAGTGTCAAATATTTCTGCAAGTTCAGGACCGTTGAATTTTTATTTTTACAATAAGTACAACTTGGAGCTAGGTCTTGTAATAGGTGTCGTCCAGGACGGAGGTTTAGAAATTTAAAAATGCCATGCATTGGAAAATGAGGGATTATTGGATAGGAGCAGAAATTTTGCCTTTCAGTAGACCAACTACGAACTCCTCGAAGAATTGCATTCTCTCTACAAATAGGCATCGGATCTAATGTCCCCATTCTGACCACAAGTGACTGCGTATTCATAAATCACGCACAGCCAAACAGACGACCAACATTGGCAAGTCTAATTAAAAAACTTATGTGTCTAAGTTGAGGTGCATTCAAGGTTTTGTTGATAGAGTGAAATGATATGAACCAAAGTTCTAGTTTATAGTTTCTATATTAGGTAAAATCACAAACACATTCAATTCTATTTAATATTCCATTCACTAAGGACGATCTCGAGAGACTAGTGTACACATGACATTCGATAATTAAAGAGTTTTGATAACTTCACCGGCTTTCATCTACAGATAATGTTGTTTATCAATTTTTTTAATAAAAAAAATTAGTTTTGAAAAAATTATGTGAAGGCACGTGCCTAAAGTGCCTAACGGCAGCTACGCCCCTGTTAACGCCAGACTCGCGTTTCGTCTACAAAAGACTCACCAGTGACGCTCGAATGAAAAAATGTTGAATAGGCCAAATAAAGTACGAAGTGGAAGAGCATTGAGGACCAAACATTCCTAAAAGTTTTGCCAAATACAGCTAAGGTAATATATTCCTGAAGTAGAAAAGCCTTAGTATTTCAAAAATTTAAAGTTTTGTTTACAGTTAATTTTTAATTATGAACATATCAATGATAACTCAAGTCAACACAGAAGTGCTGACTACTGGGCTGGTGATACTCTCGGGGAAATAAATCTCCGCCAGCAGTGGCATCGACCCAGTGGTTGTAAATAAACTCATCATAGATACCAGGATTGAAATTTCATATATACGTCAGACGCGCGTTTCGTCTACAAAAAACTCATCAGTGACGCTCGAATAAAAAAAGGTTGAATAGGTCAAATAAAGTACCTTTGTCAATAATTGTGGTAAACATTTGGATTCATATGTCAATCACTTCTTTCTTCAACTTGAATATATTTAATAGGATATCGTCGATATTTTCGAATTGCGGGTACGTTGAAATATCTCAAACCTGGGATATCTTTCCACAGACTAATTGAAATATTTAACATGTTTTTAAAAGTTTTGGTTTAAAAGGTTGGTTTTACCTATAGTAATCCAAAAACATATAGGAAATCACTTCCGAATTTTAGTATGATGCTGCTTATACAACTCGTTAAGGTCTATGACCCCTTCTGTATATTTTCAAACGGCAATAGCAACAGTAAAGATAATGAATAATAGATATAGGCTATTTTGTACATATACCAAGGGGAAACGTCCTGCAAAGCTTTTTTTATTATTGTTTCGTTGTATTAAAAAGCAAAATGGGATTTTGTTGGCAAATAAAAACCAACATTTTTGTCCACCGTCATTTTACACGAAATTTATGAAACTTTGGAAGTCTTTTCGAATAATTCTCTAGAAAATATTTCAATGGAATTCAAAATTTATATTGTGAATAAACACACTGCAGTTATTCATAGATAGTTAACAAAAATATTGCACCCTTACATCCAATCACAGCGCTCCTAAGTTGACCTCCTGCGCCTGTCTGCTGGGAAAATGTAATAGTACCTAGTCTATTTTCATATGGGGATCAATCGTAAGCTGAAAATAAGATAAGCGAAGCAAATGTAGCCAGTAAAAAAGTGTTTACAGATATACAATTCAAAGAACTGACTATTATTTCCAAAGCAAGAGACTCTCTGAAATGGTCAAAACTGAAAAGATTTCATTCAAAATTAGATGAAACTGATTTAATTAAATCATGTTGGTTTACGTTTAAAAGCAATTGGTGTCTTCCCAATTGTCCCACTTTTTGAAATAACAGGTAAAAAAGAAATTTTGTGGGACAATCGGGAAATGTTTTGATAGTGATTAATTTGTGTTTATAGTGTGTAGCAGTTAATTACAGGTTACTGATCAATGTAACTTATAAATATGATAAAAAACATGAAAAATATTAATATTTACATATTTTATTTTGTATTTCATAGGTCTAATTGAAGCATCAACAAACATTGAAAATAATATGAAGTCATAAAATTGTAGTCGTAGATGCATTATTTTAAATAAGTTTTTATTGGCCTTGGACTAGCTGTCAGTAACTACAAGTACTCTCAGGTATATTCTTAAAGTCTTTATTTTGGGAATGCATAAGTAGCCGTCCAAGTGTACTCTGTGTTTTTTGTAAGATGTATTTCAGTTTGTACAAATCTGATGAGATAAACCTATTTTTAAACTGGTAACAACATTTATTGGGAGGGAGGAAACCTTCAAATAAGTTTAACCCGCAACATTCTGTATGTGTCTGTCCAAAGTCAGGATCCAGGATCCTGTAATTAAGTGGTTATCCTTTGTTGCTGTGTAACATTTTTTTTTTATATCAGGGACTTTTATAGCCGACTATTCGGTATGGGCCTTGCTCATTGTTGAAGGCCACATGGTGATATATATCTTTGTTAATTTCTGTGTCATTTGGTATTTGTGGAGAGTTGTCTCATTGGCAATCATACCACATCTTCTTATTTTTTATGGAAATCTGGTTCTTCTTGATAATTGGTGACGAATCATGTTGACTGCACTGTATTGCAAAGACAATAGTAAAAGTGGGAACACAACCTATATAGTGATTCTTGGAAAGACTGATCCAGCAGAATTATAGACAACAACTTCGTTGTCAATAAAGAAAGTTGTTGGGTTCAGATGAGTCTGACGTTGGATGTTAGCTGTCTTCAATAGTGCAGAAAGTGTTGTATAAGTGTCCCCCGACTTCCCTAGTAAAATCGCAAAGACTAGTGGACACATTTCTCTATCAACAAGTTTGTGTTAAGTGTGAAATTTAAATGAGTTTATACCATCTTTTGTTCTTTTAATTACATGCATTCTTTCTAAAATTTATTTTCAAAGTTTATAGAGAAAATGAGATTAGAATTACGGTATTGACTGTTTTTTTAAATAACGTAGATAGATAGTTTATTAACGTCTCACCATTTCATACACAAAACAATATTTACATATATCATAAAAACATAAATAGATATTAATGCCATTCTTAAAAGAATTATGAGAGACAAAAAGTAAAATTTCATAATAAATAAATAAAAGGACTTTATAAAACTATGTACATGTTCTGATTAAAAATTCTAAAACAGATTATGAAAATTAAAGCAACATTATTGATAAAAAAATATTAATAATTTTATTATAGTGTCACGTATTGATTAACAGCTGAACAATATACAATTAAACATATGCAGTCAATATCTAATATAATCAACATCTATTATATTTCATAAATCAAATATATTATATTTTTTAAAACAAAAATGATTCAAAAAAACATTTGCGTTCATACTTTTATAAAATGATATTAAAGACAAGACAAGACAAAACAAATGCTTTATTAAAGTATCACTCCTTGTTTCATATAAAATATACAGCTATTTAAAACACAAGTTAACAAGAAGAATCACTATATAAAGAGTTATGAGAGACTATAAAACAATTTTTCTTAAATTATAATATAAATACAAGTCAACTTTCATGAGTATAAAATACATTTTCGTGTCAATAAAAGAAGTAACTATGCAGTTAGTGTGTTCTTTCTTACTTATTTTGGTGGCATTGTGCTGTGGTAATTCAAAGCTTCTACAGTATCCGTCATTTAAACAAACAATGAAAGTAAAGCACCTTCAGGAAAGTTGTTTTCAATTATTTCATATGATGTGAATTGTAACAATTATATTGTAGATTATGGTTTAATTCTGCTTCATGGTTTACGGAAAATAAACACGTAACAAGAGACAAGAAAACATTCTTTAAGATTAAAGTTTTTGATTCAGGTAAACGTATCTAAAATGTAATTGTGGTCACATAAACCTACAACTTAGTACATATATTCATTGGGAAGTGAGCTTTAATAGTATATACCAGAATACGATTTTACTCCTTAAATCTTGAGTAACTCTTTTTTTTAGGTATTATAGAAGGGATTGCTATTTTTGCAGTTAAAGGCTCAACTGGACAGTTAGTTTGTCCATATACCAGTACAATTTTTCTGCAATGGAAATTCAACTCTGAATTAGTTTATACAATAAACGAACAAATATCACCTCATTTATCACCTGAATTAAAACAGAGACTGAGTGTAACTGGTAATCATACTTTAGGAGAATATCATTTGACATTATCTGATATCCATGCGAGTGATCAGGGGACGTATCAATGTAGTGATGATAAATATCAATCAAATACACAAAATTTAATTGTTATCGGTGAGTACATCTTTAACATTAAAATTCTCATAAAACTATCTATTAAATGACTGAAAACAGATACTTGGAGTGACTGGTTGTTAATATATTTTATAGAAGGGTAGATCAAACTAAAGATATATAGATATATGAAGATGTGGTTTGAGTGCTAATGAGACAACCCTTTATTTAAGTAACAATTTGTTAAACTAAAGTAAAATAGGTCCTGAAAGTACGAACTTCAACTGGAAGCCTTGGATAACACCGAACAGCGAATTTTAAAGGGGAAACAAACTAGTGTTAAACCATTCCAATAGAAAAACCAACGGTCTAATCTATATAAAAACGTAAAACGAGAAACACTTATGGGCCACATCAACAAATGACAGCTACTGTACATCAGGTTCTTGACTTCAGACAGGTGCAAACCAATGCAACGCGCTTAAACTTTTAATAGGCGCAAACCTTCACACTAACCTGGAACAATAGCGTAACATCACAACATGCACAGGAAGTCACACTATAAAATATCAATGGAAAAGGTTTAACTCAATCAACTTACGGTAGACATGGCTGTGCTCTGAGTTTACACGTCGGATGATTTTATACTATAAACCCGGTTTGAAGTCATAGGTTCAGGTAAAATCATTGGTCTGAGATTCCTCAAAACAAAAACCTGCTTCACTATCGTGTCACCGTCGTATTTATGTGTATTATTAAATGTTTGATTGGTATATAAACGACACTACAAACCTGAGCGATTTAAATATATTTAAATATTTGTGCACGAGCGCAGGAAAATATATGTACGCCTTATTTATATATAGAGATTTGATATTTCATTAACTGAATAGCCGCGCTTAAATGCTAAAGCAATATTTACAGGTTAGTAAATTTTGATATTTGAAACATTTTATTTACAGTTTCTCGATAGAGTTTCATTCATTAAAAGTTATATGGAAATATTATTATAGTTTTATCATAATCTACAATACGGCTTTTCCGTACTTTTTACATAGTTTTATAGTAAAGTTCAAAATTACTGAATTACAGCCATAAAATGTTTTATTGGTGATATTAATTCATGGCGTAATTTAAAGTACTTTGTCGAATTCACTTGTCCGTCAGTTCTTGTCTCATTGTAATTTTATATTTAGATTATGAATGAATGTAATTGTTTCCGAATTTGTTGAAAGATTTGTATATGTTGAAATAAATATATATTTACAATTAATACAAGTGGTATCAAAGTCACTGTCTGATATTAGCCAATGACGATAACTTGGTACATGTTCAGTTCACTGTTACAATTATATGTATATATGTGGGAGTCTGATATTCGATTATAACAAGCGTGTACCACCTCTATTCGCCACCCAAAGTACACAGCGAGAATAACAAATCGATTGATACTATAGATTGACCATGTTCTAAGATTTACCCAACATATTCATTAACTATATTAAGAATACCCTTAATTATTATATAGTTACTTATCCCCTGCTTAATGTGTTCCTATTTTTATAACTAATTGTAGCCATCAGCATGTTAGCCGCATCTTTCAGCAACCAATCCACACTAATTGTGTACTGCAATCATTTCAAGATGACGTGAATATCGACAGAAACTACTAGCTTCATACCATGAAGCAAAGAAATGAATGCAATACAATGTAGGCATTCCAGAAAGACATCGTTATGTTTAGTGTTATATTTCATACACAGAGCTCCAAAACTTTTTTCGAAAGACAAGTTATCAAAATTATATTTTGTAAGAGTCACCCGGGGGCGAACAAACTGTAAAGAAAACCATAATTTGACAATATATATATTTTTTTAAAATGGAAAGACATACATGTATCCTACGATGACTTTGACATAACATCCATAACATGAATATTTTTAACCCGAGATGTGTCGTTTAATAAACATATTATGAACAATTTTTCAACAGCACGTTTTTTTTCATCTGAAGAACACCTTAGAAAAACAGTTGCACACGAACGATAAGTATATCTGCGTTCTCTACCTCGTTCTTTTAAACAATTAGAAATACGGCTATATTATCTTCTTAAAAATAACACCCAGTGCTCAATATCTAACAAAAGGTTAAAAACAATATCACCGAACATCATTTAAAGATACATTTTGTACACTTTTGATTCTCGCTCTTAATAATATAATCTTTTTTTTAAATAAATCATAATTGCCGTCTCACACATGTCTCATTTTGTTGGATTTCTGCATTCAACATATGCTCATTGATCAACCAATTTTATTATCGTTATGATATGAATGAAGAAGATGTCCACTACCCGATTGATGATTACACCGTATCATTAAAAAATCATAACCACTCATTTTCCCTTTACTGGAGTTTATGATTTTCATCCCTCATTACATAAAAGTATCTGCAACTCCTATATTAGCTTTAAAGGGGGGACAACAGTTGTGTAATAATGTATTAGAAAATTTTAAAACGTAATATTGCTATAGATTTATTTTTTGCGCAAATATATGATAAGGTTATATTTTTTTCCATGTTCAAACAATATAGAAATGTTGGAGAACTCGATATCTTAGCTGTTCAACCAAACACAAAATGCTAAAGTACAAACCCTACCTACCCAATTTATACGTTGATAAAAAGAAAGAATTGAACATTTATATGAACACCTGACATAATCACATGAAAAATGAAATAGGAAATTAGCAAACTAAGTATTACTGTATGTTATTTTTAATTGTCGCTAAAATATCATTTAATTTTAGACATTATTCTTATTGGATGAGTTACGATATTATTGTAGTTGGTTCAAGGAATATAAGCATAGAAAATGTAACACAAGACAGCAGGATACCTGGTATAGAAAGACAGGATATGACTATCAAATGCACAGCAGTAGGAGGTCAGCCACAGCCTGATATAAAAGGTGTCAGACCACCAATTAAAAGTCCCTATCTGTTCAACCAAATTTTGCAATTTTCATAGCTTTCTAAAGTTTTTGTCTTAAGTTTAACCTCTTACAAACCAGGTATGTCCTGAATCGTACAGGTATCACCTTTCTTCATGCAAATTTTCAGCATACCTTTAATGCCATATAAGAAAGAAGAGACCTTCCGAATGGATGTACCACTAAAAATAACCCCTGGTTTTCTTGAAATCTTAAATTAGTATACTATGGAGCGCAGTAATCCTCAATTTTTAATGTCAAATCATAGACAAGTAAATTTGGGCTCAAAATGGTCTTAATATATTTCTCTTTCACCAAAAGTTTTATTTCTGCAAATTTGTTGGGTAGTTTAAGTAAACAATGACATCAAATGCACTATTTTTTGTCCGAGTAGGCCTACTTTCACATACGTTATAAATTTGAGGGAGTAATTGGTGGTGTGACACCTAAAGAGACAAAAAAGTTGATTAGAAATCTTTTATTTTGCTTTATTCTTAATCCTTAGTCAATTTGTAGTTAAAAACAGCCTATCTGAGCATTATGCGACTTATATTAAAAATTTCACAGCTCAATTTAAACTGACTGTAATGTATGACTTTGATAGAAAATACTTGAAAATTTCATTTTGGGCTACAGGAACATAAACTTTCAATATCAAGATAAGTTTTTGCTGATTTTTCCTTGTTTGTTCTACTACTTTAAAGACTTTCCACAATTTTTGCAATGAATTTAGTAAAAAATCCAAGGTATTGAAGTGTCAAGGAATATTGACCCCCCTTTTTTTCATCTGGTGTCAGTAAAGTACTACAAATTGATTAAAAGTGCAGTCATGGTCATTTAACTGTGTTTATTTACATCAGTTAATAAAATTTAAGATATAAAAATTTCTTTTGGAATAATAAATGGTACTTTTGTGAGTCTCTGCAGTGTTTACATTAGGCTATGCTATCTGCCAAGTACATATTATGACGCATTGATATAAGGGGTAAAAATCAAATAATTTCATTAAATCTGCATAACAAAATTTGTTTGGGGGTAGTAAACAACCTATGTTTCAATGTTTAACACCACAGAATAACTTTCTGTGCATTTATAGCATTATTTAGGACATTTTTTATATTAAAAGCATATTGTCAGGGTGGGAAAAGCTAAAAATAGCACAAACTCAAGTTTTAGGCTCTAAATTTGCAATATGTGACATTTTGCACCCAAAAAGGTTGAAATGTGGCTACTATTATCTCAAATGATCAGTTAAGACAAAAAAAAACAATTGTTTTCTGATTTTGATGTTTCACCGCATTTTGCTTAAAGGTGTCAGACCAGCACCAATTAAAAGTCCCTATCTGTTCAACCAAATTTTGCAATTTTCATAGCTTTCTAAAGTTTTTGTCTTAAGTTTAACCTCTTACAAACCAGGTATGTCCTGAATCGTACAGGTATCACCTTTCTTCATGCAAATTTTCAGCATACCTTTAATGCCATATAAGAAAGAAGAGACCTTCCGAATGGATGTACCACTAAAAATAACCCCTGGTTTTCTTGAAATCTTAAATTAGTATACTATGGAGCGCAGTAATCCTCAATTTTTAATGTCAAATCATAGACAAGTAAATTTGGGCTCAAAATGGTCTTAATATATTTCTCTTTCACCAAAAGTTTCATTTCTGCAAATTTGTTGGGTAGTTTAAGTAAACAATGACATCAAATGCACTATTTTTTGTCCGAGTAGGCCTACTTTCACATACGTTATAAATTTGAGGGAGTAATTGGTGGTGTGACACCTAAAACTAGTAATATTAGGATCTACTCATACTGGTAAACAATCAGTACAACACACATACATACCTATCAGATCTAATGATGGTTCAAATGTTACATGTCAAGCAGGATATGAAGAGATCAACAGCTATCCATTGTCTACTTCGGCAAATATTCATCTTATGTGTAAGTACATATCATATATTGCAGGACATAAAGAGATTAAGCACATGTTCCATCATATAACCCCTGATGCATATATATTCACTCAAAAGTAATGAAAATATTTTTCCAAAATGATGCAGGTCACAAGGTGATTGAATCTGCTGATTTAGTTATTCCGAAGTTCACGTCGGCTTAATATAAAAACCGCGAAATATAAAACATTATATTTAAAAGTATGGGTGACGTGTTTAAATCTCTACCATTCCATTGGGATTGGAAAGGAGTTATTTTCAATCCGGTACTTTATGAGTTATCACCATGTCTGTATTTTCAATCAAGAAATGTATTGTTCCCTTAAAAAAAACTGAAAACAGATTAAATTGATAGTTTAGAAGGATATAAGTCAAATAAGAAACATTATAATTTTAAATCGAATGTGTATATATTTTGATAACGATATATGTTCAAAATAAATGAATACAAAACATGAAATAAAACTATAATATATAATTTATTTTTGTCGTCAACTTCTTAAGTGGAATCTTTCATTACTTTAAACCATTGCTATCAAAATTTATAAACATTTGATGTTTTTGCTTTAAAGTTTGATATTGGTATATAAGTTTGACATTGTAGATTTTTTGTTTTTTTGTTTTTAAGGAAAATATAAGTACGCGATGTTAATAGCAACTGTAATGTAACATATGTATTTATTGACAAGACTCTTACAAAAAATTGATACAAAGAAGCAAACAAAGATATAGATAAAACGTTTTATATAAATAAAAAAAAAAAAATTAAAACGAAATCGAAACAACACTTTAATATAAATGAAAATTTAAATGACGATATCGACGATATCGACTTTAGTTTAAGATCAATACAGAGAGCTGCTAGATTAATACTAGAAACAGACCTTTTCGCTCCTGCCTAGCCCTTATTCAAACACTTAAACTGGATGATAGTTGAACAGAGAATAAAATATCACAAGTTTGTGATGACATTTAAGTGCATTAAAATTGATGCGCCATCATATCTTACTAACACGTTTCATTATGTTTCAGACTGAAATCCATACCATCAAGGAAACCTCATACTCTCTGAACCAAAAACAGAATTATTCAAAAAATCTTTTATGTAGTCTGGACCATTTATGTGGAATAATTTGCAAATACCGTTGAGAAATATTACAAATATATAAATTCTCTCAAATACAAAATAACAGATCATTTATTGAAATCAACCTAGCTGTATAAATAATATTGAAACTGATTATGTTATCAAGTTGCATTTAACGTTTTTATCATACTGACTTTATATACTGATGTATGTAATGCATATGTTTGCATTTTGTAACCCTGTGTAACCCTCTTAAAATAAAGTATTGTTGTTGTTGATGTAATATATAAAGTAAATAATGGATGCTACACACTACAATGGAAATTAAAATGTTGATAATGAATCGATGACATCGACAACATAATAAAACTAATAATTCATATTACGAGGGAAAATTTAAATGTCAATATCGATTCAGTATTGTTGACATCGTCGATATCGACAGTAGTTTAATATGCATACAACGTATGAGATTCCAAGCAACGTATAACGAGGGAAACTAGAATGTCGATATCGAGTCTATATCGTTGATATCGACAAATACAGATGAACTATGACAACTCATTGTTATCTATGCAGGATTTATAGTAGTATCCTTACATCGATACCGATACTATATCGTCGATATCCACACATACAGATAAAACAGAGCAATTTTGTTTTATGCAACAATTTAAGAACCGAGGAAAACACATTTACTATTATAAGAAAGGAAAACAACGGAACAACAGAAACACTAAAGTGCAACAAAACCAAACGACAACATACAGTGGAGATCACTTCTAACCTCTCATTAAATCTGTCAGAATCTGTCAGGAGAACTGTTCTAGGACAATATGTAGAACTGTCAGCCTGACATCTTTTAGTCAGTTCTAGCTAGAACAGTTCTAACCTAGAACTGATTTGGTCAGTTCTACCTAATATATACATGATGAAAATCTAAATAGTCGCAAAGTAAATTACTTATATTTTTATATCAGGATGGATTGTTTAATATAAATGAAAGCAATATTGGAAAACATTGACTACAAAATTATGCTCGCATCAGTTTATAGTGGCAGCATGTCCTCTTTTTATTCAAAATTTTTAATCTTAAACTAATTTCAGTAGTTTTGATATCTCAGACTGACTCATATAACACATTTATTTGTCCGCATCAACCAAAACTCACCATATTTGACAGCATCAACCAAAACTGACCATATGTGACAGCATCAACCAAAACTGACCATATTTGCACTTTATTTTGTAAATCTTAATATATATATATAGCCACATAGTAAATCACTTATAGTTACATATGTATTATATAAATCAAATGACGGCAATATTGGAACACCAATGAACACATTGACTACAAAACATTTCAACATCAACTTAGAGTACCAGCATGTCCTATTTTTATTCAAAATATTGAATCGTAAACAAATTTCAGTAGTTTCGATATATCAGACTGAGTCGTTTTAACAAAATTATTTGACCGCATCAAGCAAAACTGAACATATTTACACTTTATTGTGTAAGTATTTATGATCTCAGTGTAAACCAATAATATTTCTACGTCAGGACGGATCGTGTGATAAAAATGACACCAACTTTGGATACAATGTATACCATATCTAAAAATGTTGTCCACATCAATTTAGTGTGCCATTATTTTCTCTCGGTATCGATTAATGAACTGTCACTAAAGTGACTTTTTTAGTCAATAGTTCGTGATGTTTTTTTTTAGACAAAACTATTTAACGGTATCATCCAACACTCACATGACTGATTCATATACTTTATTTTAAAATGAAAAGTACATGTATGAGAAGTTCTTTTCTTGGAATATAAGTATACTGTTAACATGGTTAATATGATTTGAAGAAGGCAAAGAAAAATGATTGATTTTGATTAAGCCTAACGTCCAGCGGCAAATGTTTCACTCATGTTCAGATCGAGTATATTTTTCTGACGTTCCAGTTTCCCAGATATCATTTATAATCGTTATGGATAATTCTGGCTAAATTGACGTGATGCTGCAAATGTAAAAATGTACATACGTAGTTTTTTTACGCTACACAACACTTTTTTCATTAATATTCCATAATTCATCCACTGTACAATTTTTGTTTGGACATTTGTCAAAACAGATTCTTAAATCATGAATGTAATTCCAAGGCAAACAAGGTAAATTACGATTAAAATCCATGAATTAAATCATTAATGCAGAGTTATATTTAGGAAGAGACCGTTAAAAACGGGGATCGAAGCAACGTAAACCACGATGTTTATATGCAATCTTATAAAAATATTTCTTCGATGAGTTGGATAACCTTTCTATCCACTTCGATATTTGTACATATAATGTTTGATCAGTAAAAAATAAAGAAAATCTGCTATTATTTAGTAAAGTAATTCTGCTCTACGGTTATAACTGATTTGGACAGTTCTAACTAGAACAGTTTTAGACAGTTCTGCCCTAGAACTGATCCTGACAGTTCTACCTAGAACTGATTTAGTCAGTTCCACCCAGAGCTGATTCTGACAGTTCTACTTAGAACAGTTCTAGGGTAGAACTGTTCTATGTAGAACTGTTCTAGGTCAGGTTAAAACAGTTCTATGACAGATTATTCTGACAGTTCTAATGAGAGTTCAGAAGTGATCTCCACTGTGCATAGGAACGGATCATTCGATAACACTTGCAATACTCCTGACAACACTTCGTGAGGAATATATTACAAACAAACGCAAGACCACGCCCAGAGGAACGCATAAATAATTGATATGTTGGTACATTTCAACATGTAAACCGTAGAATATCAATGGATATCTTCCTTCAACAAAAAACAGCACACCAAAAGTAGTGCCTTATTTTTGTGCCTAATCTTTATATAATATTAAAACTCATAAAGGTATTTAAAACCAGATTCAAAACTTTTACTATTATTGTCACAATACTGGTTCAAATAATTCTCCAAATTATGACTGTCTTGAAATTAAAATAAAAATAAGATGTGGTAGGCTTGCCAATGAAACAACTCTCCACTTGAGACTAAATGACACAGAATGTAACAACTATAAGTCGCCTTAATGCCTTCAACAATGAGCAAAGTGAGTTATAAAAGGCCCCGAAATCATAAATGTAAAACAATTCAAGCGAGAAAAATAACGACCTTATTAATCTACGCAAATATGAACGAAGAACAAATAGGTTACATATAACAAACGAAATTACAGGCTCCTGACTTTTGAGAGGCACATACATACAGAATGTGGCGGGTTTAAGCATGTTAGCAGGATCCGAACCCTTCCCGTAACCTGGAACAGTGGTGTAACAGTACAGTAACAGTTCAACATGATAACGACATATACAAATCTTTGTACAGTACAAGATGATCTTCAGCAAGATTGTAATATAATATATTCAACCAGTGGTGCCAATCATGTAGAGTCTAAAAAATTCCAAGGATTTAATGCAAAAGCTTAGATCTGTAATTTAGCAGCAACACAGAGACCTTTGATTTTTCTATGCTTTACACTACTTATCACCATATAAACATGCTCAATTGTAAGCTCGACTTCGACATCTCATGAAAAAGAATTGTTTCTATAAAAAAAAATCGTAGGTATTAATTTCAGGTTATGTGTAATACTTACCTATTTTTTGAGGATCCACACTGATTTATACCAGAAAAGACATTTTAATCGACAATTCATTGTTGTGAGTTAGGAAGATTGGGTTTTCAACAGACATTCGTTATTCTAATAGGTATTTATTGTGCACCTCTTTTAGTAGATGTTCTCGAATGAAGCAGAATTCATTCAGAACATTGTAAAACACAAATAGAAAAGCCACGTTTCGAAATTCTTAAATTTACTTTCAGATATATTGAAGATGTCCTATCATTGAATAACCAATATTCCATCAGTACTTGCATCTCATATATCCATGTGAACTTGAAATTAAGGATACTACTGATATAAGAATAACTGCTTCATACTTTGATCCCCTTCTCAATATTGACACAAATAGACGACTTCACACTGAAATCTATGACTAACGGGACGATTTTAACATCCCAGTTAACAATTTCCCATTTCTCATCAGAAACATCCCTATGCTGCGTCGCATGGTTTGTAAATATAATCTGTTTGTGCATTTCACTTTGATGGGTGTTCTTGGATGTGTTTGTGCTGTAATTCCGTCACATAGTGTTGTCATTTTAGGGATTCTTTTTGAACATTGTCATAAAACGTGAGGTTTGGCTAGCTATTAAACCAGGTGCACCCCACAATGTTCTCTTTAAAAGTCATGTCCATGTTAGGAATATGACAGTTGTTATCAGGTAGTTAGGTTCTATGTTAAATGGCATTTGTTTTTTTTTGTACTTCATTATTCCTGTTGTTCAATTGCTGTCCTATTATAGTTTTTTTGCATGTGTTTCAATCTGGTTTAGTTTGTAACCCGGACTTGTTTTTTCTCAATCGATGTGTGACTTTTAAACACTGGTATACTACTGATGCCTTTAGTTTCAAATCAAATCATGGTTTTAAAATCATATGTGACTGAATTTCTTCCATTTTGTAGGACAGGACGGAATACTCTTCTTTTATCCATTTTGTGCATTAAATACAATCATCTGTCGGTTCTATAGATCAAACTCATCGTAGAAACTTGGCTCTATTTGTTTCTTTTCAAAAGACCATCCGTAATGCTAAAATAAAATAGAAAGTGAAACATGTACAGTTGAAGAGATAGTTTCCTGAAGGCTACAATGTACTAAATGGTTCGTTTTAATTTGTTTATACTTCTCAGAAATAGTTCTTGATAGATATGTTAAAAAAAATGCCCTTTTAGGTCTCCAAAAAAACAAATAAAACATTAATGTTTTGATGCAGTATAACTATTGTTTTCTCTGTCTTTCTATGACATCGTGACGTCGATTTGACTAGTATAAAGTCAAATACGAGGAATGTGATAGTTGTTATTGAGATATTTTAACAAGTTATCCACGTAAATTTTATCAATTTGTAAGAAAGCGTACACTACCGGACATTACAGCAAGCTGTATAAAAACCTGATGCATACTCATTATTCTATTATTTGTATCTTCTGATTTCAGTAAGACCAATTATTGCACCTTTCACTCAAGAAACCTTAGGAACAGAAGAAACAAAATCTTTCGATGAATCATATCATTCTACTGGAAGTCGTCCTGCTGCTTCAATAAATTGGTTACTTGGACAACTGCAATATAATGTTACATCAAATTCCACCTCCCAATCTAACCAAGAATCAACAACAGATAAATATACTGTGATATCCAATATTAAATACAGAGTGGACAGACGTTATAATTGACATAAGCTTATATGTAGAGCTATTAACGTTGCTGGATTCATGGACACATCTCTAACATTAAATGTAAAATGTGAGTGCAATTACATGTTTACTGCTTGTATAGTATATGGGTTGTAAATGATACGTCAAATCTTATTTTATTATATTCGTTTCATATGTGTAGAAATAGATCTGGTGGAACAAAGGGAGAGAACAAACAATTATATACACTCCGCCATAAGTTAAGCACCACCCATATTTTTATCAATAAGAAATTTTCAAATTCAAAAATTCAATATTTTTGAATAAGAGTTAATCGTGTTGACATTGGTTAAATAAAATGTAAATAAAGTGCAGTATAAAAAAATAAAAATTAGGGTTTTTCATGCTTTCTGCTGTGTGATGGGTACTTTCAATATTACGTTAAAAACAACAAGTTAAAATCCCTATAAAATGTTTTAATTTGTTGATCATTTTCATTAATTTCAAATAATGATACAGTTTTGAATTTTTTGGAAAACAATCAAGTATACATTTACTGTCAATTAAGGTTCATAAAGTCAATATCGTGTATAGCTTCCGCGCTTCCGGTAGAGATTCAATACACGTCTCCTCTTTCCTTTCACAAGTCGTCGTAGCCTATACTGTGGAAATCTCTGCCATTCCTGTACCAAAGCGACCCTCAATTCTGGTATGGTTGCACATTTTGGTTGTCTCTGGTTAAGTTTACGGCCGATAAAGTCCCATACATGTTCAATTGGGTTCATGTCAGGTGACATGGCCGGCCAAGGTAAAGTGTCTGTTGATTCCGACGTCAGGTATGCGTTGACAATTCGTGCGCGATGAGGTCTCGCATTGTCATCTTGAAAGACCGGTCTATCAGCTAACGCGTGATTGTCAAAATGAGGCGATACAATGGTGTTTAGGATGTCATCCCGGTACCTTTGTCCATTCAGGGTACCGTGAAGAACATGCATATCAAGCTTACAGTCATGGGAAAAACATCCCCATACTGTTACACCGCCGCCACCGAAAGCTGTTGTACCAAAAAATGTTATTGTCCCGATATGCGATGTTTCTTTCCCTCCAAACACGTGTTCTGCCGTCGACGGGCTTCAGCAAGAAACGACTTTCATCGGACCAGTGAATTCTTCTCCAGCTGCGTAAAGTCCATCGGCGATGGTTCCTAGCCCACTGTTGTCTTGCTCTACGTTGTCTTAAAGTTAATTCCGGGCGCTTTATTGGCCTCCGAGCCCTTAGACGGAAACTATGCAACCTACGTATCACAGTCCGCACACTTACTACGAAGCTGATCAGCAGACGAGAAAGGTTTCAATCTTGCTTGCCGGGAAAGATTTCTGTCTTCTCTGGGAGTAGTTTTACGTGGTCTGCCTGCTCTAGGGCGGTCTTCAACTGACCCTGTCTGTCGGTATCTCTGCACGAGCCTGATAATCACAGTGTGGTTAACACCAAAATGGACCGCTATTCTACGGCAACTTAGACCTGTATTTGCCATACCTACAACTTACCAGCGTTCCGCAATACTCAGTTTTAGTCTTGCCATCTCAAAAGTTTGATATCAATGGCTAATTCAAGTGCGAAATGCACGTGTTAAAATCATTTGTGTTTAGTCAAAAACAGTAACGCGAAAAACACACAAGACAGGTTGTTAAAACTGGTTTTGAACAATCAAAATGTAATCGATTGACATTTTACCTGTATCCAAAAGTTACCTATTGTTTACAGGTTTAATATATAGTATTTCTTTCATAAAAAAAAAATTAGGAAAATAATTATTTCGAAATTAAATTGGGTTGTGCTTAACTCATGGCGGAGTGTATAGAATAGTTTTGAAGTGCAGTGTGATTACTATTTATTAAATTTAATACATGTCAGTCTCGTCGATTTTTATTAATCAGAAATTCAGTTTTTGGCGATACATGTTCAAATAATCAAAGTTCCCTCGAGTTTTGTTTACTGGTATTCGAACGTACATGAACTCTGATAAAACAAATGTGTTTACATTAAGTTTGAGCTGACTATATACCCTAAGATTTATGCTAAAATATATAAATCTACAAGTCCTGTCCGATTCGACATTACATTGATTTCGATAAAGTGTCATTAATTGGTTGTGAATCAATTCTATCACCTATCTATCTTTATATATGAATTCTTTATTGAATGGATGTTGCTCCGTGTTGAAGACCTCACTGTGGCTTTGTGATGAAGAACATCAAGGAAAACGCTGTTCTTTTGCTTTTTGTGTTTTTTCTATGTTTATACTAATTGTGTGTAATGTATATATACCCCATATCCTTTGCACTTCAATCATAAACTTTTATTACTACGGCAAATGTGGAGTTATTGGTGGATAGAGGCAAAGTAAACTGTCTGTAGTGCATATTTTCAAATTAATTGAAATTTTTAGGTTCGGGAAATAAAAAGCGTGGTATAATCTTTTAAATACACACGGTTTGCCGACAGACTCTCCATATTATGATATGACGATAATGAAGGAAATCATTAGAGGAACCAAGTGAAGATAGAATATAAACGCTGAATTATGTTCATAAGAAGAAAATCAAGGAGGAAGATACCTCATTTATTATACAAATTAAACACCGGATATACATAGACAATTGTTGTGAACGTTAAGTAACGCGGTTTTACCTTTGTGTTAACGAAATTCTGCTAACATGTGCATGATGTGGCATTCGAATAAAATCGTTGTTTTCTAGCTTTTATCTATCCTACATTTCCTTAGTTACTTGTTTTTTACGAGTTTTTTTATTGATAAATAAGAATTTCGAACCTGCAAAACAAATTTGAACTGATCTTTACAGAATCAAATAGGTAAATTCTACATGTACACGCACGAAAATCATATAAAACAGAGAAATATATTGTATTTTCTTTATTTGTATTAATTTATAGTAATTATGATAATTTCTTTTTCTTGAAAAAGTAGTTAAGTTGTTATTTTATATAGAAAACCTGGCAAAGGTATTTCCACTTTTAAATTGCATAACTAGCTAGACACTAGAGACTTCTGTGGATTCATTTATTTTCGTGGGTACCAACTTTCTAGGATTGAGGAAACTTACATGTTCGTGGGTATTTAATTTCATGGTTTTGACGAAGTATCTATACAATATAAAAAAGAAGATGTGGTATGATTGCCAATGAGACAACTGTCCTCAAAAGACCAAAATGACACAGACGTTAACAACTATAGGTCACCGAACGGCATTCAACAATAAGCAAAGCCCATACCGCATAGTCAGCTATAAAAGGCATAAGACAATGTCAAACAATTCAAACGAGAAAACTAACGGCCTTATTTATTTAAAAAAATGCTTATTGAAAATTTGGTATTCGTTGAACATTTAATTTCGTTGTTCAACTGTTCACACGAAATCCACGAAAATTAATATCCGACGAAAAATAATTAATTCACAGTAATTGTAATAAAGATTTACAACAATCGTTACAACAATGATGAAAGAAAATGTATATACTAACCATTAAACAGTCTATTATCATAAGCAGATGAGAATATTTGTTTTTAAACTAGCTATTACGCGCAGTATCAACCACCGCACATAAGCGAACGGACCATTGGTCTTCAGCGTGATCATCGCATTTCCGCGTGACGATCTTACTGCAGCGTTCTCAGTACACCTCCGAGTCCTACATATTATGTAAATTGAATGTTCATACACTTTCGGAATTTTTTAAAACACTTAAATGTCGATACAGGATTTTCATAAAAGGGGAACAGAAAGCCACATTAGGATTTGATTTTATACAAAGTCTACACATTTAGATAAACACAAAGCTTTAAACTAGACCTATGCCCGATCCCCCCATAACACTCCTCTGTTATCCTTTGATATCCACTTGCATAGATAAATCTAGACAGAGGTGTGCATCGAAACTCTTGGCTTGCGAAGATGGTTTGGAACTTGTGAATGTCAATGTTTTCCGTAAAGGATTAACTTCCCAATTGTTATGATCCATGTGCCACTGATCATAGACGAAACTATAATCGTCGTATTACATTGTTAGTTAAATAACCTTAGTTACTTTTTTATGCTTTCTGAAGGTCAATATGTATCCTCTTGACGACTCCTTTTGTGATTAAATGCTTATTCTGATTTCATTTCTTCTGATTTTTACCATTATGTCAAGACCACATATTTACGGAACTCCTCGCTGTTTGCTCTACGGATTAAATCTCGAGGATGATCCGGGAAAAGCAATTTCCGTTAAACAATTCGGAACCAATACTGATGCAGGATGTAGGTAAGGTTCATTATATTATTAGCGACATGACTGATACGAATATTCTGACGGTACGACACGGTTTAATATGGAAATGACATGGATTAATACGCAATGATTCGTGTCAGGACTGCGGATAAACAACAGCTTAATACGGCATAAGTAATGATTCTCATGTTAA
This sequence comes from Mytilus edulis, assembly GCA_019925275.1. Classification (NCBI taxonomy): domain Eukaryota; kingdom Metazoa; phylum Mollusca; class Bivalvia; order Mytilida; family Mytilidae; genus Mytilus; species Mytilus edulis. The sequence goes on along the minus strand of CM034352.1, from coordinate 90,287,088 downwards.
AAAATTGTATTGGATATACAAAAATTACTAATTTGATATCCAAATAATACTACGCTTAATTGCTGATACAATGCGGAAATATATAGACCAACACAGATTGCAACGAATGATCCTGGCTCGTATCCGTAGGTAATTCGGCGGCAAATCCGTGTATATGAGACATAGGCTTTACAGTCGTGTCTTACAATGTATAATTGCTGCATTTGTTTACTGAGATACGTAAAAAAAAGCAATTGTATATTTAGTAATGCAAGTTTAAAATAAGAGTCATCTATTAATATGCCATACCGTGATGCCTAGTCAATTGATATAACCTGGTAAATAACTAATAGGAGAAACACGAATCGTGTCACGTTTGGAGCTGTACCGTCTTACCCTCTCGGAGCACTTAAGATTACGGATTTTTGAATATTGTCGTTTTTCGTTTTGCCATGACATTAGCAGTGTGTTTTTGATTTATGAGTTCCGGTTTACTTTAGGTATCTTTTGCCTCTCTTATATTCAAATATTCTGAACGCATATGAGATTGTGCGTTTGAAAAAAACCATTCATTTTCTGGAGAGCTTGTAAACAGAAATATTGAAAATATATCCTATTTCACTAAATAACAAATAACATTTAACTGCAAATTTAGTATTAATAAAGAACAATGGTATTAGAAGAAGTAAACTGGCGTATTAACAAAATTTAGTCCTGGTATCTATGATGAGTTTATTTGCAATCTTGTCCGTGGAGGTAATGAAATATTTTTGAATTGGTATTATACAATTAGTAATATTATAAAGTAGACAATAATTTCATTTTCTGACCTCGATGTGGCTAATAATAGGTCATTATAAATATTTCTAATAGATGCACCTAGTATAACAGTTGAGAATAGCACTTTTTCACAGAGTGAGTCATCCAGGCAGATACATAGTATTTTAGATAGTAATCCTCCCGTATACACATGTAAATGGCAGCAAAGATCTAGGTATGGTGAACATATTAGAGACTTAAGTGACAAAAAACATATGTTGACATTACCTACAGTACCTGCAGTTCAAAGGTATCAGGACACTGGTGAATATGTTTGTACAGCTGAAAATGGTATAACAGGAATCAATGGACAACTGAAACAGACAGGCTCTGGATATGTTATTAGTAATGGTAAGTAAGGTCAATTAACGTCAGACTACTGCAAAAAGCTGCTCGTTAATTTCTTTTTCCCTTTTGATCATTCTTGGTTCGTAATCCATGAGTAAAAATTAAATAACAAAAATGCTGAACTCCGAAGAACATCAAAAAAGGAAAATCTTTTATCAAATGGCAAAATTAAAAGCTCAAACATATCAAACAATTGGTTAACAACCGTCATATTCCTGACTTCGTACAGGCATTTTCTTATGTATGAAACGGTGAATTTAACCTCGGTTTAAACTAGCTAAAGCTCTCAATTGTGTGACAGTCGCATCAAATTCCATTAAATAACGAATTGTGTAAAAAAAAAACAGACATAATAGGTAAAAATGTCAATGACGGGATGTACAAGGTACAGAGCCACGTCATATATGTATCAAAGAAATATAAAAAGGCATAAACACATAGCACATTATCAAAAATAAAAGACAAGAATACAAACAAAATCTACAATAGCACAATACAGGGATGTAAATCAGTTTCTGCACGTTCTAAAATTTGGGGTTTTAGGTATCGTGTTCGTGACATTTTTAAAATATAATAAATACATTATTACTTCACATGTTGTTTTTTTCCCCAATAAAAAAAATCACATGTTGATTCTTCAAATTTCCAAAGAACTTCTGGATAATTTTAAATCTCGGTCTTTTTTTTTTTTAAATTAGTTCTAACAAAACTTTTAATTTTTCAACCCTGTATACCACCATTCCCCATGTGAAATTATACTTTTGAAAACACTTTGAACGACAAAATTATTTAATATTTATTCCTGCACCGTGACGTTTACATTCTGACGTCTACTAGAGTTGATGTGAATGCAAACTTCAAATATTTCAATCCTTTATGGGTTGATTTAAAATACATATATAAGAAAGGAATGATTGTGGTTGTTAACTTTGACAGATGCTTTTTGCGCTTTTTTGTTCATTTTTTTTTCTAATTGATATCGTGACACAGTGATGACTTATGTACCCCATATTTTACCTATTATGTCTGTTTTGTTCACGCATCGTTCTGAATATAATGGAATTTTATGCGACTGGTATACAAGTGAGAGATTTAGCGCTATAAAACCAGGTTCAACCCACCATTTTCAACATTTGAAAATGCCTGTACTAAGTCAGGAATATGGCAGTTGTTGTCCATTCGTTTGATGTGTTTTATCATTGATTTTGCCATTTGATTAGAGGTTTTCCGTTTTGAATTTTCCTCGGAATTCAGTATTTTTGTGATTTTACTTCTTATAAATCGATATACCGTCAATTGTAATTTTGTAGATTATTATACGTGTGTTCATTGCTTAAAAAGCTTTCCGGTCTATATCGTTGTTTACGTTTTTTTCATTTGGTCTTTTGTATAATTTTAAAAGTTTTACTGTTACAATTAGAAAAAAAGCAGTTTTTGCAAATTTATTTGCATTTGAAACAGAACTGCTTGAGTTTTGTTTATGATGAAGACAACAAAGTTGTTTCCATGAAGAATCTTCCGCTGCTTGAATTTTTTTTTCAAAATAGAGATGATACATCAAGTTGGTTAAAATAGAAAGAGGGTCTTTTTTGAAGTATGTAAACAAGAAAGACAATTGTTACATTATGACTGTTTGTGCTTAATACAAATACAAATATTTTGAGAAAAGCACTTATTTTATATTCTATTACCAATGTTATTTCAACTGATCGGGCGGAGTTTTCATTTGCATAAGGACAGTCTATTTGAAGATGTGTGTGATAAGGATGATTTCCGTTCTAATTATTACTGATTTCTAATCACCTATCAGTGTCATCAAAGGAATTTACAAAACAATGACTGGACACTTCATTGATGAGTTTGTCCTAAAACACCTACATATAGATGGACTGGGTTATTGTGAGCGAATCGGTTAAACTCCGCCCAGTCAAGTGAAATAAATCGAGTAATACTTCTAGTTAAACACTTTTGTAACATACATTTCAATTTAGTTTATCCGACATTGTCAATAAATAAATGTTTAACTTCATTCAAAAATGTGTTATATTCTAAATGGTTACTTTTTCGAGTGAAACAATTTTTCTGATACTTTCAGCTCCGCCAGTGATAACAGCTGACAACAATTCTACACAGTATGGAGAGTTTAGTAGAAGTACTGAATTACAGTAATCCGAAATATCCCAGAATAAGTTGGTATATAGGTAATACACAGTTAGTATCAAACAATTATGTCATTAAGGAAGAACCTGCAATGGTTAAAGATCTGTTTCATGGTGTCGAAGTACAGCTGGGTGGTTACAGAGTTACACTGACTATAAGTGATCTACAGGAGTCTGACTTTACCAATTATACATTACGTCTTATGTATTCTGGCAGTCAGTATGTACAGCATGAAGTGACTCTTGAATCTACAAGTAAGTTATGATTATGTCATGCAGTTGTTTTAAATATAACAAATGACGTGATATCATCAAACACGTGCAATTCATTAAATATTTTTTGAGTTATTATCACTGGCGTCAACGTGATGATCGTAACTGCAATTACGATCATCCCAATATGGCGGACACAAATTTAGGGAAATTTAAGAAGGCTGATTTTCCCACTTTGACAGCTTATTTTTATATTTGTATTATGCCAAGAAAAGTCATTATAAGCATTGCCATTGAATTATTTTTTCGTTTATGTAGGAAAAGCAACAAGAAGAATAGAATTTCGAGATACAAAAAATCACGATGATGATCGTAATTTTTATTTATTTTTATCAACGATGATCGTAACTTTGATTTAAGATGATCGTAACTGTATGTTCCAACGAAGCATTTTCTGATAAATATAGCTGTCTGGTATGCGAAAAAGTGTACATTATCAGCTAATATTGTGATAATAATGTGGAACGATCATTTAGGGGAGGGTAACGTCCTCATGATTGGTGAGTGGACACATGGTTATGATTTCGCGAGATTTCGTTTTTATTTTATCGTGTCCAATATCAAAATGCATTCGGGGTTAACAACTTTATATTGATTACATATATTTTATATAAAAAAGGTATTGGACATATCATAATAATGGCCAGTGGTATATATTTAGATGTATATGTTTTATATATATGTCATTCAGTTATATATGTTTTACGGAATTGTAAAAGTGATGTCCGGAAACGCGTTTTTTGTTTTTACTCTCTCTCTCTCTCTAATTAAATCATTAAGGCCTATATCGTTACACCAGTTTGGTAAAACGGAGATTTTGTTTTCTTTTTTCCAATACACTTTGTACAAAATAAACATGTAGGCACAATAGTACCTTTCGAAAACCTGGTATTTTTGGGGAATTCAGACTTTATAGTTTTTTATTAATAGAAATAGGATTTTTAAAGGAGAGGTTGAAAAGATATGTCCTATTTTACTCACTCCTGTCCTGTATTTTTTTCGAAATTTTCAACCCCCTTTCTTAACTAAATTTGGGAAAAATTTGATTCATCAATATGGATTTATGTAAAATCGATGTCAAATAATCAAGTAAACAAAACTTGCCGCAATTTTTACCCCCAAACCCCAAACTATTTGGTTATTTTTTTTTATCTTACATTGATATGAGTAAGAAAATACAAGATAATACACGTTCAAAACCGATAGAAATACATCAAAATAATGTATCTTCATGCCTACTATTACTTAATAGTTTATTTCTAAAATATTATTCAGTGAAAGTTTTTGCCTGTATTCTTAAACTGTATCACAAGGATGAAAATTTATATTTACATCATATAAACGTATTCCATTTTGAATGTTAACCTAAATTATTCATTGAGAAAATAATATTGTGGACATTTGAATATAAGCCTGCTAATTTCCCCTTATGTCATTTCTTTTTCTACACATAGCGATGTTCATTAACGCTCATTCTGTTTAGTTTTGAAATCGTACAGTTTTCATTAATAACAATATATCGTGACTTCTAAATAGAATGTTCAATTTAAGGAAAAAAGAAATCGTAAATTTTGAGTTACGATCATCTGTTTATAAAAACAAATCCAAGTTACGATCATCCATAGACGAAGCTACGATCATCATCGTGATTTTTTAAATCGCAATTTTCGTTCATCTGGTTGTTTCTGTATCATTTGGGAAAAACTCATTCAATGACAAGGCTTTTTTTAGATTTTATCTTATATAAAACAAATTTGTAAATAAGCTGTTTAAGTGGAGAAATCAGCCTTCTAAAATTTCCCTAAATTTGTGTCCGCCATATTGGGATGATCGTAATTGCAGTTGACACCAGTGTTCTTATTCTTATTATCATAAATCGGTCTCTGTGTGTAAACCGTGAATAACTATTTTTTATTTAAAAATTTTATGATGCAGTTAATATTTAATTCGAAAAATGATGAAAAACAATTATGATTTTAGGTGCACCTGAAACTCCTTCAAATTTCAATTTAACTAGTTTAAGTGAAACCAGTATCACAGTTCAGTGGATTCCTGGCTATGATGGTGGACAAAAACAAACTTTCTACGTACAATATCGTACAAGTGGAACTAATACATGGGTGCTTCAGGAAATCAAAATTATTAACAAACAAAACTTTTACACATTATCAGGTCTTCAAGAAAAAACAACATATGATTAAGAATGTACGCACAACATGCATTCAACCAGAGTAAAAAAACAGACACTGCGATCGCAACAACTCTACAATCAGTATTTACAGAAGCTCAAACATCCTCCAATGCAATAACAGGCACCGTAGCAGGCGTGGTGGTAGTATTGCTGTTTGTATGTGCCATTATCATCAGCATACTAGTTTACAAAAAGAGAAAAGGTAAGTATGTACATTAACATGATGAAAGTGAAAATTGATAACATCTAACAGGTTTCCATGATAAACATTTCATGTGAATTTTGTTTAAATGGCATGGATATAAAATTTTTTTAGAAAATTTGTCCATAAGCACATCGAAGAATCGGCAAATATGATCGTTCCTGAAATAAATTGTTCGTTCACATTTATCTAAGGTTGATACATGTAAATAAATACGACAATCAACAAGACAAACAAGAACCAAAATGCATACCCAACATCAAACATTATAACAAAGCTAAGAAGTTATTATTACAAAATGTTATAAAACGATAAAGCGGTTTCCATAATGACTTCAGTATACACAGTAATCTAATTTTACTGCTTCGCATGTAACGTTTCCGTAACCGTCTATAGAATGCCGACAGTGGGTAGTCAAGGTCGTAAAAAACAATAACACCTTGTCGTCGTGTAGTATGCAATCTAACACGACAGTCAATAGCATTGATAATATCAAATATAGATCTACTTCATATCTTGACTCGCATGAAGACATTGTCGTTTTTAACTTTAGAATCATAAAAACCTATATGCAAGCATCACCTGCATATAGGAGATATATACCTATGTATGAGTGTTACGTTTCCACTTATTATTTCGTTGATAGTATGATTGCGAGAGGTAAAGTTGAAATCATCCTTTTGACAGTTCTACGTATGTCATCATGATTAGGTTGATAATAAGGGCGTGTTTTCTTCACTGTTTACCACTTACATGTTTTATTTGTTGTAATCACAACTCACGTCCGGGTTTCCTCGTTTTTAAGACGACTACCGATTGATGCTTATCCCCAAAAAATAACTTGCAATTAGTAGAATGAGGGGTGCCATTCGGAGAAATGAAACTTACCACCATTCAGGAGAACTTGAGTTCAACCAAAATTTTTGGAGTTCGTGTTGTTCAATCTTAAGACTTTTTTAAAAGCAGTGTTTTATCATTGTCTATTTTTTTTTTCTTTTGGTTATGGTATTTTATAAGTTTATTAGACTATTTTTTTTATTTCCCCTTGAATTCTTTCTGCAATATTCAGGTTTAAGCGTTCCTTTTGCAGATCCAGAGGGCACTTTAGACGCATTTATAAAACATATACAGCGCTTGTTATTTTCATTTGTTTTCTGTCTTTTCCTTCACTTTTATGATGTCTATCATTTTATAATAAGATAAAACTATGCAAACATAATTTGTTATATAGTTTTGTTTTATAATTCAAACCTGATATAACATCGATTAGTTCCTAGAAATGAAAATACAGTGATCATTCATAATCTCATTTGACAGTTTTGAAAATATTTGATTGGTGTTTAAACTTCTATTTATTAGTAATGAAGTTTATGTTCATTAACAGGCATGAAACAAACTAAGAAGTAAGTAACGCATTATGTTAAAGTCCTTGAATGATTCCATAAAAGTTGAAGGTAAGCTTTCATAATTGAATTTAGAATATTTTGTCGATGCTTGAATACTACAAATTTGTGCTGCTCGAGAAATCGAAACCGGCATCAAAGTTGTATACAAATTGTATATCTACTGACTTATTTTCTCGATATGTGAACACTGATATCAGATTTAGTAATTCCTCTTCTTTGACCTGTTTCATAGATTTAACGTTTTACTCTATTATGGACACCTTCACGGTTTAAACCCCAATATAAAACTAGTCTCAGAGTCATAATTTTAAATCTAACGCTAGATGTTGGACAATTTTCTACGGCTCATAAATAGTCAGTTTAAGTTTGTGGGAGGGAGTGCTATGTGTTTTTTTTTTTATCTATTTGTAATGGCATTTTTATCTCGGAAAAGTGATTGTGTTTAAACAATTTTTAACGAATGTACTATTCAGAATAATGTTCAATTGAATGACAATACATTTTTTAAGACAGTGAATCTGGATTTAATTCTTTACCACAACATCCCCTCATCCGACCCCATTCTAGAATATAAGAATGTTTTATCAGTTGATCATTTGATAGAGTAAAAACTATATGTAGATGTAAAAAGATAAGAACTGACACGAAGAACGCACGTAATCGTGATACATGATCACGTAACAGCGTGACTTCCTATGCAGTGTGAGTCACTATGATTTTCTAATCTTACACACGAATATGCGTTGTTTCAAAAGTTTTATGAAAGTTTCACATTGAAATTCATCTCACATATATGATAATGTCCATTTAATGTAGTGATAATTTGACGATTTTTTGTTAAACCTATCAAAGATGGAACTTTAAAAAAATACATTCCTGAAATTGGCAACTACAATTAAACTATCATACGAACTAATGTCGAAGTAAATAATAGTTTGCATTTTTATTAAGGAAAATAAAAGCACCTCACACGGGTCATTATGTTATGCCTTTAATCATATTTCATGGAAACATGGTATCGTCCGGGTTGAATCTTCGGAAGAATGACCTATCGATCTAAAAACAAAATAACTCTATATAGGTATATAAACACAATGAATGTTTTTTTAAAGATCACAACGATAAGAGTCAGAGTTCACATGGTGTGGATTCCTATTGTTACCCGTTCCTTTCATTCATTACTTTTATAACGTGTTTTTTTTTATCTGTGGGGATTCAGCCATCATGTATACGGACATAATTTTTTAACCAAATAATAAGTAAGATAAGAATATATAACTAAATTACTTGGTGAGCATTATGGATCCGTAAATGGTATGTAAATTGCATAGGAGGTTTCATGACATCATGTCTATTGTTAGTGGTGACGTCATATATTGTTGCTGCATTTCATTACTTATCAAGTTTTTAACAAATCGCAGCAGGAAAATTCCTGCGTGAGATTAATTCGTTATACGGTAGACTAATAACCCCCTACGGACGATATAATGTGAGTAAAATTCATAGGAGATTCGTAGCTAGTCAGTAGCAAACCATATCACTTATACTATAGTCCCGAATGACGCATATGACTGCATACGTAAGATAATCATGATATAACTAGTAAACAGCTTTTTTACAAATGATAATGCATATTCAATAGTTATACTTCATACCACATTTTCAAATATATATTAACTACCTGTAAAGGTAAATGTAACATTAATCACAAGTACGTGTTCCTTTAAAACTAAATTACTTGTAACAGATACATACATAGATTTACTACTGTTTTTTATAAGAGATACTGGATTTTGTGAAAATAGTGGCTTTCAGAACGTTCAAAATGGAGATGAATACGAAGAAGTTGTTAGTAAATCGAGTAAGTCAGATATAATGCACTACATACAAAATATTTAAAAAAAAACATTGAAGTTGTCAAGAATAGAAAAAAAAGACTTTCTGAACGCAATTCTCTAATTATTTTGTGAAACTGTATTTCAATTACCAGAATACTATGTAGTTTAATGTATAATATTTCTTTTCTTTAAATAGATGATCTGTTTGTTTCAGATACACAACAAGAACAGTAAGTACATGCGATAGTTGTTTACAGTGTCACAATATCATCAATGGTACATTCAAAAAGAGAGGCGAAAGATACAGAATCCACATTCAATCGGATATGTCTAAAATAACCTGACAACGCCATTACTGAAAAGAAAGACCAACAGAAAACAATAGTACACAAAAACACACCCTAAAGTACTAACGACTAAATAACACGAACCTACAAACTGGGTGTGATATAATGTGCTCCGCATGAATAATCAGATCCGTCGTGTTGCTTATCTTCGTATAAACCCGGATAATCCATAACGGTCGACCAACTCGTGATGGTATTTGTAAAATATACGATTTGATGATTTCGACTTTACCACTTGCAACCCTTTATTTAACATATAGCAGTAATCCTTTTGAAAAAAACAGGATAGGAAATACCAACCCTAGAATATCGTATCAACTTGGACATTGATAATTCGTGTGCAGGCACTGGAAGAATGGCTACATAGAAATGGATAATCCACAATTGGGAGACTGAATTTGTCTCTTACGTCGCATGTTTGTTTCAACCCACCCTCATTGAGATTCTGATAGACAGAGAACGCGGGGACTGAAATGAAATAATTTTATTCGAGATAAATTGAGACTGTGTATGCTTCATGCATGGTTACATTTTGTTTATGACGTCACAATAGGAAATCCAAAGACTAGTCAGAAAATTGGACGTCATAGTCTTTCACTTATGAAGAACTGAGATCAAACCAACCCCACGTTGATTGAATAAAAAAAAATCGATAGGTGAGGAACATGGTAAATCGTATAAGAATGAAAGAAGTACAGTTTACAGATTTTGTTTACGTGATCATATTTGTGAGTGTATTTGTATTTTTGTTTCATTTTTTTATGTTTATTTTTTTACTTTTGATATTTAGTTTTAGCTGCAGTTCTCATCATGACAGTTGTAACGTCAATATTCGTCTATTTTAATTAAGTAGTCAACTTTTTATTGCATCTGTATACAGAATAAATTAGTATTACATTTCTCCTCATATTGTAGAACTAGTAAAACCTATGAATTACTTGGAACCAAAAACGCTGTTGACGTTTATGATGATTTGGATAATCGTAAAGGTGAGTAGTGGAATATTATTTGTAACATTTAACATATATCTGGTGCGCAAATACTTGTAGATGCATGTAAATATTGTATAGATGAGTGCGTTGCAGAATACAAATTGTAAAAAAAACAACTAGTACACCAAAATAAAACGATAAATAATGGAAGAAAGAAGAAAAAATGGTTGCAAGTAAATGGTAAACTTGAGGACTAATTCTTAAAAATCAGTATACCCGTTGGCACTCATAACTTATTCAGAATAATGCTTATAAGGGATTCCATGGGTTACACTCAATATATGAAAGCGATGTACATGTATATCTAAGTAGCATGTATCAGCCTGTTTGTTCCGTAGTTATTCATGTTATTTATTCTATTAGTTCTTGAAAATAGTGCTGAATTTATCACACGTCACACACTATATCAAGATGGTATATAGTACTTAAAGCATGATATCAACTACAGTAGACACCTGTTTGAAAGAAATCGTAGCTGTGCATCACAAATTTTAATGCAAAAACTTTTGTAACGTTCATTTTGATTGGATAACGTCACTTATTTACATGGCATCAATTGACAATTGATGCTAGGGAACGTATGCACAAGCGTCGCCAGTAAACTGAATTTGCTACCATCAAATCCCCAATTGATGCCGTCGGAGCTTAAAATACAATACAGTTATCTTCTAATTGCATTGTATCTGAGTATCTATACTAATAATCACAATTGATATTTATAAATATTGTAGGCCCCCCATCGTCGAAGCCGTAATTATTTGTATGAATATATAAAGTTTACGTATGATTGCGAATTCTTTAATTTTCTATTTTATGTTTAAGTACATGAAAACAATAAAATAAGGATATATCTTGTTTCAACTGAAAGATGTGTCTTTCTAAAATGCTACTGTAATAACCAAACAGTAATATACAACTTACGATTAACGTCGCAGTTCTTATTGTTGGTATCTTCTGGAAAGCAACAAACACCCGAAGATCGATGTTAGATAAAATAGAAATTGTTTTATAAATAACAATTAAAAGTATTGCTCAAACTAGGAGTAAGGTATACCACCATTATTTATACCATTTACAGAGTATTCATCAAGAAATGTCGCCTAATAATCAGAACAATAAAAGTTACTGAGGAAATAATGTTCGATGTTTACTAACTATTTTGTGCCTCTTGTTACCAATCTCTGGTTTATTTTTTTTCCAGGTCAGTTGATCAATATGAAGCATTTAGTACAAAAGATAAACCAAACTTTTATGAGAAATTAGAAAACCACCAGGGTATTTTTTTATTATTACGAAACAATAACGTGTTATATATTTCAAACCATCTTCCTTCTAACTCCTACTCCTAGGAATATCTTCTGTTTTATGGGTTTGAAGTAAAGTTTAAGGGTAATGACGTTGTGCGTCATCTAAATGACGTGTAATATTGTTCTTTTATTAATTTTTGTTAATTATTTACCCTTACTGCTTAGTCCATTATTCAATTATATTCCTTTTGCATTGCTCGCTACTTATACATCCCGTCCTTGTGTAATGGTCCTTTTTGGTCTTCTTGTCTTTATTGTCTTCCTTCTAACTCCTACTCCTAGAAATATCTTCTGTTTTATGGGTTTGAAGTAAAGTTTAAGGGTAATGACGTTGTGCGTCATCTAAATGACGTGTAATATTGTTCTTTTATTAATTTTTGTTAATTATTTACCCTTACTGCTTAGTCCATTATTCAATTATATTCCTTTTGCATTGCTCGCTACTTATACATCCCGCCCTTGTGTAATGGTCCTTTTTGGTCTTCTTGTCTTTATTTCTGTGTATGTGCTTAGTCTGTATAATGTATGTCATTTTGTTTTTTTTCTTTTTTGACATATTTCCCGTTTTCATAGTGATTCAGATTATTAAGATTTATTTTTGACATTTTAACTATTATAGATATAGGAAGATATTATGTCTGTATGGTTTGTTTGCATATTGTTACCAATATAATGGAATTGTGTGCGACTGACTTGCAATAGAGATGTTCAGCTGTATATTAAAGCAGGTTTGATACACCATTTGCAACCTTAGGAAATGCTTGTACCAAGTCGGGTTGATGACAGTTTGTTTCAATTCGTTTGATTTTTTTGTGAGCTTTTGATTTTGGCATTTGATGAGGGACTAAACGTTTTGAATATTTCCCGGATTAGGTATTTGTTTGGCCTTTTAATTATTTGTTTCAAACTAAGCATTCAAATACTGCTCACCCTTTCAGCTATGTGTTATTTAATATATTATTCTGAATGTTCTGTTATTATTGTAGATAGATACAATGTCAACTTCAAAATAATAAAATAGATAGTTTTGTACATTTACAGAACAACCATACGTTTTATAAAACGCACAATTGATCAAGCATTGGGGTGAAAGGTTAAATATTATTTGCCATGGGATAGAGTAATTTATCCCAATCAAATTAACCAATCAAAATCTGGCATTTTGACATATGATTCTTAATTTATGTCATACTAAGTAACAAAATATGAATGTCACTGAATAACATGGGACAACTATGTGGTAAATTTAATAAATTTTGAAGTTTATTAGGCATAATTCTTATCTTTTTGTGTTTAATCATAAAAATTATTGGTACCTTTGATAACTATTTACACCACTGGGTCGATGCCACTGCTGGTGGACGTTTCGTCCCCGAGGGTATCACCAGCCCAGTAGTCAACACTTCGGTGTTTACATGAATATCAATAATGTGGTCATTTTTATAAATTTCCTGTTTACAAAACTTTGAATTTTCAAAAAAACTAAGGATTTTCTTATCCCAGGCATAGATTACCTTAGCCGTATTTGGCACAATTTTTTGGAATTTTTGATCCTCCATGCTCTTCAACTTTATACTTGTTTGGCTTTATAAATATTTTGATAAGAGCGTCACTGATGAGTCTTATTTAGACGAAACACGCATCTGGCGTACTAAATTATAATCCTGGTACCTTTGATAACTATATAGTACAAATAACATAGAAATATAATATACACATGGAAAATATACATTTAATCTATTAGTTTAAACATATTTATTTATAGTGGATTGGGAAACAAGTTTTTGCAACTTATATTAATCCCTTTCCACTTTGCGGGTGCGAGTGCTGCAATGTAGCGGCATTAGCCTGCTCTTTTTGGAAATCTACAAGGGTGTCTTTAACATGCAAGAGATATGGCTCTCTCTTAACACGGGTCAGCCATTTATCGTCCCCTTCCGACGGATTAGCATCGTTTCCTCGAGACCATACTCTCAAAGGAACCTTTGTGTTAGTAGTCCGATGCACTAACCACTACACCACAGCTCTCTATATTTTCTTTTTATATTTAATCTATTAAGCAGCAGCAATCACAATGAGCTTCAACAGTTTCTGGTCTGTATCTTGTTTCACAGCATTTGGAATATTTAAAACATTTGAAAATGTATATACCAAAAATATGGTAATTTTTCATTATAAGAAAAATGTCGGTTTACATATATAATACATAAAAATATAATTATATATAAACTAGAGGTGACGCTGGTAGACGTGTGCAGGTACGTATATGTGTGGCTATGACATTACCAGTTAATTATGCGTGTTACGTTATAAATTCGCAAGCTTCATTTATTTGTGTAGCGACAGTATATCGGAAAGTACAAATTGAATATCGCCTCGCTTACAAAGCGGTAAAATGTATGATATAGCATATGTATTATTGTACCAAAATCACAAATGTTGAATACACATTTAATAATACTCAAGATAATTAAAATGTTCGACATCTTTTAGGACAATCAGAGAAAGTGTATGTAAATGAAGCATTCTGAACTATATGCCACAACATGAAGTTGTATTGAAAACCATGCAGTGCAATGAGAAAATTTACATTTTAATCAAACGTTAAGATACATAGCTGGTTTATGGTGTTAAGGAAAATTGTTGAACTGTGCAGTATTTTTGGCAATACGTATTATATCTTATTAAGTACAATAATGCTTAAATATCTTTTTAGTCTGCCAAAGCGTGTTGATCTAAACTGGAAAAGAAGAAAATGGAAAATATTAAATTATTCCTATGCACGCTGTCATTCATTTATCAGGATTGCTTTTGTTATTTACTTTATTTCTAAATATATAAATAAAAAAATGTATTATACATCTTCAACATTTTTACTATCTACATTCTAAAGAAGCGCCTTTCTGAAGCCGTGTCAACAAATTGAACAGGTCAAGACAATGCATGAATGAACTAAACAAAGACGACCAAATACCAACATTAACACTATCATTCTACCGGACAAACACGTTTGCATCCTTGCGACCGTTGTATATTTGATATTGTTTTTAGTGAAATTTCATAACAAAAATATAAGAGAAACACATTGATATTGTTAAGGAACCAATGTATTATCATCCGTTTAAATAAAGAGTGTTTATTGTCAGGAAAATGTCAACCCCAAATAATATCAATGTTCGAAGTAACATAATTGGTCATCATGAGAAGTCTTTTTTATTATTTTACTTCTACATAACCAACAATTAGTTTAGATTGAGTAACGGAAATATATAATTTGAAAATGAAAATGTATTTTAGATGGCAATGGTGTACCTAATCCCTACTTTAATAGAACAAAAATGCCAAGGTCTCAACACAGTGACAAGACCAAAATAAAACTGACCACTGGATGTTTCAATAGAAAACAACCATTGCAGAAGAGTTTTCAGCCTTTAAAGGGATAATTGGTTGATTAAATTTTTGGTTGTCAAACGTTCAGAAACATATATTTCATTTTAACAGGATCGGTATGTAAGACATCAGGTCACCTGTGATGTATTTGTTGTATCTCAATTGATAATGTTGCAATAGAGAATTTTAGGTTTTTGACGTACTTAAACGTAACACACCTTAACGTTTAAAACAAATGTTCATTGTTATCTCTCGTTGACCATTTAACTTGTAAATTTAACAAAAATCGTATATTTTGACGTATATAACACATTAACTTGGTCGTTGTAAAATTGTGTTTGTCTTTCTTTCTCCATTTAGTTCAAATCTATTGAAAATATCGTATTCCACGAGCAAAGAGTTTTACACGTATACTATATCAGAACATACAAAAAGACAAACGCAGGGGACACATATATCTTTTGAGTGATATGCAATCAACCTGTCGACCTTAACACATGTCAACCTTTTAGACCTTTCGACTGTCCACCTTTAAACTTTTCTAGTGTCAACTTGTCGGCCTGTTACTCTGTCAACTTATGTACATATAAACCGATTTACTTCTTCAATAAAACCGATTTACTCCTCCGTTTTCCGATGGAACTGCAGTTCCGTTTATCTTACTTGAACCGACCTTATGAGGTATAGTCATGTTGTTTGAACCCCTTATTGTCAGTTCAATAGAACGCCAACCATGCAGTACTGTCTGCATGTATTTTGGAATAGTGAGGTCGATAAATTCCCTCAGTCCCGAGAAGACGGATATTAATTTTGTCTGTCGTTCCCCTTTTTCATATCAAGTAACTATGAACAACTTGAACTTTAATTTGAACTTTAACTTAATGGATAGCGATACTCATCCAACGACATTACACAAACGACATATGGAAATCTGTCTAAAAATAGAACATATTTTTTTCCAAAATGGTCACGTGGTTTTACCTCGTAGTATTAATGGGATAACCACATCAAAGAATGACATGACCACATCAAATAATGAAACACACACATCATGTAGTGTAAAATCGTCAATTTTTTAAACATCATTACGTAATGTTAAAGCCTTATAAAGAATTTCCAATAAAATGACATACGTCCCTAACTCGACGTACGCACGTAAGGGGACCGGTTATTGCTAACCAATTAATTTTTTTAAATGCGTTACTCAAGTTTTAACTAAGTATTCCTAAACTATGAAACCCATTCATAATAAATTTTATCAATATCAAATATTTCTAAGATGATGAAAAACGAAAGAAATCATGATTTTTAAATATCACGTGATTATTGAGATTCCTGCCTAAACTTCATTGTCATAAGACCACGTATATATACATATCTTTACCTATCATACGATTCATTTGAGTTGTCTTTCATGGTTTTGACAATGACTTTGATTTTCAGATATACTTTGCAAAATTTAATGAACCTTTTATTATTTGATATTTGTATTGATTTTGTTTGTCGTTATCAGATAGATTCTTCTTTTCGATTTTTAATGTTTTATAATATTTAATTTCCGTGGGTATTAATTTATATAGATTTTGTCGTAATTTCAGAAAAAATGAACTCAAATGTTAATCAGGACGTGTCTCTGAAAAAGTTGATAATTGGGATTGCATCATACTTTATTAAGTATCATTTCAAACGTTCTCTTCTTCTGCACTTAATCTCCTCAATTTACAATCATTATCTTCTAAAAAGAAATTCAACAGGGAAAACGTTACGTCAACGGGAAGTGAATATTTAAAAAAAAATTAATACAGGTCATGTACTTCTTTAAATTTTAATAGTTGACATATACTTTTCTTTTAAATGAAAGTCAACGAACATTAAAAAATTAAAGAAAATTGTAGTTGATAATAATGTGTGTAAATAAATGTGTACACCAATCGCTATATAGATTGTAATTTGGAAGGTGTACTTGATTAGCAATTGATGACTAATAATCTGCATTGACCACTGTGAATAGTAAGCTATCAACTTATTATAGTGCATACTAATTGGCTAAAAATATCCTGTACCCAAGTATTTCTTATTAAAAGTGGATGAGAATGTCAATTTACATAGTTGTTACATTTTTGAGACAACTAAAATGTCACTTCAGTCTTTACGGGAATTTTCTTTTACTCGTATTCATTCAATTAGAAGAAGTAGATTCTAAAGCTATCGCATATATTGATAGAGTTAGAGAAAATTTTAAGTTTCAATTTTTGTCTCGCTTAAGAGGTTTGTAAATATAAAAGTGACAACTTTGCGACAGATCCAATGACAGGATCACCAGTTAAGGTGTTACATGACTGAAAATAAACCATTTTATATTCATAATTATATACTTGTATATGGGATTGACTGGTAGCAGGCTAGCCTCGAATACAAATTCAATTATTTTGTTGGACCCCCTGATCGAATGACTTTTAGACTGTACTTTTCGGCTTCTCCACCACGCATGATGCATTCACGAGCAAGAGCAGGTATTGGTTTACTCGTAGAAAGACAAGTGTTTCTTTATAGTGGTTACGCTCTCTTGTTACCTAGCATATGAAAATGCGACTCTTAATTGTCGGGCATGTTTAAAAAAGTATATGTATTTATCATTATAATTAATTTTCATCATCTTCAATATATATGTAATATTTGTCGCTGGATATAAGACATACATCAGTATCATCATCATCATAAGTACTATAGCTTGAGGCTTAATCTTCGTCGTAAGTACATGAATTATATATACCTTGAGGCTTCTTCGTCGTAAGTATAATAACGTGAGGCTTAATTCTTATCTGATATTTTAGCCAGTTTATGTCGAGAACTTATTTTACGCATGCATCTCTATGGTACATAGTTTTTATAAATATCCAAGTTAAAGCCAATGGAGATCATAGAAGTATGTTTATCAAATGACCATGTCACAATTAAAACAGATAGAAAAGGATTGACTCGTGAGACTGAAACGAAGCATAAAAACAGCTAGCCATTTCTAGTATTTCCAAATACATGTGTAAGCTCAATATACCAAATGATAGTATCATTAGCGGATCCAGGGGGGGGGGGGGGGGGGTTCCGGGGGTTAAACTCCCCTTTTTTTTGCCGATCAATGCATTTGAATGGGACATATAGTTGGACTCCCCCTTTTGTCCTGGGTTGTGACCCCCCCCCTTTTTAAAATGGCTGGATCCGCCCCTGAGTATCCACAGCTGAACACTATATTAAAAACAACTACAACTAATAAATAAAAAATAGTTATCCCGTTTATAATATTGATCAACTATATCGTACTGTTACACCATTGTCCTAGTACGGATGTGACTGTCCCAAGTCAGAAGCTTTTAATTCAGTGCTTATCGTTTGTTGTTGTGTTTTCGTTGATTTTTTTAACATTAATTTGGCTGTTAGTTTTAGTTGTTTTCCATTTGTCATTTTGGAGCCTCTTATAGCTGACTATGCTGTATGGGCTTTGCTCATTGTTGAAATCCCTTCGTTGGACTAAAGTTGTTAAAATTTCTGTGTCATTTGGTCTCTTGTGAAGAGTTGTCTCATTGACAATCATACTACACCTTGTTTTTGTACATATCACAAATTAAGAATAAAGAATTCAT
Source organism: Mytilus edulis (assembly GCA_019925275.1). Taxonomy (NCBI): domain Eukaryota; kingdom Metazoa; phylum Mollusca; class Bivalvia; order Mytilida; family Mytilidae; genus Mytilus; species Mytilus edulis. Next base: position 90,268,199 of record CM034352.1, on the reverse strand, counting down.
AGACAGTCTAGAAAAGCGAGACCTTTTGTCATATCAAAAGTACAGAGTATATGTAGGACCATTAGTGGTCATAACTGTATACTAGCTGATTTCGTGTAGACTAGTGCCCATGTGTTCATTAGATTACACGTCAGTATCACATTTCTGTGTTCAGTGAGCTACTAAATCACGGGAAAAAATCCAAATCAGAATGTAGTCTTAAACTTTCAAATCACATGCGAGATGCCTAATGTTCAGACATTGTTTTAAAAAAATATTTATCAAAGTCAAACGACAATCATTTAAGTTTTTTTTTTCGTGCAATACAGTTTGTGATTATGGCCGGATCCAAGATATTTGAAAGAGGGTGTAGTTTTCGATAATTGAATTTATACTGACGAGCGGAGCGATACAAAAAACAATGTGGACAATTATACGCTAAAAATGGTATTGTGGAAAACATGAGATTTTAAAACTTATTAAGCGATCGAAAAGGGGGAGTACGCCCTCTACCCATTTATCCTCGGATGCAAGTTTAGGTATTAGTAAACAAAAACCTCGCCCCATAATTTGGTATCGGTAAAGACGAAAAAGTACTTTTGAAAAATATATCATTGACATGAATTTCTGTCCACATCAAATTATCTTCAATTAAATTATAGAAAAATATTTTGTTTTAAAAGTCGAGTACACCTTTTACATTTGGGTGTGTTTGAATCTACTTTAAACGTTAAAACTTTTTAAAACAATAAAAAGGCAACCTTCTCGCTTCGAAATTCGTTATTTTGATATTTGCATGCTAAATTTCGTCTGGGTAGTTTTTAAAATTCATAATTTGAGAAGAACTAAAATATGGGTCAAGTGAAATGACAAGAAATGATGGGTGTGTTTGATTACAAGTTGCTAATTTACTAGTTCCATTATATTATTTGTGTCAATAAAATCATTCAAAGTTTAAGGTCAAAATATTTAAAGAGTAAAAAAATTAGTTGGGGTTGATTTTTTACTGAAGGTATATTCCAGCAAACAATGCGTGTTAAAAGAGCAAAACATGCATGCATTGTATGCTCCCCTCCGTCATGCTTCAATGCAGTAGGACGAAATACGTTGAGTTAGGTCGGTTATGTCGAGTAAAGTCATTTTATTGGAAATCTCTATAAAGAATTGACAAATCATCATTACGAAATAACAAAACCACATGTTATTTAAACCACATTGCCTAATGACATAACCCCATTAAATAATGGTGAAACCACAACGAGAAATGAAAGAACCATATTAAGTAATAACAAAACTATATCAGGTCAATACGAAACCATATCATGTAATATCAAAACATCATTACGTAAGGTCAAAACCATATTATGTAAAGACAAACTATCCTCAAGTGATAATAGAACAACATAACGTAATATGAGAGTTTCACATAAGACAGCTGTGGCGTTCCATAGTATATTGATCCTACGCTTGACCTAAAATGATAATATTGAACAGTTTTCATTAGGATCCGGAAATTTACTACTGGTATATATAATTTCTAGCAAAAAACATAAGATTTTAATAAGAGCAAATTTGAAATATAAAAAATAAGTAAAATGTACTACTTGCTATGACAGGTTGAAGACTCTAAGTCAGCTGTCGCATGTAGATAGGCTTTGTAAATTATTAGACTGTCTAAAAACAGAAAATTAAAACTGAATATCACAAGAGACGCATAATCAGTTATGTATGTACTTTCACCTCTTTAAAGGATGTTAATAGAAATAAAATTTCATTTGGGATGAAGGATAAAGGCAGTAGTATACCGCTGTTCGAAATTCATAAATCGATTGAGAAAAAACAAATTCGGGCTACAAACTAAAACTGAGGAATAAAATTGAGAATGGAAATGGGGAATGTGTCAAAGAGACAACAACCCGACCAAATAAAAAACAACAGCAGAGGGTCACCAACAGGTCTTCAATGTAGCGAGAAATTCCCGCACCTGGAGGCGTCCTTCAGCTGGCCCCTAAACAAATATATACTAGTCCAGTGATAATGAACGCCATACTAATTTCCAAATTGTACACAAGAAACAAAAATTAAAATAATACAAGACTAACAAAGGCCAGAGGCTCCTGACTTGGGACAGGCGCAAAAATGTGGCGGGGTTAAACATGTTTGTGAGATCGCAACCCTCCCCCTATACCTCTAACCAATGTAGTAAAGTAAACGCATAACAATACGCACATTAAAATTCAGTTCAAGAGAAATCCGAGTCTGATGTCAGAAGATGTAACCAAAGAAAATAAACAAAATGACAATAATACATAAATAACAACAGACTACTAGCAGTTAACTGACATGCCAGCTCCAGACTTCAATTAAACTGACTGAAAGATTATGATTTCATCATATGAACATCAGGCACAATCCTTCCCGTTAGGGGTTTAGTATCATACCATCATAACATATATGAGAAGAACATAACCCGTGTCATGCCAACAACTGTTTTTAGAATAAATGTGTTTAGTTCCGATGCAAAGACCTTATCAGTGACTCAATATTAACGCCAAAATATGCAATCTTTAATGACTTGACAACAGTATCGTAATTATATCCCTTCTTAATAAGTCTATTCAAAGGTTTTGTAAGTTTCTGAGGTGAATACTGACACCTTTGTGCTTTATAAAGAATATTACCATAAAAAATTGGATGTGAAATACCTGAACGTATTAGAAGTCTGCATGTTGAGCTATATTTACGAATGATGTCTTTATACCGATGATAAAATTTAGTAAATGTTTTGACTAGTTTGTGATATCGAAAACCCTGGTGTAATAATTTTTCAGTAATACATAAATTTCTCTCGTTAAAATCGAAAACATTGTTACATACACGAGCGAATCGTACAAGTTGAGATATATAAACACCGTAAGATGGTGACAAGGGAACGTCACCATCTAAAAACGGATAATTAACGATAGGAAATGAAAAATCATCCCTTTTATCATAAATTTTAGTATTCAGCTTTCCTTTAGTGATATAGATATTAAGATCGAGAAAAGGGCAGTGGTCATTGTTAGTATTAGCTTTATTTAAAGTAAGTTCAACAGGATAAATTTCATTAATATACATACTGAAGTCGTCATTATTGAGAGCCAAAATATCATCCAAATATCTAAAAGTATTATTAAATTTGTTGAAACATGTTTAATATAAGAGCAGAACTACGACATAACAGAAAGACAACACTAAAATGTAACACACAGAGAAACGAACTATAATCTAACCATAGCCATGCATTTTCCTGACTTGGTACATGACATTTTAAGAAAAAAAAATGGTGTATTGAATCTGGGTTTGCGGATAGCCAAACCTCGCTTTTATGGTATTGTTAAATATAACATTAAAATGACAATATTACATGACAGGACTACAGTACAAATAAATGCAAGAACATTCAGGACAAAGAAATACACAAATATTATTGAACCATTACAATAGGACATTTCGACATGCTAATAATTATCAAAGGTACCAGGCTTATAATTTAATACATCATACGTGCGTTTCATCTACATAAGACTCACCAGTGACGTTCACATCAAAATAGTAAAGAAAGCCAAACAAGTACGAAGTTGAAGATCATTGGTGACCCAAAATTCTAAAAAGTGGTGCCAAATACGGCTAATGTTATTTGTGCCTGGGATATGAAAATCCTTAATATTTAGAATAATTCTTTCTTTTGCAAACAGTCAATTTATAAAAAAAAATGACCATATAACTGATGTTCATGTCAACACCGAAGTGGTACAGTAACTTACCACAGAATAAAAATAAACACGTGTAACAAAAAACGAGAACACATAAAACAGTACAAAATAACCTTGCATTGTCACCTACAGAATATCGCTACGCTACAAAATGACGTCACAGGTCAAAGTGACGTCACGATAATTTTCGAAAAGTTTGATGTAGTTCAAAATCAGGTTTGTCTCATTATGCCATTTAATGTATTATACAACAATTACAATTTAATTAGGCAGCAACCATTTGATTTTCGGGGGGGGGGGGGGGGTTTCTTTAAATTTTAGCATTACATATAGTGGCAGCTGAGGGTGAAACAAACATTTTTTTTTCTTTAAAAACTGGAAAAAAGGAAACAAATCCATAGCCACCCCCCCCCCCCCCGAAAATCAAATGGTTACTACTTTAATATAAAATTGTGTTGGCAACCAGATAATTAATTGTCTTATCAAGCTATTTAGGTAATAATTTTATAAATAAAACTATAAAACAAATAAATCGTATACGTAAAGTTGCTCCAAACTAAAATCTTATAATTGAACAGGGTGATTAATTATCTTTACTTTTACATACGAATAGAATATTGAAAATTAGAACCACAACTACAAACAACAACAAATTGAACAATATCCGATCAGAATAAAAAATACAACATCATAACTAAATACATTAAATTTGGATAGCAAAGTACCCTGACACGTCTCATAGTAATGCAAAATCACACTCAGCAAAACATAACTTTGTGGGAGCAGTTTCTGTGTAAGGAGCATACTCCTGTATATGAAGTCGTATAGTGTGAACATGCACGATAATAACGTATCAACTGAAATATGTAAACACCATACGAAGAGGCAGATGGTATATTACTGCTGAGAAATGGTAAATTGATAATTGGGAAGTTGAAATCGTCCCGTTTGTCATAGATTTTAGTGTGAAGTCGTCCATCTGTGTCAATATTGAGAAAAAAGATCAAAGTAAGAAGCAGTCCTTCTAGTATCAGTAGTATCCTTAATTTCATGTTAACTGGGATATATGAGGTGTAAGTATTGGCTGAAATATGGGTTATTCAGTGATAGGACATCATCAATATATCGGAAAGTAAAATTAAAGAATTTCACAAGGTGCTTTTTCTTTTTGTCTTTTAGAAGGTTCTGAATAAATTCTGCTTCATACGAATACAAAAACAAATCGGTTAGTAGGGGTGCACAATTAGTACACATTGGAATACCGACTGTCTGTTGAAATATTAATCCTCCAAACTAAACAATATTGTCGATCAAAAATTCCAGCATTTTGATAATATCATCTTCAGTATATTTTCTGGTAGATTCAGTGTGGTTATTCACAAAATATGAACTATTGTAACCCAAAACAAGAAATTCGTATCTACGATTCCCATTTGCATAGAAAAAGCTCTGTTAACATGGTTAAATGAGATGGTGAAGTCGATCCTAGGAGATATGGTATGAACTCCTATTTGACAAATATCCACTTGACTCCAAATGATTAGGATATAAACAAAGTCGGTTTGCGTCGTTTCAAGTCGGTTTTACTGATTAGAATTTTTGTTTTTGTCATGTCTTGAAGATGCCAAAAATTAACTTTAAGCCGTCGTGTATGATAGGATGCAAATTATAAAAGTTTCAAATATGTCTAAAAGATCTATGGCATTAGCGATATGTTTCAGGTCTCAAGAGATACTTAATTTTGTCTCATGTCCTAAGAAATATGCCTAGTGTCTTAAAGCATATTAAGATGTATATTATGTTTGGAGACATTATAAAAGGTATACCTAAGGTGGCAGGTACCTTTCCTGATTACATTGATATGCAACTTTCATGGTTTTATCCTTGTTTGATATGAAAAATCTAGAGTCCCATATACATACTGTTTGAAGGCTAATTATACAGTGTTATCATGTTTTCCTTTGGTCAAAACAGGTGGTTATTTAAGGACACTGCAAAGTGTCAAATTTTGATGGTAAGGATAGGTTCAGCTGTTGTTTATTCGAGTTGCAAGTGATTAAATTAGATAATTTTGAATGATTTTCTTGTCAGTAATTAGCAGGTTTGATGCACTGAGGTCTGGATTAGGGTGCCAAATTAAAAAATTGATGGGATTTTGTCCGTTAACTGGGAAAAGTAGGTAATGCGGGATAAGGAAACCATATAAAAAACATTGATCAGAAGTACTTCACTATCAATTTTAATCAATTCTGAACACCAAAAAATTATCAAAGCATGTTTAATTTTTTTATTTACAGAATTTTTTTTAAATTTGGCCTTCACTTGCACGTGAATTAGTGAAAAAACTGGTTTCTGCCACCATTAACATAGATGATGAAATTAAAATGAGAGACACAAGGTTACTTTCACCATTTAAAAATAATTTCAAGTGTTTTCACCCTAAATCGACCACAAAAACAGTAAGAAAATACAGTTTCAGGGATGAACTCATGTTTTTTGTAAATGCCTTGAAATTTAAGGAAGATAACTATATTCAGATACTGATTTTTAAGTTTTATACACAAGTTGAAAGAGAGTGTTTGTGGCAAAATTATTACTTCCAGTTGACTTTTCAGTAAGCATATGATATTCCAAAATGTTACAGATGCATGATAAACATTATTTACCCTGTATCAATGTTTCTCTGCTTATATTTTCAGTCGAAAACAGCAATTTTTTGTGTATTCATAGTGTAAACCAGTAAATACCCCAAATGTCTTACTTTTTTAAATGCAACCTTACACAAATTGAAAAAAATAAGCTTTTCTCTGTTTTTGAAACAAAAACTATCTATGTAAGTGGATGTTTGATCTGGACAGGACAACAGAAAAAAGGCTATGGAGTTTATGAAACTAGATTTAGAGGGAAAAAAATTAAAATTTTTGCCCATAGACTCAGCTATTTTATGAATGACAATTTTAAACCAATGGATCATAAATTGAATGTTTCACATGTTTGTCACAATGAACTATGTGTAAGGAAAGAACATTTATCTTTAGAACCTCAAAGTATAAATAACAGGCGCAAGATTTGCAAAAATAATGCAGAATGTTTGTTGCACTATGGATACGCAAAATGTATAGTGTAACTTCAGGTAAAGTCTCTCCTGTTAGCGTATTGATGTTCGTTAATTATGTTTTCATTGGCACAGTTAAATAATGAGTTTGCCATCAACTTCCTGTTTCCTTTGTTTCGCCTATATTTGAATCTGATAAACTTGTACTGACGAATAGTTTTTCTGAGTGTGTGGTATTCACCAGTTTTGTCCCGCAGTCTCATATTTTTAATAAATGGATCCGTCTTTCTGTATTTTAGTCCTATGGCGCTTGCAAGTAATATACAGGATTTCCCATTTCCCAGAGATGAGGAATGGACGGCAGAATGACATAAACCTTCAAAATTTCTTGTCCAAATAGTATTTTTTGGTGCAAATGAAAATACCTTACTGTGTAAACTTTCACACTTGTTGGTTGTTGAAAGACGGGAAATTTTCTGTATCTCAGAGTTGGAATTTTTTTTTGCTAAGACTGATTTCAATTTAATTATGTCATACTGGTTCAGTTCCAAATGACTGGCATATGGCAAGTGGCTTGTATTGTACATGGATAGATGAGCAGAGCAAACAATAGAATCTCTTCTACAGTTTCTATGATCATTTGCAAAACATGGAATAACATTTTCAACTACTCTCCTGCCGCGCTCAATAAAACTGCACTCATTGGCAGAGAGCCTTTTAATCCGAGTGAACTCTAGTCTTATCCTGGCCCTTATACCACTTGCCAACTTTCTTACAAAAATATCCTTGTCAAATCCATGCATTGAGCTGCTTAGTTTTATATTTCTCAAATGTTTTTGTAAGGTACTCAACTTGTGGACAAGGCATTTATAGTGGCGAATCGGTATGTTATTAGCTTTAGAATAATCATTTACAGATTTGGCAATTTGAGCAGAGGCATCACTGGTAACAGAACGTACCTTTAAAATTTTCTTACTGTTTATTTCAGTTAAATGTTGTTTTACAAATTTCCCTTCAGTTGAAGCCATTGACTCGTCAGTACTGTAGGTTTTTTTTACATTTGTCATTGTTATGGTTACAATTTAATTTTGGACATAATGTATTTGCTGCTATCATATTTACAGGTAGCTTCCTACTTGTATTTTGCTATATAAAAGGACAGAATGTTTGGGATGCTGCTTCAAACCCAGCTTGGGGGCGATTGTTAAATGAAGAATCTACCTCCGCATCAAAAGAATTGTCTTGTCCTGCTAATTCTAGGACTTTTTTCACATATTCTTGGTTCTCGATCATTGTTTTTTTTTTATTGATGTCAACCATTAAATCCGACATCTTGTTGACCTTTCGTTGCATAACAGTCCGACTTAAACATTGAATATTCAGGCAAGACATTATTGTAATTATATCTGAAATACCCACTTTTGATTTTATCACTGGTATCAACAATGCATTATTTAAGACACCACTGTCCGGGCCTCTAGGAGACTTCATTGTTGAATAAAGTTTTACAGGTTCAGATGAAAAGCCACAATTTGTACATACAACTTTTACTGAAACACAAATACCTAACCTTTTCGAAATGACCACATCTGGATTAGGGAACGAACAATTATGCGGCATAAATCCAATGATTAGATTTGTTAATTTTTTTTTATGTTACAATTACATTTTCCTCTGAATCTTCAGAAACTGAAAAATCATCCAAATTTTCACATTCCTTATCTTTTTCAGGTCTCATTTTTGAAGGAACCAGGTGTGTAGTGTCTGCTGTTTGGCTATCACTCAGAACTTTTACAGCATCAAAGTATTCCTGTGAATTTGGACGTTTAAAATCAGAAGAAAAAGAACAGTTTCCACTTGATTTGTAAGAATCCTTGTGTATTGGAAAGTGTTTATGTCCCTTCTGGAACATTGTTTTTTGCTTTGAACGATTTCTTAAGAAACTTCGACGAGAAAAAAACATTTTAAATTATAAACGACTATCACTTTTTCAACTTGTGTGTATCAAATAGAAAGGAATTTATGATGGGTCATTTGAAATAGAAGAGTGCAATAAGAATTAAAAATAGAAAGGATGGGGTTGCAACATCTCTGAATCATATGTGTTGATAGATTTGGAACTGTATGTCCTATGCTGAGTAATTTGATGGAGGCTGATAGATGCTGTCAAAATATTTACTAATTACCTCCCTTAGACTGTCAGATATTAAACCTAACATAATAAATCAATGTGAGGTAAATAGATACTGAATGTAACATTATTTATAATTAAAAGCAATTAAGTCTTCATTTCAAATGACTTTTTCTAACAAATGGGTACATGTTTTGGATAAAATTACACTTTCATTACATATTTTAGAGTGAAAATCTCTGAAAATTTGTAAAGTGGGGTAACATTTTTCATATTTTTTCATACACATGTAATGTTCTTGGTCTTTTTACATGTTTTCTTTCAATAAAATTTACTGCATACTCAATCTATTTGGTTTTTATTTGTGCCTAACACTTTGAAGTATTTTTTAAGCATTTATTTGTGATTGTCGGTGACAGATGACATTTTGAATGAAATGCCGCAAAAACACCACCTTTCTTTGAAAGCCTGTAAAATTTGTTACATGAAGAAATATAACTCTCATTTGAGATTTTTTAATTCTTAAAAGACTAATAAACATGTACATAACATCAAAAGTCAAACACATGCAATATAAAAAATGCTTAAGGTGGCAGGTACCAGTTCTTAGCCTCTGTGCCATTGTCCCACGCAGAAAATTAGTATTAAAAAATTTTGGCTATCTTTGTCACTTCACTGAGCAGTAATAAATAAATAGATTTAAAATTCTAAGTTTGCATTACACAACGATACCTTTCCTGATTACATTGATATGCAACTTTCGTGGTTTTATCCTTGTTTGATATGAAAAATCTAGAGTCCCATATACATACTGTTTGAAGGCTAACTATACAGTGTTATCATGTTTTCCATTGGTCAAAACAGGTGGTTATTTAAGGACACTGCAAAGTGTCAAATTTTGATGGTAAGGATAGGTTCAGCTGTTGTTTATTCGAGTTGCAAGTGATTAAATTAGATAATTTTGAATGATTTTCTTGTCAGTAATTAGCAGGTTTGATGCACTGAGGTCTGGATTAGGGTGCCAAATTAAAAAATTGATGGGATTTTGTCCGTTAACTGGGAAAAGTAGGTAATGCGGGATAAGGAAACCATATAAAAAACATTGATCAGAAGTACTTCACTATCAATTTTAATCAATTCTGAACACCAAAAAATTATCAAAGCATGTTTAAATCTTGCAGATTTATTTACAGAACTTTTTTAAAATTTGGCCTACACTTGCACGTGAATTAGTGAAAAAAAACTGGTTTCTGCAACCTAAGAGAAATCGACAACGCCAAGCTAAAAAAAAAAAAAACAGGGCGAAAGGACACACAATAATCTTCAATTTGTTCTACTTTCGGTGCAAACATAGCTAACTTGCATTCGTTTGTGAAGATACACAAACGCGTAATTATAGTTCGTGTATAGAGAAATATATAACACCTTAAAGTAAAACATAGCTATTCAAGTATATAAAATATTTTCAAATATATATTCTTCAATTCGTGTAGTGTATGATTTCATAACGTATCCATGTTTACATCTTTATGTGTACAGTAGTTGAAAATACACTTGTTTTGTAATTTAAATGACACATATTTATAGGTGTTACACCAGGAAGTTAAGTTAGAAAATTGTAAAGGAAATACGTATAGAAATGTATTCTGCATGTTTGTCCGTAATTTTTATACATTTCCTTGTTAACAGTGAGTATTCATTAGACATCTTATATAAGCTTTTTAGAATAATATCAAATATTGAAATAGCAATAATATATGTTAGAAGAAATAGGTGAATTTAAGCATAAAGCTTAAATCCTAGGCAATAAGCTAACGCCTACGCATTAAGTTTATTGCCGAATTGATGATCAGCATCACTCTTAAATCCTGAAAATTATGTTCAGTCGTTAAATTAAATGTTAATGCCTAAAAAAGATAATCATAAATAGAAAAAAACAACTTTTTAAAACCATGTTGCACATAATAAAAGAATAAGAATATCAATAACCTGATAAAATCATAAAAATAAGATGTTGATGTTGAAACTCATTGAATAAACAGTAAATTAGAAAAAAATACAGAACAGAAAAATTATAAACGGAGAGTCCCTGAATAAATGGCAAAATCAAATGCTCAAACACATCAAATGAATAGGTAACAACTGTAATATTTGTCCACTCAATACTACCCTGTGATTGGATATTTATTGTTTCTCCTTCACAAAACCAGATCTGTTCACACTAACACTAATTCAGATATTACCTCAGCTGTAAATTTACGACCTGTGTCACTTTGCTGTTTATGTGGCACACAAGTGTAAAACATCGCGAAATTAGAAGCAAACTCTCAAGAATGAAGCAAAGACAGAGAGATTATATGTGTTACCTGAAATACACAAAACTAGCGACCCTTTCCCTTTTTAGATCACCTGGCCCACAGGTCCAAATATTTTTTTTATCATTTTGGCAAATTTAACCAAACTTGGCCACAATAATCATTGGAATATCTAATTTAAAACATATGTCTGATGATCCGGCCAAATTACGAAGATCGCCGCCATGGCTGAAAAAAAAACATAGGGTTAAAATAAATATGTTGCAAATTTAACGCGGTGAAATTGTTTATCAGGATAAGGTGGTTAATAGCACTACATGGAGATAGATACATGTAACTCTGTAAAATCAGCTAAACGTTTTAATTACGTTGTGTTGTTAAGGGAATATTAAGCTTCTCAATGATCAAAATTAGTGTTTTTCAAACTGCCAAAGTACCAGTGTAATTTTTCTGATAAATTGGTTGGTTAATTTTTTTTTTTAATTTTTATATTTTTGTCAAAGTTTTATGAAAATTAAACGAGCTAAAAAAGTTTAGTCAAGGTGTTGGGTTCCACCTTAAGATCTATTTGCCCTGATTTTAGACAAATCAGACAACCCGCTCTTGGGTTACAGACCCTTTATTTGTAATTTTCAATAAAAGTTTTAGTTTTCGGTTATTATCTTGATTATATTTATAGATAGAGATAAACTGTTAACAGCAATAATGCTCAGCAAAATAAGATCTACAAATAAGTCAATCAGGTCTGAGTACACAGTTATCGTCTTTGAAAATAGTCCCTAGTGTGGACAGTGTGTTGCTTGTCAATTTTTTTCTATACCCCTTCCAAATACATGTCTTCATGTTTTAGGCCTCAAATAGCAAGTAAGGGGTAAAAGTACACTGTAAAACAAATTTGAGTCATGAATTTTACAGTAAAGTAGTGATATGGTCTAGCTGAAAATGTTAAAAAAATATCACTTCAAACGCTGTCAAAAGATTTCAGGACCCCCTTAACATAAAATTGTCCATATGTTGAGTAAGAGCTGATGAAGTTTTCTATAATTTTAATATAATTTGTCCCAAAAGTAGTACAACACACTGTTCAAATATTATTGAGAAAGCACAGGTGGGATTTTTTTTATTTTCATTTGTTGTCTAAAAGAAATGCACTACGAAATAACTGTGTACGTGGCGAAATCAGTAAATTTAGAATCTGTACTTCGGCAACTTCTCTAAATGATTTGATGGTGTCAATTTTTAAATGGCATGAAACTAAATGATTTGCACTTTTATCTAATAGAAATTCTGCAAAAATGACCCAATTTGGCATTATATGGTCAAAATAAGCTTTTCAAAGCTTTTTTCAATTTTGATGCACAAGTGGCATTCTGACTTTCTATGTGACAGGTTTTCACGTGTCAAGTTTTGTGCTTCGCTTCTATGCTTTAATCCGGTTGTATTACCCATTTGTGACTTCTGAATCTACAGAAAAGAAGATTATCTCAGAGAATATGTGCAAAATATGTTGTATAAATGACCCTCGTCTAACGCCCTGTTTGAATCAAGTTAAACGTGCGGAGTTTGTTAAAAAAAAGTTGAAGTCCATAATACAGGTTTCACTAAATTTGTATGAAAAGCACTTTACAATGTCTTTTGCTCCTGTTTCATTTTACATAATATCTTTCTTTCTTCTGTAAAATATCAAGTGGTTCAAATATAAGCCTGTTAAGGCAAAAATTGCATGCAAGTGTTTCACTAAAAAGTGAAAAAATTGAGATTTAAAACTGTGAATGTATCACAGACAACAACCTGACCAAAGAGAAAATAACAGCTGACGACCACCAATGGGTCTTCAACACAGCGAAATAAAAATATCCCATCCAGAGGCGGGCTTCAGCCGGCCCTTAAACAAATTGTAATCTAGTTTATGAAAATGGACGTCACACTCAACTTCATATAACATAAAAATGAACTAAAATTTAAAACAAATCTCACAAGACTAACAAGGGCAAGAAGCTCCTGACTTGAGCCAGGCGCTAAAATGCGTCGGAATAAAACATGTTTTGTAAGAATCGCGCGCAAACAATCAGGTGAGCCTGAACTCTTCTTAGATGGGTTTAGATAATACATTCAGTGTAACCTAAGCATTCTGAATATTGTTTGTCTGACAAATTTGTACGATACTGTAGATTCTTTTCTTTTTATTTAAACAAATGAAACTCAGCCTTGTTTCTGCGCGTCAGAATCATGTGTCTTCAGCAGCTAAAATCAGATTTCTTTGTGAGTAATTTAGTTCTGACTAAAAGGATGACAATGGTTTTGCGTTTTTCTTGTTTGTTTTTTTTTTTTGGGGGGGGGGGGGGGGGGATAAGAAAGAGGAGGTCACAGTGAAAGTTTTTAAGCTTGGAATAGTTTTGAAATTCTAAAATTGTTGATTATAAATACTTTGATGCAGATGTTCAAAAACGATTTTAATACTGCAGATGATACTTTTACAATAAAAACATTTTCAAAGAGTGGAAGGAAGATTCCCGGTAGATTTAAAAGTTGTACTTTAGAATAATTTTATCCCCAAAATTTTCATAGAACACTTAAAAAAATAGTTTACTATTTTTTGGAAGGGCAGACTAGAATTAGAATTTGTCAGAGAATGAGGAAGAGATAACCGAGATAACACTTATAGAAATAAGATTATTTTTTTAAGTTTTGCATTTTATTATTCCAAAATAAAGCCTGTTGTCAAGGATTTTTGATAAAGGTTTAAGGAAGAGAGTGTGAACGATGTCTCCTACTCTTGATTTCTATATTTAAATATATTTCATGAATAAAAATAAAATATGCCTTAATTTCAATTGAAAATGAATGAAAAATGAGTGAACGAAAAAAAAATCAAGACTAAGAGCACACTTTTATCTAAATATAATTGGTAATATATTCACGAAGCATTTAAGTTCTGTGTATCAAACATACCTTCTCTATAGTAATGACTCGTTACTATGGTATTTCACTTCACCCATTTATTTCATTTTTTGATACTGTGAATTCTTAGTATTTTTATATTAACATGTAGCCTTTATATATATCTGATGTTTAAATCAAATCGATTCTGAAGCCAGTTATATCAAACATTTATTTGTTTTTATCAATTTATGCTTGTGCAAATTAAAAATCCAGAAGTATTTGCATCTACCGAAACCTGTTTTGTTAAATGTGCCTTTAATTTCAAAAATTGAAATATCTCGTAGCTTCGTACTACCAATTGAGTATAATCATGGAAGTATTATATTAATGTCAATATAATACTTCCATGGTATAATCAAGTATACAAGATGGAAAAGAATCTTAAATTATACACCTACATTTATTTTTTAAAAGCCATAATAGATTAAAACAATCCAAATCTACAAACTTCACAAAACTGGTCTATTTTCAACTGGTTATCAACCCGTTTCGCTATGAGCTCGCCTGTGTTGAGGGGGACGTGTGAGCTACATGTATTGACTTGGCGTCCGTAATTACAAAAAGATCTTTTCTGAAATTACTTAACCAAATGCTACCAAATGATTTTTCAAGAGTGAATCTAGGAAAAACAATATTCATCAACAAACATGACTACTGTCTGTTAAATTTATTCGAGGTTTTTAATTTATATCGCAAAAGTTCAAGCAGTTAGAGCAAAACTTACCGAGTAAAAACATTCTAAAGTTTCAATTTCTATCTACCTTGCATTTTCAGAAAATCACAATCAGATAACGAAATTTGGTCCAACAACATTAATATACAATATAAGATTTTTGAACCACACAGTTTCCATTCAGCACAAATTTTCTTATAACAACAAATACTTTAAAGGCAAACATACCAGTTGAAGTCTTCAGTTTGTTTATTTGAATATGTATATCAATATAAATATGAAAGACAGCAGGGTCACCAAGGTATGAAGTCCATGCCATCTGAAATAAATACTACACGTAAGCATAGATTTAGAAATCGATAGATATTCATAATATTTAAAAAAAAAAAAAAAATCTCTTGTATTTAAAGTTATTGCTGTTTTTCCTAAACAAATTGTCACACAAACTGAACATATTTTTTTGGAATTTTTTAATATTGTTGAATACATTGGTAACACAAGTTACTAGGATTATAATCCTGTCAAATATGAATTGGGTAAAATATTTCTGAAAAGAAGATGGAAATGTGAAGGTTTACGTGCGGTAGGTGCAATAGGATACTGACAGCTTACAAGCCTCGTCAGGGTGGAAGCTAAAAAGTGAAAATTTAATTCAAAACGTTTATTCGTTCCAAAAAAGTTATTGAGATTTTTTTTTCAGGATTTCACCATTTACGGCAACAAGAAAATCTGTTAGAATTTATTACAAAGAAGGTTTTAAGTCTTTCTACAAAAAAAATACTATCAATTATTCTTATCCTATGTTAAGTTTCATGCAATATCCATCCCTTCATGATCATTAAATTAAACTGTAAAAATACTTCCTGCATGGTATCTTCCCAATGCCTTTTTATAATGTCTGATGTATACATAATTATGACAATAACTGTTGTGAGCACAAGATTCAATGCACACTTTTAAAGTTCTTCTTTATCAAACATTAAAATGTGAACTGAAGTTTTGCGAAGTTTTTGTTCGGTACGATTGGGATATTTGTCTAAGAGAACATGGTTTATCTATTAGTTGAAAATACGGCTTTGACCTAGGTTTTAGTAGCTGCGAGTATTTGTTGTTCAATCATTTGTGACTTTTTTTTTATTATTCTATGTGCTAAACTATTGTGCTGTTACACCACTATACCAATAAAGGAGGAAAGGAGGAAGGGTTGGTTGGGTGGAGGTGGGTAGGGGACAGGTGTGTATAGCGCAAACAAATATGGTTACCGTAATGACTATATGCGGTATGGGCTTTGTTCATTGTTAAGGACCGTACAGTGACCTTTAGTTGTTAATTTCTGTGTTATTTGATCTTGTGTGGTAAGTTGTCTCATTGGCAATCCCCACATCTTCTTTTTATATGTTAAGCCCTTTCAAGAGTATTCAAAACAAGTGGTTTTCGATGGTTGCTTTCTGTCATATTTTTATTTTGTTCAAAGTTGTTGTTATAATCAGGCTGAAGGTATTTGGTTTTTTTAACGTTTACGATTACATTTTTATAGATAGTATCCGTTATGGTTTGAGATCCTTGTTGAAGATCATACTTTGAATTGCAATTGCTCACATCTTGTTCCATTCTAGTTAGTTTTATCAGTCATGTTTGAAAAGCAAGTCTATGTCGTTTTTATTGGAGACAGTGTATTTATAAAGAAAGAAATTAGAGGTACCAGTAGGTGGATCATCTAACGTCGTATTGTATATAATTCACTGAAATAAACCAGTCAAATCTTTATAATAGTAGTTATTTATAATGTCGCTCTACATTTTGTACGTTAAGCACTTTTTTAAATTGTTTTAGTTAACATGTTGTGTAGAGAATCATAAAAGGGCATTTAATATCTTTAAAAAAAACTATTCTATTTAGATATATTTTCATCTGATATTGGACGGAAGATTACGATTATTTGAAAACGCTTATTTAACAGCTAAATGGATGCACAAAAGTAAGAATAGGAGTCACAGATCCGATTGAAAACAATTATCTGCCCCATTTTATTGATTTTGTAACATTTATTTTTTTATCCAAAATCACCAGCACCATATCAGGACCCACCAGCACAGTATCAGGACATAAATAAACTGAGAAAATGCAAAATTTTGATAAATTGCACTGGTTTTTCACAAAATAATTTTGTCGTGTGGATTTGGATATAGAAAGCGGACTACAGGAGCATTTTTATTTAATTTTTCAGTTCTAGATTTTCTGAAAATGAGCATTTTTTGTTACGCTTACTGAAACAGTTTAGAGGTCACATTTTTAATGGTTTGCCTATGATCCCATATGAAACAAAATAAAAAAATCTCAACTGTTTCCTTCTATTTATTTTTTTTTTAGAGAAAACGTCAAAATCATCATTTTCGACTTGGTTTACATATTTTCAATGATCACCAGTACCAGTCAGGACCGAATCACCAGCACATAACGTTTTCTCGCAGGACAACGTTACCAACCGTGATTAGGTCCGAGTACACAGTTACTGTTTATTGATTTTGATATAATTTGTCCCAAAAGTAGTAACACCCATTGTTAAAAATATTATTGATAAAGCGCAGGTTGGATTTTTTAATTTTCATTTATTGTCTAAAAGAAACGCATTACGACATAACTGTGTTATCTGACCTAAGATGATCAAAATGGTGACGGAGTTTTTGTCCTTAATAGTAATTTTTTAACAAACTACATGTAGTGCCACTGAGACAAATTTAACCAAATTTGTTCACACTCATTATAAGGGTATTTAGTTTTAAAAAATGTGTCCGAAGACCCTGCCTGTCAACCAACATGGCCAACATAGCGGAAAATAGAACATGGGGCAGGTTGTCGTTTATTGGTGTGTTACATATTTGTGTTTCGTTCATTTTTTGTACATGAATTAGGCAGTCAGTTTTTTCTCGTTTATATTGTTTTAAATTTGTCATTTCGGGTCGTTTTAATACTGACTTTGTGGTATGGGCTTTGCTCATTGTTGAAATACATACGGTGACTAATAGTTGTTAATTTCTGTGGCTTTTTGTCTTTTGTGGAGAGTTGTCTCATTGGCAATCATACCATATTTTTTGTTATATATATTAGGCAAAAACAAAAACGTTACATGCTTATAAGATCATTTAAATTATTTATAACAAAACATGGAATAGTTAGCTAACATGATTTTGAAGAGAACAATAACAAGTTTTCTTTATTGAAAACAATATTGCACATTTTCGGACAATTTTAACAGGACGAGTACAGAATTCGGGTTAACATGTCAATACCTTGTATGACCACCTCTTGCATTTATGACCGCCTGACACGTCCGTCGCATGGAATCAACAAGACGTCGAATAAAATCTTGAGGGATGTTGTTCCATTCCCTGAAAAGTGCTGTTCGGAGCTGGGCTAGCGTTTTCGGTGGATTTTGGCTATTTCTAATACGTCGTCCAAGTTCCACATATGTTCAATTGGTGATAAATCTGGAGTCATATGGTTTGGAAATTACATGTCTAAGCAGTTTATAGTAATTTTATGTTAAGATAAATTAGTGATCTGGTCCAGTTGGAAAAGGTCATAAATTAGGATGTGTCCCAAAATTAATACACTACACTTTAAAATATTTTTTGAATCGAGCACGTGCTAATGTTTGTTAAAAGATTTTTGTTGTTGTCTGTTATAGATCAATTCACTACATCATAACTGTTTTCTCGGACCTATATTTGTTTCATGTCTGTCTTGTTATATTACGTCATTGTTTGTCGGGCTGTTTTATAAATTGTTTATATATTTCCGTTACTG
This sequence comes from Mytilus edulis, assembly GCA_019925275.1. Classification (NCBI taxonomy): domain Eukaryota; kingdom Metazoa; phylum Mollusca; class Bivalvia; order Mytilida; family Mytilidae; genus Mytilus; species Mytilus edulis. The sequence goes on along the minus strand of CM034352.1, from coordinate 90,249,541 downwards.
TAACTCTTAATTCAATGTTTTGACTTTCGGCTTAATTTTTTTACATAAATAAGGCCGTTAGTTTTCTCGTTTGAATTGTTTTACATTGTCTTATCGGGGCCTTTTATAGCTGACTATGCGGTAGGGGCTTTGCTCATTGTTGAAGGCCGTACGGTGACCTATAGTTGTTAATGTCTGTGTCATTTTGGTCTTTTGTGGATAGTTGTCTCATTGGCAATCATACCACATCTTCTTTTTTATACATAGCTGGCCAAGGCAACACACGAGTATGGTTATTCTCCGAAAAGGTCATCGAAATAAGTGCTACGTGACAACGGGCGTTGTCCTGCTGAAAAAAAACGTGGTTAAAACGATGTCTTCGGAGAAACGGGCCCGGGGAGAACAACTGGAGCCAGAATTTCGTCCCTATACCTTGTTGCATTTAGGTTACCAACGATGATTTTGAGCTCGGTGCGTTCCTGGTAGGTAATTCCGCCCCATATTATGATTCCGCCACCACCAAACCGATCTGTTTCCTGCAATCACGCATCAGAAAATCGTTCATTGCGTCTCCGGTAGACCCTGGCTTTGCCGTCGCTAAATTTCAAGTTGAATTTAGATTCATCGGTAAAAAGAACCTGTCTCCATGTTTGTCTATTCCATCGAATCCGTATCCGTGTCCATTGAAGTCGCGCCATCCTGTGACGCTGCGTAAGGATAGGTCCCTTCAATGGACGACGAGCTCTTAGACCAACTTAACGCAATCGGTTACGAACTGTTTGAGCAGATATTCTGTTGTTATGTCTTCCGTGGGTTTGTCGTGCAGTTTGTGACGCGTTTACAAATCGATTCCGGAGATGAATGATGCGGATGTGTCTGTCTTGACGTAACGTCGTTTCACGTGGCCTGCCACTATGGGGGCAATCATTTGTTGTGCCAGTATCTCTAAGACGAATCTTAAGCCTTGCAATAGTCATTTTAGAGACATTAAAATGATTTGCAACCTGCATTTGAGTCATTCCTGCTGCCAACATCCCAATAGCTTGTTCTCTCTCATTTTGGCGTAGACGGGGCATTGTTTTACGTGTAACGTTTTCAATTTTGTAATGCGAACTTTTGTTAACAATCGTGTTCAACACAATAAATGTCAAAAAGGACAACTAGATTCCAACGCTATACATTAGTCAGGTAAATTTTTGAAAAAATGGTTATTTGTTTGAAATCAGAAAATGACGTCACGTCATTTCCGATATTTTTATAAATGAGTAAATTTGATAGATAAATCATTCAGGTTACTAGTTTAATCATGAAAATATTTGAAATTAATATATGTGATATTTTCAAATTAAAAACCAATGTAACGTTTCTTTTGTGCCTAGTATATATAGGGATACAATGCAGTTTTTGGTTTATACATGTATCTCTGAAACTAAAGCTTCTTTGACAAGCTAAGACATGTTCATCCAGTAAAGTTCTATCTGTCCTGCAATTTCAGACGAATCAGACAAGCCCTAGTTGCTGACTCTGAATACGTAATTTTAAGGAAACTTTGCATTTTTTGGTTCTTATCTTGAATATTATTATAGAAAATCCTTGACAAATGAGACAATTTCAACCAAACTTGGCCACAACCAGCATTAGGGTATCTACATGTAGTTTAAAGAATGTGTTCAATGACCCTGCCTACCAACCAACACGGCAGACATGGCTAAAAATAGTACATGCAGTTTTCGACTTATATATCTAAAACTTAAGCAAGGTATAACGTTTACATTATGGCACGCATCAATTGTAAATAAAAAAAATATCAGGTGAGCGACACAGGCTCCATGGAGCCTCTAGTTCGTTTTTGTTTGACGTTCAGTAAATGCAAGATATGCAGGACTCCTCCTGATGTGCTCCTAACGCAATATCATCAAACTTCAGGGTGCCTGTAAAGTGAGAAACGGAACATCATCAAACATTAAACATAGTTTTCTCTCCACTCTCACCTGGATAGCAATAGAAGCTAATAACGCAACCAAAAACAAACCAATGAACGCTAAAAAAAAAACCTTAAAAAAGTAATATATTTCAACTATTCAAATTTGAACAATATAACAATTTATTGTTTTTTAGAAATCAGTATAAATGTGAAATCTTATAGAAGTTACCAAATTGAATGCATGAATTTAGTTTCAAAACATAATTTAGTAGACCCAAAATTTATACAAATCATTATATTTGTAAAAGTAAACTTTAATTCACACTGAAATATTTAAATCAAAACAAATTTGTTTACGGCCGACACTCGGCTAACCGAGAGATTGGTCGGTTAATCTATATTGAGTATGCGGCTATATGGGCGATTGGTCTGTTAATCGGGTTGGTTATACGTCTGTTAAGAGTAAAACGCTTAATTTAATGTTAAACTCTATTAAATATACAGATTTTCGGCATGTTATAAGAACCAAATAAAAAAAAGAAAGTGTCTAGCAAAATGATATCTAACATAGAACATTTTGCACTTGTAAAAACATTTCTTAGTCTGCGCAGTTTTCAGTAAAACTAAAAGGCGTCGCGCAAGTATGTAGTATTTATGCTTATACGCATAGCAATTTTTTAATAAAAGGCGAAACAAACAAATTTATATATCATTTAAAGGACAAAAAATAGTACTGTGGTTCTAAAAAATAAATTGACATTAGTAAATATTTCATAATTGTAAAATAACTTGAATAATACCACGTTTTAGTGAAAATTATAGGAATAAAGTCTGTTAATGGGTTGGACAATTGAAATTGTGTCCGTTAAGAGTTATTTAGCCACGACAATAATTTTGCTACCTTTATATTTTCCCCTTGAAAAATTTAAGAATGAGATGTTCCTGAGTAAACAAAAATGACAATACGGTGCCACAGTATCCTAAGAAGAGCATTTTTATTTTGACTTTCTTTGCATTTTATTGAAGGGTGTGTCACTTCAATATAGCGTGATATGGATTGGCCTCTGGAATATGCATGATTTTTTTTATTGACGTTTTCAATCAGCCTTAATTTTTGTGTCTGTTCGAAGTAGCACGTTCTCAATTCCGACTGAAAGTGTTTTTCTAATACAACACAGGGTACATATAACGTGTTCTCGTTCTCATATGAACATGATATTTGTCACTGAACGTTAAACCCTAATTCGTCAGTATCATCCAATTGGTTCTTTTTTTCTATTACTTAATCATATGTTGTTTACAAATCATTCTAAAATAGTAAACGGAAAGGATCGAATACAGCTACATTTGGTTATTTTAAGTTTCAATTCATTTTATTACGTTTAGTTCCTTTCTTCATAAATACAGAAGAGAACTACAGTTGTCTATGGTGGCCGGTGAAGTCCATTCGCGTTTTCGCCTTTCATATTCTATAGGGCGAAAACGCGACATCGCGAAGTGGAAAAGGCGAAAACGCGAAATCGCAAAAAGGCGAAATCGTGAAAAGGCGAAATTGCGAATTCGAAAACGCAAAAACGCGAAGTCGATTTTTTCGTTTTCGACTTCGCAATTTCTCGTTTTCGCCGTATAGAATATGAAAGGCGAAAACACTAAAGCGCGAAAACGCAAAATGGCATTAACCTGCCACCATAGGTGTCTGCATGTAAACTTCTAGAATTTGTCACCAATATAAGTACATCGCAATCCGTTACTGTGTCAACAGCCATCGGTGTTTCATGTGTGTATTCTTAAACAAGTATTATTTTTCTCTCGTTTTTAGCAATGTATCACTCTCTACTGTCCTTATCTATTATTCTATATTCTGCGTTTCCATCCAGATTATCGTGTATACCATGAGGGTCCGGATTGGGGGTATTGTTTATTTCTGTATTCTTTAAAATGATATGTCATTTTTTTCTACATTTTATTTATCTTACTCTTTATTCTTTCTTTTTTTTTATATTTTGTCATCCCAATATATTTTACTTACTGATGTTTAATTACATTACGACGTTTATCTCTGATTTATATACTGGTTACCAATGTAGATGACAAATGTGTGTCATTCATGACAATTGAACAGAATCAACATGATACATGCGATAATTCTTGGATAAAATTAATATTACTTTAATATTACACTTTTTGAAACCATTTTTATCAATTTTCAATTTCATGCGTTGTTTCCGTATATGTTATGTTTCATTGCTCATGTGTTGCTTTCGGTATATTTTAGCCGCACGTCTTGAGCCTACCCATTTGATCCGATAACACCTTATATAGCAATAAAATAACTCTTAACAGACCAATTAACAGACCGGGTTTTATACATCCGACCCATTAACAGACCAGGTTTTAAATAAAGATTGATTGATGTCACCAAAATACAGATTTTCGTGTAGATTTTTCACACAATGATATCAATATGGTTAACAAACATAAACACTGGACACTTTAAATTTGCAAAACACTCATTTGCAAATCCGCCGCCGCCTCAAATAAGAGTTACAGTGTCATGTATATAACCAAAATGTGCGGAATTACATGGGATTCAATAATTTCATTAGTTTTCTACTGTTACTATTATATTATATTTATTTTGATATTTGATTTATAAAAACATTGTTACATACACATTACTGTATATTTATATCTATATATTTATAATTTGAATCTTATAGGATTTTAATTTGTCCCATGGGATAATAAAAATCCCATGGGATAATAATAATCCCATGGGATTTTGCCTGTCCCATGGGACCAAAAAAAATCCCATGGGATAAAGGTAAATCCCATGGGATTTTGCCCTGTCCCATGGGATATTGAAAATCCCATGTTTTTATAAATCAAATATCAAAATAAATATAATAGTAACAGTAGAAAACTAATGAAATTATTGAATCCCATGTAATTCCGCACATTTTGGATATATACATGACACTGTAGCTCTTATTTGAGGCGGCGGCGGATTTGAAAATGAGTGTTTTGCAAATTTAAAGTGTCCAGTGTTATAATGCCGTTCTTTTTTCGATGTTCAAAATATTGAATGCATGTAAATTTGACCAATGTGTCATTTTGTGTACATTTTATGTGTGTAAAATGTGTATAAATTTATTGAAGAGTAACCCGCCTTTTCATTTTATAGATCGTACATCGAAGCTAGAAAAATAAAAATTACACCACTGCATTCAGTACATTGAATTGTTTTGTTAGACATGAATACTTTTTATGATAAAAATATATTTATAAAGTTTTACAATGAAACATGCTGAACTTTCAAGGATTTTCTCGAAAACACCTGATTAACAGACTTTAGCCAACCCGATTAACAGACCAACCGCCGATATAGCCGCATACTCAAAATAGATTAACCGACCAATCTCTCGGTTAGCCGAGTGTCGGCCGTGTGTTTGAATGCTTTAGATTTCCAGTTCAACTAACTTTACTCAAATTTTCCGGTAATATGAATTTTTAATTTATGGACATTCACGGCCGACACTCTAGCGTCGATGTACGATCTATAAAATGAAAAGGCGGGTTACTCATCAATAAATTTATACACATTTTACACACATAAAATGTACACAAAATGACACATTGGTTAAATTTACTTGCATTTAATATTTTGAACATCGAAAAAAGAAAGGCATTATGTTTGTTAACCATATTAATACCATAGTGTGAAAAATCTACACGAAAATCTGTATTTTGGTAACATAAATCAATCTTTATTTAAAACCTGGTCTGTTAATGGGTCGGATGCATAAAACCCGGTCTGTTAATTGGTCTGTTAAGAGTTATGAATGGCAATAAAAGTATAATTTTATTGCTATATGGGATGTTATCGGATCAAATTATTTGGCTTACGACGAGCGGCTAAAACATACGAAAACAACACATGAGCAATGAAACACAACATAATATGGAAACAACACATGAAATTGAAAATTGATAAAAATGGTTTCAAAAAGTGTAATATTAAAGTAATATTAATTTCATCCAAGAATGATCGCATATATCATGTTGATTCTGTTTAATTGTCATGAATGACACAAATTTGTCATCTACATTGGTAACCAGTATATAAATCAGGGCCCGTATGCATAAAGCTACTTAAGTTAAGATTTTCCTTAGTAAACACTTAAGTTATGGAAACCCCGCCCTTTTTATCTAAGTGGTATGCATAAAAAATATTAAACTAAGTATTTCCTAAGTAAAATCTTAGTTGTTTTAAGTCACGCCCACAAAACTTAAGTGGTATGCATAACACTCCTTATACTAAGGAAACGCCTAAGATTACACTTTAAAAGTCTAAGGTACCTATAGAGCTTTCTTAAATTTTCAAACATAGTTTAAAATCAATCGAAAGTATGCGTTTTTTGCAGATCATTAATAGGTTACCTACAGTTAAATTGATTAATAACTATATAAGTAATAAAATACTAATTATTCGTTTATTTATTGCTAAATATTAACGATGATCGTAATTTTCTTCAAATCACGTGTAATCAACAAATCAAGAGATAACAGTGGGTAGTTATATACTATTTCCCACATCTCGTGTGTATACCGAAAAGTACTCTGTTTTTATACTCATGTTATGGTTACACGCCATTATTCCGACAGCCCATTAGTCCGACAGCCCATTGGTCCGACAACCCATTAGTCCGACAACCCAACAGTCCGACAACCCATTGCTCCGACAGCCCAATACTCCGACAACCCATAAGTCCGACACTTATCAAGTCAAGTATCAGGGTAAAATATTTTTTGTCTGTCTGTATTATTACGTTTATGTAATAGCATATTTTAAGAAATAACTCCGTATATATTACATAAGACTAAGGTAGTTCGAATACTATCTAATATATTCAATTCGAAATCTGTATATAGAATAGAACAGAAAAGAATATTTCATTTTCCAAATAACACAGTCTATAAAGAGCATACAAATCATGACCAATAAGTAATGGTGCGAGCTACTGGTGATACCCCCGCCCAAATATTTCGGTAAACAGGAAATTGTTGAGATGTGAATCTAAAAAAGCATCACACAGTATAACTGACTTATATAAACCTTGAAACCAAATTTCAGAAATCATTGTATTGTAGTTTCTGAGAAAAATATGACGAAAATGTTCAACTTAGCTCTCATGTAAAAAGTGTCCGGTAAACAGAAAGTTGTTGAGTTAAGAATATGAAAATGCATCACGCGATAAACCAGACTTCGGACGGTCAGACAGAGGTAACACAGTATACTCCCCACTTTTACGAAGCGGCGGTATAATGATTGGGTCAACATTAAGACATTACAATACTAATTTATACTAGTTATATTTATTTCACCATAAGCCTCAGTCTCAATATGAGCCAAAACAAAATAGGAAAAAAAAGAACTAACACATTGATATGAAACAACAGTCAGTATCAAAACCTGTACTACATAATTCAAATGAACTAATAATAAAATCATAATTTTTCCAATAAAAGTTAAGTTTTCTTGTGATAACATCGAAGATAAATCATGTTTATCTAACTTTTTAAAGTTCTGACAAGTGCTAGAAATATGCTGAAAGAGTTCCTCACTCAAATTATTATGAAGGGAGCATTCGATTGAAAAATGACGCTCATCCTCAACCTATCAGCTGTACAACACGAATTTTTTAGTATCTGGCATTTTCTATTCCTAATGTAATGGGTGAGCACCGATTCTTAATTAACATATAAACTACCTTTCTTAAAATCAATGATATCTAAATATTTTTCTCCTTGAAACATGATGAAAAATAAGTGTCAAGTATGCCACAAAACACATACTGTACTAAGTTTTTACAACTAGATAATTTGACAAAGACACAAGCGTGACAAGAATTTCACACATTGTCTTAGATTTTTTACTAGTTGTTATTGGCTTTTATATTGCACTCGTTCTATTTTTAAAAGCAGTCATTTTGAGTTGACTGTTTGTTTCTTTGTCATATACAGTCCCTGAATATCACTTTTCCTCATAAATATTTAAATAGAAGTTGCCGAAATGTTCATGTCCGTCATACTTGTTTTTCGTAATAAGTTTTGTTGTAAATCATAAGTCCTGCACCTCCCCAACCATTTTAAAGGAGGGATATTTTTCCTAGATTTTGAAATAAGCTTGGGATATAAAATTGGTATCCCTACAAAATATATTGAGTGTCATCTCTCAGACTATGTCGGATCTATCGTTTTTGAAAGTGACTTGTAGTTGTCTCAGTATTTCGTGGATTCACATTCCCGAACATGATACCGTATTCATAAAAAACACCAGGCGAACTAGAACATCACAGACTGACAGTTGACACACAAACGACGAAATGTAAACAAATAAATACCCAAACACGTAAAACGAAAGAGGGTCGAATGTAAGGACTTAGCAGTAGCAATTAGCATGTGTATCAACTCCAATATAATGAGACAACTATCCCGCATGGACAGAATAATAGGAATCAAAACGGACAACCCCAAATATTGAAGAGAACAGAGTTGGTCTTTTTAAAGAAAAATTACCAATACACACAAGACAGATGCATTGTCGGAGTAATGGGCTGTCGGAATAGTGGGCTGTCGGAGTATTGGGCTGTCGGAATAGCGGGATGTCGGAGTAATGGGCTGTCGGAATAATAGGCTGTCGGAGTAATGGGCTGTCGGAATAATGGTTGTCGGACTAATGGGATGTCACCCATGTTATTCATGGTTCTAGTTTTCTTTTGTTTACTCTGTACGTGCACGTTTTTTAGATTTTAAAAATACACCGCGCGTGTATCATTTGTAACTGTAAGTTCAAACAGAATTAAGGAATGAAGAGAGGGCACGCAAAAAAACATTTTTTTTGTTTTTTGGGGGGGGATCATTTGAATTTTCAATTTAGTTTTATTTTAAAGATGTAGGGCATACCCTAAAAAATTTCACTTACAGGAACAAAATCGAAAAGTTTTAAGACCTACCAAGAGGTGGATTTCTTTCATACAAAGGGGAGAGGTGGACATGGACCTCCATTTTGTTGAAACAATAAGCTCTAATTATTTATGGAATCACTGTTACGGAAGTCAAAAGTCCCCACTGCTACACCTCATGGAATTCGAAGTTTATATAAGATCATATAAGATATTTATGATACCTTACTCGTATCAATTTTTTTTTTATATTTCATTATATATTCAATGAGATATATTGCGGTTTCGAAAATATTGCTAAGTACGTTAAGATGTTGAAAATATACATGTACTTACTGTCATAATTTGTGTCAGTAAAGATTGGACTTTTGAAAAATGTCCTTGTTTGTATATGGATTCCTGGAAAAAAAATTCTACCCTCCCCCCTTTTTTTGATGTAAAAGGGGAGTGATAAAAATGTGAATTTCACATCAAAATAGATTTTTTTCAAACCATAAACAAATGTAAGCAAGGGGTCTGGAAAGGGAGATGTTAGCGCATAATAAGCTGAATTATAATTAGTGAACATTTTATTGAAAAAAATGTTTTGTAAAATGATTTGCTTACAATGTTACCCTTAGTCTTGTGCTACGCCACTGAAACCTTGATCATGTTTTGTTAGAGTTTAAAACATATTGTTGTATCCAAAAAATATTACACCCATTAAAAGATGATTAAAGATTATTCATTTGGGTTACTGAAATATTTTTCTTCCAATGCTCATCCGTAAAAACATCAACCTTGAAAAGCGTTGTCTTACATGCGCCTATTGTTCATCATTCATACTATGTTTATACGTTCTTTTGAATTGTTTTACATACCAATATCAATTTAACCCCAGCTCTTTAAAATAAAAGCATGCATTGATCAATAAATTTAAATAATCATAACAAACTTTTACACGGATGAGTATTGTGATGAGCTAATATCATACGGTAATTAGAGAAAGGTTCCGATTTAAGTATTCCTTAGTTAAGTGAAGACTTAAGTAAGTTTATGCATACCGCTTAAGAATTTTGCTTAACTAAGGAAATTCTTAGTGAAATCTAAGTTTAAGGAATACTTAAGTTAAGATGTTTTATGCATACGGCCGGCCCCAGAGATAATAAAATTAACGGTACCAATTTTCTTGCACTAGATGCGCATTTCGACAAAACATGTCTCTTCAGTGATGCTCGTGGCCAAAATATTTGAAATCCAAAGCTTATGTATAAGACGAAGAGCTATAATCCAAAAGGTCCAAAAAGTATAGCCAAATCCGTGAAAGAAATCAGAGCTTTGCATGAGGGAGATACATTCCTTAATTTATCATTTTGTAACAGAAAATTTTAATAACACAAACAATCCGTATTTTCATGCCAGTACCGAAGTACTGGCTACTGGGTTGGTGATACCCTCGGGGACTAATAGTCCACCAGCAGAGGCATCAACCCAGTGGTAGTAATAAAATTAACGGTACCAATTTCCTTGCACCAGATGCGCATTTCGACAATACATGTCTCTTGACTTCAGTGATGCGCGTGGCAAAAATATTTGAAATCCAAAGCTTATATAAAAGATGAAGAGCTATCATCCAAAAGGTCCAAAAAGTATAGCCAACTCCGTGAAAGGAATCAGAGCTTTGCATGAGGGAGATACATTCCTTAATTTATGATAATTTCTATCATTTTGTAACAGCAAATTTTAATAACACAAAAAAATCCGTATTTTCATGCCAGTACTGAAGTACTGGCTACTGGGCTGGTGATACCCTCGGGGACTAATAGTCCACCAGCAGAGGCATCGACCCAGTGGTAGTAATAAGATTAACGGTACCAAGATAAACGTCGTAATGTAACTAAACATCAGTAAGTAAAAGATATTGGGATGACAAAATATGAAAAATAAAGAAAGAATAATGAGTTAGATAAATAAATTGTAAAAAAAAAGACATAACTGTGTTACAATTTAAAGAATACAGAAATAAACAATACCCACAATCCGGACCCTCATTGTATACACGAGAATCTTGATGGAAACGCAGAATATAAAATAATATATAAGGACAGTAGAGAGTGATACATTGCTAAAAACGAGAGAAAAATAATACTTGTTTAAGAATACACACATGAAACACCGTTGGGTGTTGAAACAGTAACGGACTGCGATGTACTTATAATGGTGACAAATTCTAGAAGTTTACATGCGGAAAACTATGGTGGCAGGTTAATGCCATTTTGCGTTTTAGCGCTTCAGCGTTTTCGCCTTTCATATTCTATAGGGCGAAAACGCAAAATCGCGAAAAGGCGAAATCGCGAAGTCGAAAACGCGAAATTGACTTCGACGGCCACCATAGACAACTGTAGTTCTCCTCTAGATCTGCACTTATGTAGAAAGGGACTAAACGGATTAAAATGAATTGAAACTTAAAATAACCAAATGTAGCTGCATTCGCTCCTTTCCGTTTACTTCTTCAGAGTGATTTGTAAACAACATATGATTAAGTAATAGAAGAAAAGAACCAACTGGATGATGCTGACGAATAAGGGCTTAACGTCCAGTGACAAATATCATGTTCATATGTGAACGAGAACACGTTATATGTACCCTGTGTTGTATTAGAAAGACACTTTCAGTCGGAAATGAGAACGTGCTACTTCGAACAGACACAAAAATTAAGGCTGATTGAAAACGTCAATAAAAATTTCATGCATATTCCAGAGGCCAATCCATATCACGCTATATTGAAGTGACACACCCTTAAATACAATGCAAAGAAAGTCAAAATAAAAATGCTCTTTCTAGGATACTGTGGCACCGTATTGTCATTTTTGTTTACTCAGGAACCGTCTCATTCTTAAAGTTTTCAAGGGGAAAATATAAAGGTAGCAAAATTATTGTCGTGGCTAAATAACTCTTAACTGACACAATTTGAATTGTCCAACCCATTAACAGACTTTATTCCCATAATTTTCACTAAAACGTGGTATTATTCACATTATTTTACAATTATGAAATATTTACTAAATTATGTCAATTTAATTTTAGAACCACAGTACTATTTCTTGTCCTTAAAATGATATCTAAATTTGTTTGTTTCGCCGTTTATTAAAAAAATTGCTATGCGTATAAGCATTAATAGTACATACTTGCGCGACGCCTTTTAGTTTTACTGAAAACTGCGCAGACTAAGAAATGTTTTTACAAGTGCAAAATGTTCTATGATAGACATCATTTTGTCAGACACTTTTCTTTTTTTTGATTTGGTTCTTATAACATGCCAAAAATCTGTATATTTAATAGAGTTTAACATTAAATTAAGCGTTTTACTCTTAACAGACGTATAACCAACCCGATTAACAGACCAATCGCCCATATAGCCGCATACTCAATATAGATTAACCGACCAATCTCTCGGTTAGCCGAGTGTCGGCCGTGACATTCAATAATTATTTTTTAGGTACAAACAAATATATAGACCACATTTTGTACTTTAAATTTGTTTTAAATTTAGAAATATATTGCCGGTTTGAGGCAGCTGTGAAAGTCTGTATAAATTATTCCTTTTTAGCTCAAACATATCTTACTTCAAAATCTGTTAAAAAAGAAACGCAAATACCGTAATGTTTCTGATTTTGATTCAGTTGTTACGGACGTTATTTAAGTATTAACACATGGCAAGAGTTAAATCTCTTTGTTCTTACTGTGTTATAATCTGGATAATGCACAGCAAAGGTGTGCATTAACTACCTCAGATATACTGCACAGTTCAAATCTATTTTTATCTTAAGGGGCGGTTCTTGGATTTTAAAAGTGGCGTTATTCTATCAAATTAAAAAAATATCACCGAGTGTAGCGAGACTAAAGACAAAATTGGCGATTTTAAGCTAAAACACGATACTTTGTCCAATCCAAGGGTTAAAGACCTGTTCGCCCCACCCCGAATCCGCTATCTGCCTTGAAATTACGACAAAGTTGAACTTCGTACAAACATCGTAGTTTCAAAATAGGAAAACGAAAGGTTTCTCATTCCTTTTTTTTTATTTATCTAAGCTGGGACATAAACTATTTTATTATATTTTGTGTACAACGTAAATCTAAATCAGTGTTTTAAAGTTAGAAAGATTATAGTTAAAACAATTTTTGGTAATTTCTGCCAAAAAAGAAATGTATCTTAGAATATCCGAATAAAAGAAATCTGATTTGGATGAGTTTCAGACTCAATGGAATTATAACGACTTTTTGGATAGCTATTCCTATAAAAGGACTATTTTTGGATCGAATTTAATGAGGATCATATTTAAGTTAGTTTCAAAACGTGGATTAGCTGGTTAGCTGGAGATCAATCAGACTTTATTTAGATGGACGTAATACAGTAGATAAAAAGGAAATTGGTTGGGGGGGGGGGGGGGGGGGGGGGGTTAAATGTTTTAAAAGAGAAATGTATTTTCTGTTTATTTAACATTTAAAATTTAGGTAATATAACATCTTCCTCGGTTCTTTTTTTCTCTAAGCATATCATTGAGGGAAAGAAATTCAAAAGCAATTAATCTAATTTAAACTCAATAACCCTTGCAGTTATTTTTCTTTTCATACACCAATTTGAAAGTACACAATTTGTCAAAGTCTTAATCGTCACCAATTGAATAAGAATTGGGAATAAATTTAACGGAAACGATAAAAATAAATACACCATTAAATCGCAATTTTAGAATGAGTCTAAATATAAAAAAAAATATTAATTTTAAACTTACCAAAGTCGTATTTCCCTTAAAGAAACATTCCTAGGATCAGTGGATTGCGGAATAACGTCCACATTTCTAAAACGTTCACGTAAATTGATTGCGTCATGTGTTAAAACAGTTATTGGCCAATCAAATCGGTATATGTAATTTAATCTGCACAGCACGAGATGACCCAATAACCCGAACTCCTACGTCGTATATTGACGTCGTTCGGGTTATTGAGTCATCTCGTGCTGTGCAGATTAAATGGCATATACCGACTTGCTTGGTCAATAACTATAACTTGAGGTCATATTCAATGTAACGAAAGAAACGATATGTTTTTTTTCATATTAAAATCGAAAGTCTGATCATGATTTGCTATATGATATAATAACTAAACCGAAAAAAGGTCATTTATTCAAATCATAAAATGCTAACAATAAGTGAAATTTCCCTGCACGTGAAAACATATTATCTTATTTCAACAATTTATCGTTTAATTAAGTAGGACAGTCTGACCCTTTGACCAGACAAGAGACATCATTAACTTACAGTGTAAATAGATTTTATTGATTCAGCAATATTTGAACTCACGAACAATGAGGCAAATATTTGTACTTTGGTAGATATTATTATTGTCTTACTCTTTTTATTCATTTTCTGCTATATCTACTTATAAAAATCACTTTCAGTCGTTGAGTTAACGAAAAACGTCGTTGGACATTTTTCTTATTCCAGCTTAATGTGCAGCCACCGAGTCAAATGCAATAGGGAAAATAACGGAGTTAACGCCATAAAGAACCGACACATGTCGTTGTTCCTGTCAAGAATCAAGAAGATCAGAGAATAAGAAATAGGATCACTATACATAAGAGTTAAAACAGTTTTTCATAAATGTAACGTTGGACATGTCTCTCTTTCAAATAAGGGTGTCGTATACGTCCACTATGAAACAAAACATGAATCTGACCCATTGTTGAGGGCCTTGCGACAACATACAGAGGATAACATTTAGTCATTAACAATCTTACAACATCTTACATAATATATAACAAAGTTTAAACCATTGTCATGAAGAAATAATTCAATTCAATTCAATTCAATATTTTATTTAAGTCTCATCTCTCAATAATATATAATACAACATTACATTAAATGTAAAAATATATAAATATAAAAAGAGAGCCATTCTGTACAGAATAACAAGAGACTATAACATTAAAAATAATATAAAGAATGCATCTATTATAAAACATATGGACATTAACATTATTTACAGTATAAAACATTTCTACGTCTATTTAAAATAAGATTACAGGCTTTGGCACAGCTATGAATCATATTATTATCTGTAAATAAAAATACTAATTTCTGTTTATCATAAAAGACATAAAATCACTATTAAAATGTGTTGCTTCATCAAATATTTTTTTTTCTAAAATCATCATACAAAGGACACGACAACATAACATGGGCTTCATCTTCTAAAATATTCTTACAATAATCACAGACTCGATTTTTTAAAATTAATTTTTCAAATCTCCCCGTTTCTATTCTTAGTGGTGCTACACCACATCGAAATTTGGCAAAAGAACTCCTTTGCGAAAATGGCATTGGAATTTTACAATAAGTTTCCGTTTCAAAACTGTTCTTAAATAGATTATATGTACGAAGTGTGTTACACCTTTACCAGATAAAGCTATCTCTGATTGTAAATTGCCTTGCCACTGTTCGACATATTTACTAAACATTTTAGACATAACAGTATTGACAACTGAGGTACTATCAACATAATCTGTAATGATACACAAATGTTCTGCATTATACTCAGAAAACGTTTTCCTTACATAAAAATTCCAATTTTTTTATACACTTATGTTTTTTACTCATAATGTCCGCCCATATGAAAATTTTTCTGTTTAAACGATCAGAACTCATATTGTTCAAACGGCACCATAGTCGAATTAAGCATTGCCATTGTTTTTGAAAGATAGGTATCCACGCCATATCCCCTGCAACTGCAGCTGTAGCATTTGGAGTATATTTACTCACTCCAAGAAAAAATCTACAAGCTCTATTATGGATGGCATTTTAAAATTTTGCAACCCCAAATACCAGCACCATATTCAACAATTGGAAGCACCGAACTCTCATATAATTTTGAAAAGACATTATGAGTAACACCACCTAAGATTTTGCACTTGGCTATAACAAGGCCAAGTGCTCTATTTGCAGAAGCTGCAACAGCTTTAGCAGTTACATTATAATCTAAAAATTCACTTAAAACTAAACCTAAATATGTATAAGTAGTAGAATATTCAATGATATCATTCCCACATTTAAATTCAACATGTGACTTATTAACAGAAGGTGTTCTAAAATGCACAATATTACACTTTTTGGAATTAATGGTCATACAATTATCTCCACACCATATATCTAATGGATTTAACAGAATTTGTAATTCTTTTTCATCGTTTGCAAGTAAAATCACATCATCGCATAAAGCAAAATACAAACTTTTTCATCATCAATATCAATACCACACTCATATGATTTCAAGAATGAAACTAGGTCATTAATATATAAATTAGATAACAAGGGAGATAATGGACATCCTTGTTTAAGACCACTGTTAACATTAAACCATTCTGATAAATGGCCGTTTAATCGTACTGAATATAATATATTTGAATAAATAGACTGTTTAGCAGCACAAAAATTTTCAGCCACCCCCATTACATTTAACTTGGACCATAGTATATTTCTATTGATGGTATCATATGCCTTTTTAAAATCAATAAACGCACAAAAAGTAGATTTACGAAGCTTCTTTCTGACCTCAATTATGTTTGTAAGAGAAGACAATTGGTCTTTAGTGCTTCGATTTTGACGGAAACTATTTTGTTTGTCGACTAATATGTTATTGTCATCTATCCATTGCACAAGCCTTTCGTTTAAAATATTACAATAAAGCTTATAGGAAACACAAGCTAATGCAATTCCTCGGTAAGACAAAGGGTCGCGCGGATATGTCATGTTTGCTTTAGGTATAGGATTGATAATAATTTTGTTCCATAATTCTGGCGTTTTTTGGAACCTAAAGCAAAAATCAAATAAATGGTACAAAAACAAAGTTGAGCAATTATTTTGCAAAACTTCAACTGGTAAATTATCAAATCCAGCAGATTTGCCTTTCTTTGCTTTGTCAATGACACTAGCTGTTTCAACAAACGAAATGGGTTCCGTCAATAAAAAGTCATTAAAAGTATTTTTCGTATATGCATGATTTTGCGTTTCAGAAACCTTGGTTGAAATCTTTTGATTTAACAAATTACTATATTCCGACTTCCATTTATCTAAATCAGATGTCAGTTTTGAATAAACATTCCCATCTTGGTCTATGACTTCCATGGGAGTTATTGACTTCCGGTTTTCCGCTACCCCAATTTTACCAATTTTTTTCCAGAACTGCTGTTGGTTTCTTTTTAATTTCAACAACAGGTCCTGCTGCATACTAAACCAATACTTTCGCTTACATTTTTGAACCTCCCTGTCAAAATATTTTCTCTTCTGTACATAAACCGACTTCAATTCAGAAGCACGTGAACTATTATTAAATTTATTCCATGTTTTTTCGGCCTTGCACATATCAACCTATAACTTGTTTAAATCATCATTCCACCAAGGTTTTTTGTTTCTATGTTTCTTGTTTGTAAGACTACTACCACCTATACATACAGTTTTACATGGTAGTTTGTCATTCATTTTACCTTTTACAGTTTTACAAAACGATGAAAATATATCATTTACACAACTTTGTTCTTGTTTAATCATATCAAGCTTTTCTATAAAAGAATAATTACAGTAGATGTATGTTTCATTATAATACGTTATTTTGATTGGCTACATTGTAATCTCGCGTTATTCCTTAATCAACTTCATAACACAATAAAATTTATCATTCATGATGACACGAGGTTCCACAATAAAGTGCACATGAAAATTAAATAAAAACTTGATCTTAGCTAAAAGAAATGTAATTATAAGTATTGAATGCTTCATTTTGTAACTTCGTAGCGTTGTAATAGCGTTGACCGTGCTTCCGCGCTTCATACGAAATGTACTTCATTCAACGCTTTTAAATCCCAATGGAGTTACAAAAAGAAGCATTCATTTCTTAAATAATGGTTTTTAAAACCCGGTTAGAAAAACAAATTTGACAGAAAGCACCCGACCAAGTTTCACATAAGCGCTGCATGTGTCTATAGTCTCTGCATTATGATTTCACATTGATGTTGATTACAGAAACCTCAATGGTTGTTATTATATAAACAAATGTAAATTTATTGTTTTCATTATTTTGTTTGAAATTCGTGATAAAAGAAATACGTTTTATGATTTTAAAGTGACTTATAGACCCAATGGGTCGGGTGTATTTTATTTATTGTGTATGCAAAATTCTCTCAGATTACCTTTGAAGCAGTTATGAGTCTTTGAAGCATGCTCACAAAGGTTCTTTTGGTGATATCATTTTCATATTGGTCAAAACTTGTTTTGCTTTGAGTTTTGCCTTGACCAGTTTTGGAGGAGTTATTATCAAAGAACTGATAAAAAAAACCCACAGAAGTTTTCTTTCTAGCTCATCTAGCCCCAAGCATCATGTCAGGCATTGTCATTACTAAAATAAATAATCTTCTAATCTGAGAAACAATTCGACATTTTGGCAAAATGTTTTACTATTGATACTGATGATCCACCACCAAGTTATATAATAGAACCATACGAATACATGTACATATAAAAAAAGACGTGGTATGATTGCCAATGAGACAATTCTCCACAAGAGACCAACATGACACAAAAATTACTACAGGTCACCGTATGGCCTTTAACAATGATCGAAGCTCATATCGCATTGTCAGCTATAGAAGGCCCCGAAATGACAATGTAAAACAATTCAAACGAGAAAACGGCCTTATCTATATACAAAAAAAAAAAAACCCAACAACAACAAAAAATGTAACACATAAGCAAACGACAACCACTGAATTACAGGCTCCTTATATCATGTTTCCAGATATCATCTCCCATTTAAGAAAAAAATTCATGAATAAATTAACCTTTTATGTGTTGCTCTCCTAGCTACAAAATGTATCCAAAATCAAAGATGTTGAACATATTCTATCGTAATCATTTGGTAATTAATGCAATTAGTGTCTCAGTTAACACAATTAATAACACCATATAAGAAAAACGCAGAACTCCTTTTGTCATATATAATGTAAAACACTGTTATACATCCAAACATACTATCCACCCTCAACTGTGTCCACACTTGTTGTGTATGTAATATATATTTTGAACTTTACTGAACTGATGCACATGTCACTATAATAAAAGTTACTTACTGACTTACTCTTAACTGTTTTACCAATTCATATGAAGACATGGAAGTGTATCAAAAATTTTTCCTTAAAATTTGTGATTTTTCAACCTATATGTCTATGGAAGGAAAAGTCGGAAACGCATGCTCATCCCGCCACGATGGCGATTATATATCACCTAACTTCATTCCATTTCATATTCATATATATTTCTTTTTGTTTGAAATTGGATTTTCGCCGTTTGCTATTTATAAGAATTATATATAGATTGGAACTAGTATAACAGTGGTTAATGTATCATACATATAATATATTTTGAGGCCTACGCATGAGGCATGAGAAATCTGTACAAATTATTATTATAAAACATAGTTACATTTTACGCAAGGGAAATGATATGTTATAAGGAGCTACATTTTGTACTTATCCTATTTCTATGTTTGTTTCGTTGGTAGCAAAATGATTGTAGAGTAAAGATTCCTATGAGCAAAATTAAAAGAATTTTGATGATCAGCTAATTAAAAGGACAATAAGAAGTTCCCCTTTCCAAATTGTTTTTGTTCCTGTATTTTTGTTCCACACACAGACACATATAAAAAAGACGATGTGGTATGATTGCCAATGAGACAACTGTCCACAAGAGACCAAAATGACACAGAAATTAACAACTATAGGTCACCATACGGCCTACAACAATGAGCAAAGCCCATACCGCATAGTCAGCTATAAAAGGTTTTAAACCGAAGCAAATTATCTATTTTATTTATATTTTGATTAAAAACATTTTGAAATTGCAAAACAATATTATGGCAGTTGATTAATTGGTTATTGTTTGCTTTCTGTATTGTGGCATATACATTAATTCCGACATCTTAAAAAAAGTCGGACATGTGTATGTACATGTATGTATGGTTTTCAACTACTTCAAGTTTACTTTGTTTTCTCGCCCTCACAAAAACAAAAACAAACAACTCTTGATATAATAAAGTACTAGTTTTACAACAAAAAAATATGAAAGATTGTTACTATATTGAATCAAGTACTAAAATATTAAACATAGGATTAACATCCTTTGTTCGACCTGTCAGTCAAATGCGTTTTGTCAAAATATACTTGTTCACTGTTCGGTCTTTTTAAAAATGTTGTTTGTGCTGTATTTATACCCCTCTACCAAGAAATTTGTTTTGCATGCACATGTGTAAAACAAAATCCAAAGCAATCATAGGTTTGAACGTTGTTTTAGACTTGTATACATATCATATCTGTACAACCTTCAAACCTATGAAACATCAATTATTAATAGAAAAAATATCGTTAGTGCTATTTGATAAATTATGTAAAATAAACGCGACAAATGTGTTGCAAACAGAACCTTTTGCTGATTGCACTTCAATTTATTTATTATGACAGAATACGGTATTTTTTTCAGTTTTAATTCGCTTATAATTTTAAAATACTTCTAGTAAATGTAGGTTCAGTGAGAAATAATATAATAAGACATGATATCTAGAATTCGAAACCATGCATAAATGCAATAGGCTGGTCCTCTATCTCTAATATACGGGCATCTCAGATATCCTTTCAAGGGCAGGGAACAAGTCTTTCAATGTAGGTATTTTGATTGGTTTAATCAAAATGCTTTGGTTAAAAAAAGTACAGCATTTTAGGTACTCTCCCTCTTGTATCTTTCGTCCCTCTTTTATAGCTGACCATGCTTTTCTAATTATTGGGGGCATTATGATGACCTATAGTTGTTAATTTCGGTGTCATTTAGTCTCTTAACAATCATAATACATATTCTTTTATGTATATATATATAGCGATGTCGTTATTA
Organism: Mytilus edulis; assembly: GCA_019925275.1. Taxonomy (NCBI): domain Eukaryota; kingdom Metazoa; phylum Mollusca; class Bivalvia; order Mytilida; family Mytilidae; genus Mytilus; species Mytilus edulis. The sequence continues at coordinate 90,228,707 of CM034352.1, read as the reverse complement.
CGACATAGCTATGTCGTTAAAACGACATAGTGATGTCGTTATTACTACAAGTTATGTCGAAATTACGACATAGCAATGTCGTTATAACGACAGGTTATGTCGAGATAACGACATGTTATGTCGGGATAACGACATACATATTTTTTTTTTTGAATGGCCCTTATCGGCTTCCGTACATTTGCCCTCAGCAATGCGGAGTTGAAAAGACTTGGTGTCGTAAAGATAGGCGACACATTCAGATCGTTACCCCTAAAAATAAACAAACAAAAACTAAATAACATAAAAGACAAAACCAAAAAGATGGCCTTTATTCTTTTCGCCATTTTTAAAATGAAATGATCTGTAAAATAAAGTTAACAAATCCATGCTGATAGTTGATAAATCTTAACTTATCTATATATTTTTTACGAATTTATCTAGCGTTTTACATAGACATCTTCGGGTCAAAGGGGCCCGGGAGGGGTGCATTTCAATACTCAATTGATAGAGGGTGCCATTTGGTTTCCGGTACCCTACCCTTTTCGTATAATTAAGATTCTACAAATGCACAACATTTAAAACTTGCATATGCTAAAGGGTGACCTTTTTCCATTTTGGTTTGGTTTCATGAGGTGTGTTGAAAAATTTACTACCAAAGTGACGTTCAGGAAAATTTATGGACAGAAACACAGCCATGAGCACCCCGACTTTTGGCTGTGAAAAAAATTCCGGGCTTTTTTTATTAACAAGTAAAGGGATTTTTTAAAATTCTTATCATATATTTCTGATATTTTTTCCATACCTATTCACATAATAATTAGCAGAAAAATGAACATATTCAAGCAGCACACCCTATAACCTAGTATATAGGAAGTATACCCCCCCCCCCCCCCCCCCCTTGTTAAGATGACGACATGCTGAAAACATTTATGTTTTGGAATATCATTCCGTACCCAAACCGAACATTAACATCCGTACCAACATCAGGCAGGTACGATACTATTGGGTGACAATAGAGTGAGAAACGAAATAGAAACGAATGAATAAACCGAAATAAAGCATTCAAAATGAACACTAATCAAATAACATCGATGCGACATATATATACTATATCCCGTTGAATTTCAAGTCTTAGGCTGGATTGTTAATTGGAGAAAAATGGATGAAAGTTATGAACAAGTGTTTATCGTGCAGTAACAAATATTACATTCATATCGGGACAGGAGATAGTTATGGTGGTTTTAAAATCGGCATATTTTAAACAAGAAATGCATGCTGAATATGTGAATAGGTAGTAGATTATGTCAGAAATATATGACAATTTTCCCTCTTCAACACTTTGGTACTCAATTTCTTAACACACCAGATGAATCCAAACCATGCAAAATGTAAAAAAGTTACAATTTCACATAAGCAATTTTTTAAAATGTTATAAATTTTTAAGATCTTAATTATACGACTCTTATTTTCAATAAATAATGATGCTTAATGTACAGTGCATCATAATATAAAAAACGAAGATGTGGTATAATTGCCAATGAAACAACTGACTAAAAGAGACCAAAATGACACAAAACTTAACAACTATAGGTCACCGTACGGCCTTCAACAATGAGCAAAGCCCATACCGCATAGTCAGCTATAAAAGGCCCCGAAATGATAATGTAAAACAATTCAAACGAGAAAACTAGCGAGTAGTAGTAGAATAGGATAAGAAAACAGTAGAGCAGGTAGAGCAGGTAGAGCAATGTAAACATTGTGCTAGTGATGGTGGAATGTTTGGTCCACGTATCATACTTTTGACCAAGGTAGAGCAACATTGGTTGGTAACCAGGGTATGTTTGTCGTCCATTTTGTTTTCCACGTTTCAAGGTAGAACAACATTGGTGGGTAACCAGGGATATGTTTGTCGTCCATTTTGTTTTCCACGTTGCAAGGTAGAGCAACATTGGTTGGTAACCAGGGTACGTTTGTCGCCCATGTTGTCCACATTGTAGAACTTTGTGTTGTTTTTTGCTTGTCTAAATTTTTATTTGCTTGGAGTTAACCAATATGTGAGAGAGATGGTTGTTGACAAGGGGTTGGCATCCATTTTCTTTCCACAACACACAAACTACAGAAACTTGAGAAGGATAAAACAAAGATTGAAGAAAATAAATTATTTTTATTATCAAAAACTTATATACATTATGTATACATCACATTTTGTGTAGATCACCATTATTGCAAAAACTGATTGAGTATTTTTAGCATAAAAAATAAATATTACAATATATGTATAGTATATAAAAACTTGTATTAAAACCAATATTTGAGCATACAACCCTGAGTTTGTTTCTAATATATATAAAATTTTATAAAGCTTCTAAAACAAATGTTTTTTTTTTAACAAGAATGGATTTCTTAAAAGAGACATGTAAAAGGTTACATATAGTAATATGATTAACTAGATGATTCTAGTTTTTAAAAATGACTACAATATAAAAAGTAACTTGATGGAATGTGATAGAAGATAAATTATGTTATAAAATAAAAATATAACCCACATGGTTTCCATGTTTAAAATGAAAACATGCATGAAGCAAACATTAAGTGAATGGAATGTTACACTAAAGTAACAAAATATAGATAAAATATATACAGGTATCATGGTTTGATTAACAACCGTAAATGCTTATTTTTTTAATGTAAGAATACACAGCACCAAAACTATAGTATAACCCGTACGAAATAAGTAGTAGGATTCCACCTAGACACTAGTAGGAATGAAGTAGGAATCCACCTAGATTCAAAGATTCCATATAGACAGTAGACGGACATGGAAAATGAACAATATTCTGACTGGATTTTTTAATATTCCTTCTTCAAAAATCCTACTACCTAGGTAGAATTGTTAAAGTCTGTATAGATTTTTTTCTGTTTTGAAAATCTGATTTGATTTTTCATTTTCCTACTACATGTTTAAGATTCCTACCCGAATTAATTTATGAATTCCTACCAGACAATCTGTCTACCTCGAAAGTTATCTTGAACTGAATTCCTGTTTGCTAATGACACACATCTTGCAATGTTAAATGCAAGCAAGTTCCAGTTCATAAATTCAAAAGTTGGAGGGGAAAGATTGAAAAGTTGTGTTGGAATACAAAGCTGCAAGCTAGGGTCACACAACGTAACAATATAGAAATGTAAGAAAATATGGCTAATCAAGATTAAAGGTAATTCTTATACATTCAAGATGATTTTTGTTTTATCTGCCTGCCAAAAATATTTAGTAATCAATTAATAATTCATTAATAGTGCATTATCTTACTCATTATTTGTTCTTAAACTAATTTAGATCTACATGTTTATGTATAACACTAACTATAGCTTGCATATATTGCATTCAGTTTCCTTAAAAATTTCAAAAGTCATTTTTTTAAAAGAGGAATTGATTCCAAGAATTTCCTTTGTTCTTTGTTGTTGAGATTCAAACTTATCATTGACCCAGTTGTGTGTTTGTGAATATTACACTTACATTTTGTATATTTTTAGATTCCTACCAGAATTTATTTTTTTCTGGGTGGATTTTTGAAAAATTCCTACCAGGTTTTCTAGTAGGAATTATATTTTCCTACCAAATTATTCCTGCTAATTTGCATATTCCTGGTAGGAATACACAATAATCCTACTAAGAAATTCCTGCTAATTTAAATTTTTCGGCTATTTTCCGTGTGGATTCCTACTACTGTCTGACTAGAATTTCACTCTTTTCTGGTAGGAAATCAAAGCAATTTTCCTACTATATTCCGTGTACATTCCATACGGATTGTTTCATACAGGAAGCACTACTTTCTTTATAAAACTTGTCTTTATAGAGTATATTTTCCTCTCTTAAACTATCATTTTAAATGAATATAGTAAATATATATAACAGCATGTTATCAGGAGTACAACTATCATGATTTGAAATATGAACTTTAAGGATTATCACAATTATTTAGCACCTACTATAAAACAATTAACATTTAATAAATTATCACAACTATATTGCTTAATAACAAGAAAAACAAAGACTATATACATGTTTTATATTACAGTATAAACATTTCATATACTACTAAGGTCTGTCTAATGTTCCCCATCAACCTCTATAGCATTTTTGATAATTTTACATTAATTTTAAGACCAAATAAACGTTATCTTTTAATCTGATAGATCATATCAGATAATTCCTCTGATGTAAAGCTTCATAAATATTTTGATTTTCTTCCTTTAGAAGTTATCATACTGTGTAATTACTAAATACTTTTAATAACAATCAAACCTCAAGCTAATAGATAGATAAACATGTATAACAATCTTTAGATGTAGAGTATAGGAAATTGACTTAATTGCAATCAAGTTTCAAAACTGATTAACTGTTAATGGAGAACATCAGACAGATAAACATATATTACTTCAAATTTGAGTTAAACTTCTCCTTAACATAACAAAACAGACTTGTGTAAACATATACAAAACTTCTTGATATGTATAGAAACGTCGCACGCTACTGGTGTTACTTTGGTAAAATCACGGACAAGACACATTCATCTTATTAATTTTTAAACATAAAAATTGATATTATAAAGTGTTGTATATCATTTTAAAGCTTTTAAACTCTTCTTTCAGATTATTGCAATTTTGTATATGTAACAGACCATTTTCATTAATTAAAACTCAATAAAACCTTTATTTTGCAATATGATTTCCTTGTCCCGCGTTACACTTTTAGTTTTGTGAAATTCTGAATACCGTAAACAACACATAAATTTTATTAACAAACAATATAAAAGTTTGTCTAGAACAAGCAATTCATAATTGCGCGATAACGTAATGTCGATTTTGTCTCTCGAAAAGACGGAAATATGGAAAAAAGGGATCAAGATGATACAAATTATGTGTCCCATGCACGAAAGGTAGTCGTAATTTTTGTTAAATTGTCCCAAAAAAGGGAATTCCAGAGCAATCCCCATGTCGAAAGTAAATAATTCTTATACTAGTATTTTGTACAAAGATCACACTTTCGCCTCATGCAATAATCAGGAATTTTTAAAATAAATTCTTATTATTCGAGTTGAATAGCAATGTCCGACATTTTGTCCCCTTCAAACCAAATTAAACGTAGGATTACGTTTTCTGTTTTTTCATGATGTTTATTTAATACAGTGGCATTCGCTACATAAAAAAAAATATAATGGATAAAAGTACACAAAATTATCTCTATTTTGATATTAAATTCCCATAAATCAAATCTAATATACGAGATATCAGATAAAACTAAAATGTCCGATACAATGTCCCCACATACGATTTTGACGTTATTTAATAAAATATACTTCTAACGTTCCGTCTAATTGTCATTATTGCGGTTTTCACAGACGATTTGGAATACGGCTATTTTATTTTGTTGCTTAATAAGAAAACTTTAAAATTAATGTTTTATGTTGAAGCTCTACCGATTCATAGAGAAGGGGTTGGGAGAGATTTTCTCGCGAAACTGAAGTGTTTCCGGACTATAATAGTCGGATCCACTATAATACAAATTAATAGAAAAAAAACAGCAATAATAATTATTCCCGCTAATTCCCTTGCATATATTTGTGCAGAACTGACATACTAGATATGCCGTAGTCCTTTCGCCTTGACATTCTGGAGTGCAAAGATGAGTGCATTTGCAGTGCATAGTTTATCCATAAAAAAAAGTAATCGATTACCTTTATAATTAAAATGTATATAAAACAAATGGTTTCAGTTAAAGTTACTTTTTTATTTTTTAATTTGTTAATAAAACAAAAGCTTAACATCTTTTATTTAAGAAAAAACAATTAATCCTTTCTTAGGAAAAAAAATCAATCCTTTAAAATTTATTATAAAAAGCCATCTGAACAACATGCATTCCAACGTTTTTATTTTGGCTTATGTCTTTGAGTGTGTAACGTTAGGTGACACCAGTATCGTGCGACGTTTCAATATAAACAACACCCTTTGAAGTAACATCATTTCAAAAATCTGACTTATTCCCTATTTTCATCATAAAAAAAAATTTTAAAAGAGAAATTAAGCAAAAAATGTATCAATTTATCCATAGTTTATAATCATGTCAAACACAGGATGTTGAGTCTTTCTTATGTATAGAAAATTATCACTCTCCTTTGTTAAAACCTTCAATAATAAAAAAAAAAAAAGCCCCCCCCCCCCCCCCCCCCCCTCAATAAACTTCTAATAAGATAATATAGCATAGAAATGCTAATATCTCCTTTGTCATCACAATGGATGCTTAATCATATATAAATTAATCCTAATCTTCTCAGTTAAGTCTAATTGAATTAAATTTATCAACCCATCTTTATTTAATGAATCTTATCATAACCTAGAGAGAAGAATAAGTCCTTTAATATTTAGGTAAAATGTTATAATTTCATTCTAATAGTATTTAGAAAACTTTATGATGGATCATCGTGCTTCAATCAGTAACTTTCTTTCTCAATTGACTAATTTTGTATCTCAACATATACCAGTAGAGGGAATTCATTTTTTCCCATGTTATAAGTGTTCAATACAACCTGAGTTGTTTGAAGAAATAAAGAATTGGTAGACACTGCAGCTCCACTACCTCATAGCTCATCAACCACACTTCTGCATTTCCTTATATTAAGGTCATGCACTTGGCCATTACATACAACTATACTCAACAACAACAAACACTCAGCGGGCACCATTTTTGATTTTTCATTTTTTTCTCTGTGAATCGTCTGCGCATGTGCACATAATCAACAGTTTTATTAAAAATAAAAAGGCGGGAGATTATGATTGTGTCAAAAAAAAAGAAACAATACGAAAAAGAATAAATATGAAAGAATTGAGATGTTGCTATATGATCTTCAACAATAGTATAACTCGAAAAAAAGGGGGAACGGAAACACATATAATAAGAAAATATTAGGTACGAGACAATGACGCTCAAAAAAAAAATTTCAGAAAAAAAATCGAACGTTTTGGGTTTTTTTTTACAATGTAGCTGCTTTAGATAAAAATTTTAAGTTAAGAAACCCAAAAAATAAAGCAGATGACATATTATCACAGTATAGTTTCTAGAGATTCATCAACACGTTGTTTTGTTGTTAAGCGCATTTTTGTGTGCGCACCACATAAAAAATATGGTATAGAGTTGTTATGTGAAACCTAAGAATGGGTGGTTATCCCTCCATTAGTCCCACCCCATACTTCAAAGTGTAATATTATTGGTTTAGATAATATTAGCTAGAAAAATGAAATAAGTATAAAAGTGCGTATTTTTCGTTTTCAAGTCAGTACTTCTAACCTTTGTCTAGAAATCTATTTACGATTAAGTGTTATAATGGCAGCCGAAAATGTGCAATTTAGTCAAATTGTTACTTCTACTGGTAGGACGGAATACAAAACTCAATATCGGGAGAGGGAAAGTGCTTTCCTTTAAAAAGTTCGCTAGAGGAATCTTTTATTTAGACTTGATTGCGTCAAATGGAACTATGAAGCTGAATTTAGGACTGAACGAGCTGGATGATCTGTTTACATGCACTGAGGGGGGTACCTAGAGTCCCTAACGGCATACTCTCCACAGGTAAGACTATTTTCTTTCTTTTTGTTTTTACACGAGGTTCGCATGTAAGAGTTTTCTTTAAAAACCAAGGAAATTAAAGATTTTACCCTTTGAGGGTGTTTTTTTTTTCTCTCTGTTTGTATGCGCTTACCGTAAACAACAGGAAGATTTTAAGTATTGTCTACTACCGTTTATCTTTCTGTTTATCTATCTACCTCGCTTTTGTTAGGGGAGATATTGGTGTTCACATTTGCCTTTTATTTTAACTAATTTAATGCAACAATTGAATAACATAAAACGAAGATGTGGTATGATTGTTAATAGGATAACTCTTCACAAGAGACCAAATGATACAGAAATTGTCAACTTTTGATCACCTTGCGACCATCCAAATAAGCAAAACCCATACCTCATAGTCAGCTATAAATAGCTTTAAAATGATGAATGTAAAACAAACATCCGAGGGGAGAAAAAAGATAACAACCTAATTTATGTACAAAATAATGAACGAAAAACAATATGCACACCACCAACACCTCTCGCAAGTATAAAACTTTCTTCATAACATTTGAGTTTGAGTTTTGTTTTTTATTTTTCATGTTTTAACCGCTCTCCCAGTCACAGGAGCAGGTTGTGCCTAAAGAAAATGTAGCGCTGGTTTATGCACCGCCACCACCACCAACACCTTCCGTAAATATAAAAAAGAAGATGTGGTATGATTGCCAATGAGACAACTATCCACAAAAGACCAAAATGACACAAACATTAACAACTATAGGTCACCATACGGCCTTCAACAATGAGCAAAGCCCATTACGCATAGTCAGATATAAAAGGCCCCGATAAGACAATGTAAAACAATTCAAACGAGAAAACTAACGGCCTTATTTAAGTAAAAAAAAAAATGAACGAAAACAAATATGTAACACATAAACAAACGACAACCACTGAATTACAGGCTCCTGACTTTGGACAGGCACATACATAATAATGTGGCAGGGTTAAACATGTTAGCGGGATCCCAACCCTTCCCCTAACCTGGGACAGTGGTATAACAGTACAACAAAAGAACGAACTATAAAAATCAGTTGAAAAAGGCTTAACTCATCAGATAGACAAAAAATAAGTATACATTTATTAATGTAGAGTTTAAATATGTTCAAGAATCATGATTGATTGTTGGTTGCTTAATGTCCAGTGACAAATATTTCATACATGTTCAGGGTGAGAACAAGTTAACAATACATACAATAGGTAAGTCTTGCAATAGAGGGTGTTTTTTCTTCTTCTCAAGAATCACCATGTATTCATAACTTGATACACTTAAATGCAAGCGAAGCAATACTTGTTTTTTAAGTATAGAATTGAACTTGCAAACAACCATTTGTTCTTAAAAAAAAAGATAAGCAACACTGAAAGTATTTCATTTCTCTCTGGTTTATTTATTTAAATATTTGATTTTTATTATTGCAGGCACCTCTAACAATCTATACTATTAAACGAGAAGACCTCATTTTTGGTGTCGCTTCTCTTCTTTCCACAATAAATTAATCAACACGCCTCTGTGTCCTATAGGTACAGTGCATAGTCGCATTTGTCATCCATTCATATGATTATTCAGATTGAGTTATTTTAGGAGAAAAACGAGAAAAAAGGCATCCGGGTATTGTCCCGTCATTGTACGAAATTTTAAGTCAGATAAGACTTCCGGTTTGCGTTTTTCTGTATACTTTGAACATACATATACTACGAATAAAGTGTATTTTCAGAATTTTATCTGCTATCATTTTCAAATATACTATCTAGGGCAGACACATAGTTTATTAAATAGAGAGGGTCTGTATACTGTATCAATGATCACCATGGATCGATTAGTAAACTTAGAATTGAAAGTAAATACGCTTTATTTATATGTAATGAATGTTCATAATATGCAGATAAGCGCTAAAATTATTCATGTGAACTTTTGATACTAAAATTATTCATGTTAACTTTTGATACTTTTTCTGAAATTCTCCAGTCATTAAATCTTTTACAAAATTCATTGATTACAAAAAAAAAAGAAGAAATTAACAATTATAGGTTACCGTACGGCCTTCAACAAAGAGCAAAGCCCATACCGTATACTCAGCTTCAAAAGGCCCCGAAATGACAATGTAAAACAATGCAATTCTCCAGTCATTAAATCTTTTACAAAATTCATATAAATATATATGTATAAGTACCCGGCCACGTCTACTTGTATTTTTGTCCATCTGATGAGTTAAGCCTTTTTCAACTGATTTTTATTGATTACAAAAAAAAGATGTGGTATGATTGCCATGTTGAGACAACTCTCCACAAGAGACCAAGATGACACAGAAATTAACAATTATAGGTTACCGTACGGCCTTCAACAAAGAGCAAAGCCCATACCGCATACTCAGCTTCAAAAGGCCCCGAAATGACAATGTAAAACAATGCAAACGAGAAAACTAGCGGCCTTATTTATGTACAAAAAGTGAACGAAAAACAAATATGTAACACATAAACAAATGACAACCACTGAATTACAGGCTCCTTACTTAAATAAATGTTCATAACATACTAAATATGTGTTCATATTGAAATTGATAGAAAACCAAAAATTGGGAACTTTGGAAATAAAGGTGGAGGGTAAAAAAAACATTTTCCTGTCCCCAATAACCTATGACTTATGATACTTTTGCTGAAATTCTCCAGTCATTCTGTATTAACAAAATTCTTCCAACAACACTTTACATACTGATACTTTAAACTACGCTCTGAATGCCCGCGATTTCGCGGGTGTGTTCTAGTAATTTATGAAAATGAGACCACTCCACTTCAAACTATGGCAGACCCGATGTAGAGTAAAGGAAGTGCAATTCCGGTGAGGGTGGCCGCAAAGAGACGGGAAGAATAACACCCACAGTGGGCTAGCAAGACCGCAAAATATGAACAGATTTCTCCTGTTAAAAACAATCTATACGATCTCTCTGAGGAGGAGATGGGATCATCTTTTTTCAGGCGATGTAATGATGATGTGGTGTGACTTTCATTCAGTGTGGTGTTTATAGGAATAACATTTATAAATTTCATTATGGACATATATGCAAACAGACTGAGACGGTTAGTTTTTTTTTAAATATTTAATAAATACTATCACTAATATGTGTCTATCTTATAATGTCCATAGGCATAGCTTTCAATTGGGTTCTTCCAGTTACGTTTATCATCAAAACTACACAGTCCTTTTTTCACAACGGTATCCATGAACAGTTCATGATTTTTACTTCTAATGCACGTCATTGAATTGGTGGTCGTAGTTTCTTCATTCAAACATTTCTTATACATTTCATGTCGGAGAGTCTGTTTTATTTCAGTTTTTGAAATGCCTTTCGCCACTTTTTTTCCTGTTCGCATGTGATACCTTCTGTAGAGGTCTGGTTATACAAAAGGCTGTACATTTTTGGTCTCAAGCCGACGAATTCTTTTAAAGGATCGCCTGAAAAAAAAATTGAGATGGATGAGAAAGACAATATTTTATAATAATTTCACAGAAAAATAAAATGAACATGGAAAATTTTACAGAAAAAAAACATGAACAAGGAAAATTTTACAGAAAAAAAATAGGAACAAGGAAAGTTTTACAGAAAAAAAATGAACAAGGAAAATTGTACAGAAAAAAAAGGAACACGGAAAATTTTACAGAAAAAAAAGGAACAAGGAAAATTTTACAGAAAAAAAAATGAACAAGGAAAATTTTACAGAAAATTCACATGAACAAGGAAAATTTTACAAAAAATTCACAAGAAAAAGGAATATTTGAAACACAATTTATGTTAAACTTTACAGAGGCGGATTTAGGGCCCAGGCCCCGCCCCTTTTTTGGGAAAAAATTTGGTTGCTTATATAGGGAATCACTGAAGCGTGACTGGAACGGGCCCCCTCTTAGGTCAGTCAGTGGGCCCCCACTTATGAAAATTCCCGGATCCGCCACTGCGAGAGCAACAAATGTTTGTTTGAAAGAACTCACCACCAAGTTCATCTTTAAATTTCCCAACGACTTTCTTATATTTGCTGGAAAAGAGATGTTTCGTTTTGTTGAATGAGCCGTAGTTGGAGGTATCGAATAGGTCTTTGATAGGTTTCATGTCTTCATATACATCATCAGTCAGAATCTCATAACACAACGAATCTAAAATGAATTCAGAAATGTTAGCACAATACCAAAGAGGAATATTCTACTTATACAAAGGAGAAAACAATGAGAAATATTAGAAATTTAAAGAAACAATGGCTTTTATTTTAACAAACAAACAAACAAAAATTATCATACCTGTATCTATAAACAGCAAGTTGATCTTGTCACCGTACTGAGGCTTCATCACCTTGTAATGAAATTCATACATCAGTCTCTTTAATTTGAAAGGTCTAAAATAGCTTGTCCGGCATAGATGGGTTTATTGAGAGTTAGGTTGATCTGTTGGTTGTGTACTCCAACGAGGTCTTCATTGAAAATTTGACAGCATAGAAACGACGGCTGAGCTACTAACTTTTTTAGTTTTTCTTCCGAGGCTGAATTGATTAGTCTTAGATTCATCCTAGCACGTAAATTTTCCATACATTTACCAAAAACACTGAAAAAAGTAGGAATACTAGTACTAGAAGCTAACACAACAACCACACAACATATTAAATCAATGTGGGTAATGCGACAATGAGACAACAAGCAAACTCGAGATCCTGACACTTTAAAATCTTACACATTAAAAAATAACATAGATATAGGAAGATGTGGTGTGAGTGCCAATGAGACAACTCTGCATTCAAATAACAATTTAAAAAAAAGTAAACCATAATAGGTCAATGTACGGCCTTCAACATGGAGCCTTGGCTCACACCGAACTACAAGCTATAAAGAGCCCCAAAAGTGTAAAACCATTAAAACGGGAAAAACAACGGTCTAATCTGTATACAAAAAAAAACGAGAAACATACCTATTACATATCAGTTTGAAAAGGTCCTTCTCAAAGTCGTTGTTTGCCTGTTTTCTCATGTTGGTGTTGAATTCTATGTAGGTTTTAAGCCATGCCTTTTGTTGAAATCCTAATACTCTATGAATTTTAGTTATTTTCATTCCAAGTTCTGTATAAAGTTGTAAATTTTGATAATGCACCACATAGTTTGTCTTTTTCTTCAGAGTTGGAATTAATTTTCGGGTTTAAATCCTAGGTATCACTTTTTCCACACCATTTGCATTCTTCACAGAATTTAACTTTCCCCATAAATCAGTACTGTATTTCGATAGATCTTTGTCTTCAATGAGTAGATGTTCGGGTGCCAGAGGATAATCGTTATGTTTGTTGTGGAGATGTTCAAGATATTCTATGTCTACTTCTAAAATGTAGCCTTCTTTTGCGTCTGACTCGACTTTCTGTAACTCAAAATGACTGATTTCATCTTCATTTAAAAAATGGAAAAAACCATTAGGCAATGGTTGAGACATTGCCCAACCGTACAAATTGTTAGCGTCTAGATACATGATGTGTTTTTTCACATTTGAATCATTAAAGTCTTCAACATATTGATGATTAGCTCGACTGTATTTTTTGGTAACCATACTGACCCCACCTCGTGTTTCAAGCTCTATCATGTTGTACATGAGGGGATCAGTAATTAAAACCAGGCAGACACCGCTTATTTTCAATGCTGCTTGCCATGCTAAACCTGGACCCGTGAAAAAGTGACTAGCATCCAACTTGTAATATTCAAGAGTCATGTCACGGAATCGTTCGAAAACATCTGCTAAGAGTAGCGTATCTGTTAATACATACAAATTGTGAAAATTCCCTAAGGTTTTCATTTTGAACGTGTTCCAGACCTTTTGAGCTTGTTCATACTTTTCATCAGAAATAGCTTCTTTGGTTAAGGAATTATAAAAAGCTGCTTTTGAAGGGAGAGCTGTCTCTTCAAATCTTTCAAAACAATTCACATAATCATCACAGTATTCGTTTTTCTGTAGCAAAAGTTTAGCGTGTTCGTCATTGGGGAAAGCTTTTCGAAATTGTTTTAAATTTTTAAAACCGTCTGCCGCTAAATTAGCAATTAACGTTTCCAAAGAGCTACTCATGCACTGGTATGTGTCTAAAAACCTCAATTGTCCAACAGAAAAGGACACATATTTCTCCATATTGTTTGGTATACATATTAATTTTTTCCAACGACTTACTTATATTTGTTAGAAAAGAGATATTGGTTTTGTTGAAGGCGCCATAAGTTGAAGTGTCAAGTAGATCTTTGATAGTTTTCATATTAAAAAGAAGATGTGGTATGATTGCCAATGAGACAACTGTCTACAAGAGACCAAAATGACACAGACATTAACAACTATTGGTCACCGTATGCCTTCAACAATGAACAAAGTCCATAACGCATAGTCAGCTATAAAAGGTCCAGATATGACAATGTAAAACAATTCAAACGAGAAAACTAACGGCCTTATTTATATACAAAAATGAACGAAAAACAAATACTAGTATGTAACACATAAACAAACGACAACCACTGACCATGTCCATGTCTTTGTATACATCATCCGTAATTATTTCGTAGCACAGAGAATATGAAGTTTCAAGAATATTTTGATGATATATGTAAGTTTAACAAATTCAAAGCACTCAAGTCAAAGTTTTTTTTATATTGAGCAACAGATGAATTTGAAGGCTTGATTTTCTGTGATTTGTCACTAACTTTTATCTGAAGTTGATGCATTTATGAGAAACCCTTTTTTTGACTTTACTGAATAATTGTATAAATATAAAAAATGTATATCGCACACCTGTGTCAGTAAACAACAAGCTGATCTTGTCGCCCTACTTTTGCATTTGAATCATTAAAGTCTTCAACATATTGATGATTAGCTCGACTGTATTTTTTGGTAACCATACTGACCCCACCTCGTGTTTCAAGCTCTATCATGTTGTACATGAGGGGATCAGTAATTAAAACCAGGCAGACACCGCTTATTTTCAATGCTGCTTGCCATGCTAAACCTGGACCCGTGAAAAAGTGACTAGCATCCAACTTGTAATATTCAAGAGTCATGTCACGGAATCGTTCGAAAACATCTGCTAAGAGTAGCGTATCTGTTAATACATACAAATTGTGAAAATTCCCTAAGGTTTTCATTTTGAACGTGTTCCAGACCTTTTGAGCTTGTTCATACTTTTCTTTTTAATATGAAAACTATCAAAGATCTACTTGACACTTCAACTTATGGCGCCTTCAACAAAACCAATATCTCTTTTCTAACAAATATAAGTAAGTCGTTGGAAAAAATTAATATGTATACCAAACAATATGGAGAAATATGTGTCCTTTTCTGTTGGACAATTGAGGTTTTTAGACACATACCAGTGCATGAGTAGCTCTTTGGAAACGTTAATTGCTAATTTAGCGGCAGACGGTTTTAAAAATTTAAAACAATTTCGAAAAGCTTTCCCCAATGACGAACACGCTAAACTTTTGCTACAGAAAAACGAATACTGTGATGATTATGTGAATTGTTCTGAAAGATTTGAAGAGACAGCTCTCCCTTCAAAAGCAGCTTTTTATAATTCCTTAACCAAAGAAGCTATTTCTGATGAAAAGTATGAACACGCTCAAAAGTCTGGAACACGTTCAATATGAAAACCTTAGGGAATTTTCACAATTTGTATGTATTAACAGATACGCTACTCTTAGCAGATGTTTTCGAACGATTCCGTGACATGACTCTTGAATATTACAAGTTGGATGCTAGTCACTTTTTCACGGGTCCAGGTTTAGCATGGCAAGCAGCATTGAAAATAAGCGGTGTCTGCCTGGTTTTAACTACTGATCCCCTCATGTACAACATGATAGAGCTTGAAACACGAGGTGGGGTCAGTATGGTTACCAAAAAATACAGTCGAGCTAATCATCAATATGTTGAAGACTTTAATGATTCAGATGTGAAAAAACACATCATGTATCTAGACGCTAACAATTTGTACGGGGATTTATGGGGAAAGTTAAATTCTGTGAAGAATGCAAATGGTGTGGAAAAAGTGATACCTAGGATTTAAACCCGAAAATTAATTCCAACTCTGAAGAAAAAGACAAACTATGTGGTGCATTATCAAAATTTACAACTTTATACAGAACTTGGAATGAAAATAACTAAAATTCATAGAGTATTAGGATTTCAACAAAAGGCATGGCTTAAAACCTACATAGAATTCAACACCAACATGAGAAAACAGGCAAACAACGACTTTGAGAAGGACTTTTTCAAACTGATATGTAATAGGTATGTTTCTCGTTTTTTTTTATACAGATTAGACCGTTGTTTTTCCCGTTTTAATGGTTTTACACTTTTGGGGCTCTTTATAGCTTTTTGTTCGGTGTGAGCCAAGGCTCCATGTTGAAGGCCGTACATTGACCTATTATGGTTTACTTTTTTTTAAATTGTTATTTGAATGCAGAGTTGTCTCATTGGCACTCACACCACATCTTCCTATATCTATGTTATTTTTAAATGTGTTAGATTTTAAAGTGTTGTCAGGATCTCGAGTTTGCTTGTTGTCTCATTGTCGCATTACCCACATTGATTTAATATGTTGTGTGGTTGTTTTGTTAGCTTCTAGTACTAGTATTCCTACTTTTTTCAGTGTTTTTTGGTAAATGTATGGAAAAGTTGCGTGCTAGGATGAATCTAAGACTAATCAATTCAGCCTCGGAAGAAAAACTAAAAAAGTTAGTAGCTCAGCCGTCGTTTCTATGCTGTCAAATTTTCAACGAAGACCTCGTTGGAGTACACAACCAACAGATCAACCTAACTCTCAATAAACCCATCTATGCCGGACAAGCTATTTTAGACCTTTCAAATTAAAGAGACTGATGTATGAATTTCATTACAAGGTGATGAAGCCTCAGTACGGTGACAAGATCAACTTGCTGTTTATAGATACAGGTATGATAATTTTTGTTTGTTTGTTTGTTAAAATAAAAGCCATTGTTTCTTTAAATTTCTTATAATTCTCATTGTTTTCTCCTTTGTATAAGTAGAATATTCCTCTTTGGTATTGTGCTACATTTCTGAATTCATTTTAGATTCGTTGTGTTATGAGATTCTGACTGATGATGTATATGAAGACATGAAACCTATCAAAGACCTATTCGATACCTCCAACTACGGCTCATTCAACAAAACGAAACATCTCTTTTCCAGCAAATATAAGAAAGTCGTTGGGAAATTTAAAGATGAACTTGGTGGTGAGTTCTTTCAAACAAACATTTGTTGCTCTCGCAGTGGCGGATCCAGGAATTTTCATAAGTGGGGGCCCACTGACTGACCTAAGAGGGGGCCCGTTCCAGTCACGCTTCAGTGATTCCCTATATAAGCAACCAAATTTTTTCCCAAAAAAGGGGCGGGGCCTGGGCCCTAAATCCGCCTCTGTAAAGTTTAACATAAATTGTGTTTCAAATATTCCTTTTTCTTGTGAATTTTTTGTAAAATTTTCCTTGTTCATGTGAATTTTCTGTAAAATTTTCCTTGTTCATTTTTTTTTCTGTAAAATTTTCCTTGTTCATTTTTTTCTGTAAAATTTTCCGTGTTCCTTTTTTTTTCTGTACAATTTTCCTTGTTCATTTTTTTTTCTGTAAAACTTTCCTTGTTCCTATTTTTTTTTCTGTAAAATTTTCCTTGTTCATGTTTTTTTTTCTGTAAAATTTTCCATGTTCATTTTATTTTTCTGTGAAATTATTATAAAATATTGTCTTTCTCATCTATCTCAATTTTTTTTTCAGGCGATCCTTTAAAAGAATTCGTCGGCTTGAGACCAAAAATGTACAGCCTTTTGTATAACCAGACCTCTACAGAAGGTATCACATGCGAACAGGAAAAAAAGTGGCGAAAGGCATTTCAAAAACTGAAATAAAACAGACTCTCCGACATGAAATGTATAAGAAATGTTTGAATGAAGAAACTACGACCACCGATTCAATGACGTGCATTAGAAGTGAAAATCATGAACTGTTCATGGATACCGTTGTGATAAAGGACTGTGTAGTTTTGATGATAACCGTAACAGGAAGAACCCAATTGAAAGCTATGCCTATGGACATTATAAGATAGACACATATTAGTGATAGTATTTATTAAATATTTAAAAAAAAAAACTAACCGTCTCAGTCT
Organism: Mytilus edulis; assembly: GCA_019925275.1. Classification (NCBI taxonomy): domain Eukaryota; kingdom Metazoa; phylum Mollusca; class Bivalvia; order Mytilida; family Mytilidae; genus Mytilus; species Mytilus edulis. The sequence continues at coordinate 90,210,906 of CM034352.1, read as the reverse complement.
GTTTGCATATATGTCCATAATGAAATTTATAAATGTTATTCCTATAAACACCACACTGAATGAAAGTCACACCACATCATCATTACATCGCCTGAAAAAAGATGCTCCCATCTCCTCCTCAGAGAGATCGTATAGATTGTTTTTAACAGGAGAAATCTGTTCATATTTTGCGGTCTTGCTAGCCCACTGTGGGTGTAATTCTTCCCGTCTCTTTGCGGCCACCCTCACCGGAATTGCACTTCCTTTACTCTACATCGGGTCTGCCATAGTTTGAAGTGGAGTGGTCTCATTTTCATAAATTATTGTTAGAGGTGCCTGCAATAATAAAAATCAAATATTTAAATAAATAAACCAGAGAGAAATGAAATACTTTCAGTGTTGCTTATCTTTTTTTTTAAGAACAAATGGTTGTTTGCAAGTTCAATTCTATACTTAAAAAAACAAGTATTGCTTCGTTTGCATTTAAGTGTATCAAGTTATGAATACATGGTGATTCTTGAGAAGAAGAAAAAACACCCTCTATTGCAAGACTTACCTATTGTATGTATTGTTAACTTGTTCTCACCCTGAACATGTATGAAATATTTGTCACTGGACATTAAGCAACCAACAATCAACCATGATTCTTGAACATATTTAAACTCTACATTAATAAATGTATACTTATTTTTTGTCTATCTGATGAGTTAAGCCTTTTTCAACTGATTTTTATAGTTCGTTCTTTTGTTGTACTGTTATACCACTGTCCCAGGTTAGGGGAAGGGTTGGGATCCCGCTAACATGTTTAACCCTGCCACATTATTTATGTATGTGCCTGTCCCAAGTCAGGAGCCTGTAATTCAGTGGTTGTCGTTTGTTTATGTGTAACATATTTGTTTTCGTTCATTTTTTTTTACTTAGATAAGGCCGTTAGTTTTCTCGTTTGAATTGTTTTACATTGTCTTATCGGGGCCTTTTATATCTGACTATGCGTAATGGGCTTTGCTCATTGTTGAAGGCCGTATGGTGACCTATAGTTGTTAATGTTTGTGTCATTTTGGTCTTTTGTGGATAGTTGTCTCATTGGCAATCATACCACATCTTCTTTTTTATATTTACGGAAGGTGTTGGTGGTGGTGGCGGTGCATAAACCAGCGCTACATTTTCTTTAGGCACAACCTGTTCCTGTGACTGGGAGAGCGGTTAAAACATGAAAAATAAAAACAAAAACTCAAACTCAAATGTTATGAAGAAAGTTTTATACTTGCGAGAGGTGTTGGTGGTGTGCATATTGTTTTTCGTTCATTATTTTGTACATAAATTAGATTGTTATCTTTTTTCTCCCCTCGGATGTTTGTTTTACATTCATCATTTTAAAGCTATTTAAAGCTGACTATGAGGTATGGGTTTTGCTTATTTGGATGGTCGCAAGGTGATCAAAAGTTGACAATTTCTGTATCATTTGGTCTCTTGTGAAGAGTTATCCTATTAACAATCATACCACATCTTCGTTTTATGTTATTCAATTGTTGCATTAAATTAGTTAAAATAAAAGGCAAATGTGAACACCAATATCTCCCCTAACAAAAGCGAGGTCGATAGATAAACAGAAAGATAAACGGTAGTAGACAATACTTAAAATCTTCCTGTTGTTTACGGTAAGCGCATACAAACAGAGAGAGAAAAAAAAACACCCTCAAAGGGTAAAATCTTTAATTTCCTTGGTTTTAAAAAAAAACTCTTACATGCGAACCTCGTGTAAAAACAAAAAGAAAGAAAATAGTCTTACCTGTGGAGAGTATGCCGTTAGGGACTCTAGGTGCCCCCCTCAGTGCATGTAAACAGATCATCCAGCTCGTTCAGTCCTAAATTCAGCTTCATAGATCCATTTGACGCAATCAAGTCTAAATAAAAGATTCCTCTAGCGGACTTTTTAAAGGAAAGCACTTTCCCTCTCCCGATATTGAGTTTTGTATTCCGTCCTACCAGTAAAAGTAACAATTTGACTAAATTGCACATTTTCGGCTGCCATTATAACACTTAATCGTAAATAGATTTCTAGACAAAGGTTAGAAGTACTGACTTGAAAACGAAAAATACGCACTTTTATACTTATTTCATTTTTCTAGCTAATATTATCTAAACCAATAATATTACACTTTGAAGTATGGGGTGGGACTAATGGAGGGATAACCACCCATTCTTAGGTTTCACATAACAACTCTATACCATATTTTTTATGTGGTGCGCACACAAAAATGCGCTTAACAACAAAACAACGTGTTGATGAATCTCTAGAAACTATACTGTGATAATATGTCATCTGCTTTATTTTTTGGGTTTCTTAACTTAAATTTTTTATCTAAAGCAGCTACATTGTAAAAAAAAAACCCCAAAACGTTCGATTTTTTTTCTGAAATTTTTTTTTTGAGCGTCATTGTCTCGTACCTAATATTTTCTTATTATATGTGTTTCCGTTCCCCCTTTTTTTCGAGTTATACTATTGTTGAAGATCATATAGCAACATCTCAATTCTTTCATATTTATTCTTCTTCGTATTGTTTCTTTTTTTTGGACACAATTATAAACTCCCGCCTTTTTATTTTTAATAAAACTGTGGATTATGAGCACATGCGCAGACGATTCACAGAGAAAAAACTGAAAAATCAAAAATGGTGCCCGCTGAGTGTTTGTTGTTGTTGAGTATAGTTGTATGTAATGGCCAAGTGCATGACCTTAATATAAGGAAATGCAGAAGTGTGGTTGATGAGCTATGAGGTAGTGGAGCTGCAGTGTCTACCAATTCTTTATTTCTTCAAACAACTCAGGTTGTATTGAACACTTATAACATGGGAAAAAATGAATTCCCTCTACTGGTATATGTTGAGATACAAAATTAGTCAATTGAGAAAGAAAGTTACTGATTGAAGCACGATGATCCATCATAAAGTTTTCTAAATACTATTAGAATGAAATTATAACATTTTACCTAAATATTAAAGGACTTATTCTTCTCTCTAGGTTATGATAAGATTCATTAAATAAAGTTGGGTTGATAAATTTAATTCAATTAGACTTAACTGAGAAGATTAGGATTAATTTATATATGATTAAGCATCCATTGTGATGACAAAGGAGATATTATCATTTCTATGCTATATTATCTTATTAGAAGTTTATTGAGGGGGGGGGGGGGGGGTTTATTATTGAAGGTTTTAACAAAGGAGAGTGATAATTTTCTATACATAAGAAAGACTCAACATCCTGTGTTTGACATGATTATAAACTATGGATAAATTGATACATTTTTTGCTTAATTTCTCTTTTAAATTTTTTTTTTATGATGAAAATAGGGAATAAGTCAGATTTTTGAAATGATGTTACTTCAAAGGGTGTTGTTTATATTATACATATCAAGAAGTTTTGTATATGTTTACACAAGTCTGTTTTGTTATGTTAAGGAGAAGTTTAACTCAAATTTGAAGTAATATATGTTTATCTGTCTGATGCTCTCCATTAACAGTTAATCAGTTTTGAAACTTGATTGCAATTAAGTCAATTTCCTATACTCTACATCTAAAGATTGTTATACATGTTTATCTATCTATTAGCTTGAGGTTTGATTGTTATTAAAAATATTTAGTAATTACACAGTATGATAACTTCTAAAGGAAGAAAATCAAAATATTTATGAAGCTTTAATTTACATCAGAGGAATTATCTGATATGATCTATCAGATTAAAAGATAACGTTTATTTGGTCTTAAAATTAATGTAAAAATATCAAAAATGCTATAGAGGTTGATGGGGAACATTAGACAGACCTTAGTAGTATATGAAATGTTTATACTGTAATATAAAACATGTATATAGTCTTTGTTTTTCTTGTTATTAAGCAATATAGTTGTGATAATTTATTAAATGTTAATTGTTTTATAGTAGGTGCTTAATAATTGTGATAATCCTTAAAGTTCATATTTCAAATCATGATAGTTGTACTCCTGATAACATGCTGTTATATGTATTTACTATATTCATTTAAAATGATAGTTTAAGAGAGGAAAATATACTCTATAAAGACAAGTTTTATAAAGAAAGTAGTGCTTATACTATAGTTTTGGTGCTGTGTATTCTTACATTAAAAAAAATAAGCATTTACGGTTGTTAATCAAACCATGATACCTGTATATATTTTATCTATATTTTGTTACTTTAGTGTAACATTCCATTCACTTAATGTTTGCTTCATGCATGTTTTCATTTTAAACATGGAAACCATGTGGGTTATATTTTTATTTTATAACATAATTTATCTTCTATCACATTCCATCAAGTTACTTTTTATATTGTAGTCATTTTTAAAAACTAGAATCATCTAGTTAATCATATTACTATATGTAATCTTTTACATGTCTCTTTTAAGAAATCCATTCTTGTTAAAAAAAACCCATTTGTTTTAGAAGCTTTATAAAATTCTATATATATTAGAAACAAACTCAGGGTTGTATGCTCAAATATTGGTTTTAATACAATATTGTAATATTTATTTTTTATGCTAAAAATACTCAATCAGTTTTTGCAATAATGGTGATCTACACAAAATGTGATGTATTATTATACATAATGTATATAAGTTTTTGATAATAAAAATAATTTATTTTCTTCAATCTTTGTTTTATCTCTTCTCAAGTTTCTGTAGTTTGGGTGTTGTGGAAAGAAAATGGATGCCAACCCCTTGTCAACAACCATCTCTCTCACATATTGGTTAACTCCAAGCAAATAAAAATTTAGACAAGCAAAAAACAACACAAAATTCTACAATGTGGACAACATGGGCGACAAATGTACCCTGGTTACCAACCAATGTTGCTCTACCTTGCAACGTGGAAAACAAAATGGACGACAAACATATCCCTGGTTACCCACCAATGTTGTTCTACCTTGAAACGTGGAAAACAAAATGGACGACAAACATACCCTGGTTACCAACCAATGTTGCTCTACCTTGGTCAAAAGTATGTGGACCAAACATTCCACCATCACTAGCACAATGTTTACATTGCTCTACCTGCTCTACCTGCTCTACTGTTTTCTTATCCCTATTCTACTACTACTCTAGCGGCCTTATTCATATAAAAAAAATGAACGAAAAAAGATATGCATTACATAAACAAACGACAACCACTGAATTACAGGCTCCTGACACGGGACAGGCACATGCATGTACATACATAATGTATGTATGTACTTTTTTAAAATTGTTATTTGGATGGAGAGTTGTCTCATTGGCACTCACACCACATCTTCCTATATCTATATAATGTGGCGGGGTTAAACATGTTAGCGGGATCCCAACCCTCCCACTAACATGGTACAGTGGTATAACAATACAACATAAGAACGAACGATACAAATCAGTTAAACTAGCACTAGCTGTCAGATGCACAAAAATACAAGTGGACGTGGCCGGGTACTTGTTCATCCCAACAACAAAAAGACACTAGGAACAGATCTGAGAGTACTCGCAGATATCTGACAGCTAGTGCTAGTTTAAAGCCACTAATAACTAAGAAAAAAATCATGCATCTAAGACTAGATTGTAACCCTATTTGGCTGACTGAAAATTACTTGTATATATGAATGTAATTGTTTGTTATAATTCAGGTTGCACTTAAATTTTAAAATATCCATTCATTCTTATACGAAAAGGTTAGCGTACAAGACCCAAAGATGTGTATATGTAAACCGCTAGATAATTTCGTAAACTGTAGATAGAAAGGTAAAGATTTATCGACTCTCAGCATATATTTGTTAACTTCATTTTACAGATCATAATGATTTTAACATTAATGTCAGTTCAAACATTTGCCGATCTCGACTATCTTTCAGCTTTAAGTTAATAATAATATTCAAGAATACGGCTTAATTATAATGGGTACGGGGAAAGTTGGTACGGGATACGGTTATACATTTTGCATCGTACCGGTATTCCTGTCAAAATGATTTGCAAACACGTGGTTTAAGTAAACTATCTAAAACAATACAAGTTGCTTTAATGATGATCAAAATTTGGCGAAAAGAATATAGGATATCTTTTTGTTTTCGTCTTTTATGTTCTTCAGTTTGTGCTTGTTTATTTTTTTTGGGTACCAATCTGTATGTGTCGCCTATCTTGTCGACACCAAATATTTTCAACTCCGCATTGGCTTGCTGAGGGCAAATACAACATTAGAGTCGACAAATTCATTCATCTTGAAAGCGATATCCTAAGGTCCGCAAAAAACGATTTCCTTCGCGGCCTTTTTTTTAAAATTACAATCGATGTTGCTGATGAATTTTGCGGGGAATTTTCGCCGATATTTATAGCTTTGTCTTATGTAACGATGAAATGGTCTTATGGTATGATGAAATGATCTTATAGTGTAATCATAGTCTACTGGTATATAGATGACACCCCGTGATATAAGAATTGTTAGCTTGATATTGAAATATGTCTTTATAAGATATTATATAGTTATATGACATAATAGTATGACAACATTGTTTCATGTTATATCGAGATGATTGTATAGTATAGACATGTATCGTTATAATATATACTGAGGTGACAACTTGGTATGCGAAAGTTGCTTAATGTTATTTAAGATGTCTGTATAATATAAAATGTATCTTTATGCCATTGCAATATCACATAATAGTTTAGCAAATTGACAAATCAGTATGAAAATGTAGAAAATCCAGATGTCTTTATAGTAAAAAATATTATCTTTATAACAAAGTGAAATGACAGAATAGTATGAAAAGGTAGCTCCATGTTATATCAAAGTCTTTATAGTATATAAATGTATCTTAGTGATATAGCGAATTGACAGAGTATTAGAGTCAAATGTCTTTATAGTATAGAACATTTGTTTCATGATATATCTCTAACCTTAATGAAAAGGTTATTCTTATCATAAGGCAGCTGTGGCGTTCCACATCGCTCACACTTTATTTAAGTCTTAGTATTTGAAACATTAAAACATTTTATTTCACTCAAGGCCTCACATGAGGCATGATAGTACAACAATATAACAAATAAGATATAATGCATGAACAAACATATTTACAAATGCATGAATAAATGGGAAGGTAAATATCATTTGTAAATTGACATTACAATTTTACAGAACTTGGCTGAGCCAACAAGAACAAATTTATCTTTGCTGTTCATTAAATTAGAGAAACTCATAGTATTTTTAACTTTACAAATATCTGCAGGCAAACATTTCAGCCTTTCAGCATTAAAGAAAGTACAATCATATATATAATGAAATTCATCTCCTAGCACATTGCTGTTACATAAATCACATATTCTTTCTGATCTATCAATGCTATAAAATCTACCACATTCAATAGGTAACCTATGACTACTGCGCCTATATTTACACAAATTAATTCTTAGATCAAAAGGCAATGTAGTTATTAAATAGTCTTCAAAACCAAACTCAGACTTGTACATTCTATAATTTAAACATTTTGACGTATTAAATATCTGAGCCTTCCATTCATTTACAAACAAATTGTGGTAATACTGTTTCACATTTTTAGACAACTGGGGCCGTATGCATAAAACATCTTAACTTAAGTATTCCTTAAACTTAGATTTCACTAAGAATTTCCTTAGTTAAGTAAAATTCTTAAGTGGTATGCATAAACTTACTTAAGTCTTCACTTAACTAAGGAATACTTATATCGGAACCTTTCTCTAATTACCGTATGATATATAATAGCTCATTACATGTACTCATCCGTGTAAAAGTTTGTTATGATTATTTAAATTTGTTGATCAATGCATGCTTTTATTTTAAAGAGCTGGGGTTAAATTGATATTGGTATACATGTAAAACAATTCAATAGAACGTAACATAGTATAATGATGAACAATTGGCCCATATAAGACAACGCTTTTTAAGGTTAATGTTTTGACGGATGAGCATTGGAAGAAAATATTTCGGTAATCCAAGACTTTCCTCTTCTTAATCTTTAATCATCTTTAAATAGGTGTAATATTTTCTGGATACAACAATATGTTTTAAAATCTAACAATACATGATCAAGTTTTCAGTGGCGTAGCACAAGACTAAGAGTAGCACTGTAAGCAAATCATTTTACAAAACAAATCATTATACACTTTTTTCAATAAAATGTTTACTAATAGTTCAGCTTATTATGTGCTGACATCTCCCTTTCCAGACCCCTTGCTTACATTTGCTTATGGTTTGAAAAAATCTATTTTGATGTGAAATTAACATTTTTATCACTTCCCTTTTACAACAAAAAAGGGGGAGGATAGATTTTTTCCCCAGGAATCCATATACAAACTAGGGCATTTTTCAAAAGTCCTACAATTTTTACTAAACCAAATTATTACAGTAAGTATTATTCTCAACATATTAACGTACTTAGCAATATTTTCGATACCGCTATATATCTCATTGAATATATATAAGGAAATATAAAAAAGATAATTTTATACGAGTAAGCCGGGTATCATAAATAACTTATATGATCTTATATAAATTTCGAATTCCATGGGGGTGTAGGAGTGTGGACTTCTGACTGCCGTAACAGTGGTTCCATAAACAATCAACTTATTGTTTAAACAAAATGGAGGTCCATGCCCACACCCCCCCCTTTTTATGAAAGAAAATCCACCCCTGGGTAGGTCTTAAAACTTTTTGATTTTGTCCCTGTAAAGTGAAAAAAATAGGGTATGCCCTACATCTTTAAAATAAAACTAAATTGAAAATTCTAATGACCCCCACCCCCCCCCCCAAAAAAAAAACCACCCCACAAACACATGATATAAAAAATGTGGCTTTGCATGCCCTCTCTTCATTCCTTAATTCTGTTTTAACTTACGGTTAAAAATGATCCCCCAGCGGTGTATTTAAAAAAAAATTAAAACGTGCACGTACAGAGTAAACAAAAGAAAAATAGAACCATGAATTACATGAGTATAAAAACTGAGTACTTTGCGGTATACACACGAGATATGGGAAATTGTATATAACTACCCACTGTTATCTCTTGATTTGTTGATTATACGTAATTTGAAGAAAATTACAATGATCGTTAATATTTAGCAATACATGAACGAATAATTAGTATTTTATTACTGATATAGTTATTAATCAATTTAATTGTAGGTAACCTATTAATGTTCTGCAAAAAACGCATACTTTCGATTGATTTTTAACTATTTTTGAAAATTTAAGGAAGCTCTATAGGTACCTTAGACTTAAGTGTTATCTTAGGCGTTTCCTTAGTATAAGGAGTTTTATGCATACCACTTAAGTTTTGTGGGCGTGACTTAAAACAACTAAGATTTTACTTAGGAAATACTTAGTTTAAGATTTTTTATGCATACCACTTAGATAAAAAGGGCGGAGTTTCCTTAACTTAAGTGTTTACTAAGGAAAATCTTAACTTAAGTAGCTTTATGCATACGGGCCCTGACAATTTGTATCTATATATTGATTATTCCAGGCATTAATAAAACCACATTCAGATATAATATCTTTTACACAATTCAACCACTTAGAGTGGTAAACATTACCAGAATCAAGTTTATATAGCATTTCATACAATGTACGAGAAAGTTTCTCTTTTTTGCCAGTAACAATACGTTTCCAAAAACCAACCATTCTTGCTTTAATATTAACAGACATTGGTACTCTACCCAGTTCACCATATACAATGCAATTATGTGTACATTTTTCAACTTTCATTACATATTTACAAAATTCTAAGTGCAATGATTCAATAACATCCTTTTTCTCATACCCCCACACTTCTGCACCGTACATTAATATAGGGCCAACCATAGCATCAAAAAGTTGTAACAATACATCTAAAGGTAAATACAATTTTCTTGCCTTACGTAATACATAAAACATTGTTTTTCTGGCTTGTTGAACCAGTCTAGATTTATTAACACGAACAGAACCTTTTCTAGAAAATACAATACCTAAATATTGAAATTCATCAATTATAACAGATAAACGGTTATTATTATTTATAAAATGAACATTATCAGCCTGTCGACTTTTAGAAAATATAACAACATTGATTTTTTTCAGTATTAACTTTGAGATTCTATGTTTCACAATATAAATACATTGCATTCAATGCTGATTGTAACTCGACTGCAGATTCTGCAAAAATGACTGTGTCATCCGCATATAAAAAACAGATACAATTTAAAATACATCAATATCATCATTGTCAAACAGTAAATGAGACATATTAACAAACATCATTCAGACCACTATAAGCATGTGCATAAACTCAGTCAAATCATTAAGAAAAATAGAAAATAATAGGGGCGACATGTTTTCACCCTACCTCACACCAATACTAAATGCAAACAAATCTGAACAATTAGATCCATCTTTTACACAAGATTTTGCATTTTTATACAAGTTTTGTAATACAATCAGCAATTTACCATCTATACCATTGCGTAACAGGTTTTGCCATAATAATATTCTTTTAACAGAGTCAAAAGCCTTACGGAAATCAACAAAAGCACAATACAATTTCTTTCTTCTAAATAAATACAAAACATTTCAAATTAAAGATATGATCAACAGTGCCATACCCCTTTCTGAATACAATCAGCAATTTACCATCTATACCATTGCGTAACAGTTTTTGCCATAATAATATTCTGTTAACAGAGTCAAAAGCCTTACGAAAATCAACAAAAGCACAATGCATTTTTTTTCTTCTTAATAAATACAAAACATTTTAAATTAAAGATATGATCAACAGTGCCATACCCCTTTCTGAAGCCTGCCTGTTCTTCACATAATAATCCTAAACTTTCCAAATAATTAAACAATCTCTTATTCAAAATACATGTAAACAATTTTCCATAACAACTCAATATTGTAATACTTCTATAGTTGTCAGCAATTGCAGGATCACCTTTCTTTTTAAAAATATGGCAGATAAAACCCTTTGACCATGAGTCCGGTATAATACCACTTTCGAATACAATATTAAATATTTTCAAAAATACAGGCATAATAAGTTTACAAGTTGCATGTTTCAAAAATTCATTAAGTATCATGTCATCGCTACATGCTTTGTTATTTTTCAAAGACTGAATTGCATTTACAACTTCCTGTTCACAAATAGACTGATTAATTACAGTATTATACTCACTAATATTCTCTGGTAATACAACATCAATATCATTTTCTACATTATTCGAATTTTTAAAATGGTTAAAAAATAAATCAAGAGCAACCTTCTGAGATACATTTTTACCTTTCTCTCAGTCCTTGTTTAACAATGACCAATAAGACTTAGGATCAGTGGTACGCAGACCACGCAATTTACTTATAAATGCCTTCTGAAACTCGTTAAATTGAGTTTTCAAAGTTTTCTTGTACTGTCTACTTTTACATACCAAATCATCATAATTAATACCCCAGTCCCACTAGGCCACGATCGCACTACGATCTGTGAAAAAAATGCAAATTTAAATGATCGTAGTACGATCTTGTAGATCGCAGTAAGGTCGTATCACGGTCGTGGTGAGGTCTTAAAGATCGTGATGAGCGTGGCAAACTTTGAACTTGTTCAAAACAGTCGTGGTGCGGTCGTGGCGAAATCAGGTCGTAGTAGAAGCGTAGTGGGAGCGCACTAAGATCGTAGTAAGATCGCAAAGGTCGCTGTACAATCGTAGCGAGAGCGTAGCGAAAGCGTGATTCTATTCGGAGAAACTGCGCTACGATCTCACTAAGACGTTAATACGACCTCACAACGACCATCACGTTCTCACCGCGACCAGACTACGCTTCCACTACGACTTTACCACGCTGTTCAAGACCATAGTACGATTCTAGCACGCACTTGCCGTCCTCATCACGCTCTTCTTTTGACCTGACTACGTTCATACTACGACCATTATTCTCATTGTCATTTTCCCATAAAATATATTAATTCTCTCCAGGTTTTGTTTGTCTGTATGTAATAGGAACTTCTTGTCCATTTTCTCTAACGGCTCAACCATGCTTTTTGTTTTCATATAGATTAGACCGTTGGTTTTCCCGTTTGAATGGTTTTACACTAGTAATTTTTCGGGCCTTTTATATCTTGCTGTTCGGTGTAAGCCAAGGCTCGGTGTTGAAGGCCGTATCTTGGCCTATAATTGTAACTTTTAAAAATTGTTACTTGGATTGAGAGTTGTCTGATTGGCACTCATACCACATCTTCCTATATCTATTGACACATCTGTTTCATATCTGCTATCGTTCACTAAAATATCGTCATTTCAGCTTTATGGACCAGCAATAGGTTGTAATTTAGGTCGGATTGGTCGGTCCGACATCTCTACTTGATCAAGATTCGTTACTATCAGAGCTCCATTTGCCTCTACATCAACCCTAACACCACGCTCACGTGTTCTAGTAGATTTTGGTGGCATGACTGTATTTTTTTCGAAAATATACGTATTAATCAGAAATAGAACTGAAGGAATGATATTGTATTGATATGGAACACGGTGTTGACGTTGTTGCTGAGAGCGCAGTAAGATCGCGGTTTGAACGTAGTGTAATCGTGGTAAGAACGTGCTATAATCGCAGTAGAAGCGTGGTAAGATCGTGTTGCAATCGGATAACTCGTGGTATGGTCGTAGTGATAATGTGATGAGCGTAGAAAGATCTTGATAAGCGTAGTAAGGTCGCAGAATAAGCGCAGTGAGAACGTGTTATAATCGTAGCGGGATCGTTGTAGAAGCGTAAGGAGGACGTAGTAGCATCGTGAAAGCAACGAAAATTTACATTTTCATGCCGCTCATACCGCGACCTCACCACGATCTGAATTTAATTTAGATCGCGGTGAGCGTGGTGCGATCGTGGTCTAGTGGGACTGGGGCTTAATTGTTGAACGTACTCTATAGTAATACTTCTTAGACCTGCGATAATTTTTACGTTTTACATAACATTCATTATTGAAATACTTCTTATGATGTACAAATTGAGAGTTACATTTTTTTTAACATTTTAATCATTGATTTTAACAAACATATTGGCTTGTTCTGCCGCATTCCTTATAATATTAACACAATCATTTACAACATTATTGACAGTATCATTATCAGTATTTTGCGGATCAATATCCTCTAATGTATTCAAAAGTTCATCTTTACTGGTACCGTCTAGGTTCTCCGTAAAAAACTGGTGCTCTGTCTCTGGCCCATATTGGTTTTACAATAGACTCTGATTCACCATGAAAGGTGATTACAATGTTAGAGTCATTTGTATTGTCCATATCATTGTCATTAACATTAGAGTTATTCAAATCTACATCAACAACACAAGTTAAATTTGTACACAAATGTAAACAAATAGGTTAATGAATATCACTAAGAATTGGATCAATTATCAATACATTGAAATCAACAATCGATCGAAATAGATTTGGTGATACAATGGCATAATCAATAACAGAACTATTACAAGTCGTTAGCACAATATCCCTGTCATTACCCACTCTACCATTAACAAAGAACAGTTCTAAACTTCTACATAGTTCTAATATTTTTTTTGCCATATTTATCAACCTTATGCTTATCTTGAGATTGTCTTACAACAGGGATACCACAGTAATAACCAACTAAAACAGAAATATCTTCTCTTCTGTCTTAAATTATTTTATTCAGCTTAATTTTAAATAAGAAAATAAAATTAGTTTTCAGACAGACAGCTAGATACCATAAACATACTATGCATACACAGGCCAGAGTCTTAGCTTGATTTGCTATATGATATCAGAACTAAACTGACGAAAAAAGGTCATTTATTCAAAATCATAAAATGCAAAAATACAATTTGCAAATAAAACATTTGACATAAAAGTTCATATCTAATATGAAATAATAATACATAACTAATACGAAATTACATACCCCAGTTTTCATATCAATTGAATAAATGACAAAGAATAGCAAAGGTGGGGAGAAAAATCTGCCACAAATCCACTCTTAGGTTGAAAGAGTGGATCCGAAATCCACTCTAAGGCTGAAAGAGTGGATCCGAAAGCCACGCTAAGGCTGAAAGAGTGGACCCCCACCCGAGGACTCTGGCGACGTGAATACAATTTATATATAACTTGAAAAATTTACAAGCACGATATTCACAAACAAGTACACCAAAAAATAACCCTTAATAGGATAAACATTTCCACACTTAGCAAAAACAAGTTGCCTTTAAAAAAAAAGAAAAGCAATACATGAACCTAAGGCTGACTGGTCACCAAAAGATTGTTGCTGAATTTGTGTTTGCTTTGACGTGAAATAATTGACTTTGAATAGAAGTAGCCAGTTGAAAATATATATTTACAGCTACTATATATTTGAATCTACATTTTAAAATTCGACTATTTTATTCGTTACTTGGGAATGTACATACTTTTCCGATGAAAACCCTTTTGCAAATTCCAATTTCTACAAACCGGGTGACTTATGCAAATTGCACAAACCAATCGCAATTTAAATGTATACACTAAGTTAGCTTTATAATCTGGAATCTTGATGCATTTATTTTATTTATCATATCTTTTATCTTGTTTCCTGCATGGATGCCTTCATATTCTCAACTCCGCGTTATTGAAGCTGTCTGTACTCATGGTAGTTGTTGTATAGATAATTTCCATGTACGGTGAAACATGTGGCATGCAATTAATTTGGACCTTATATAAAGAGTTATTTTGGTCTCATAAAACATCAAAATTTTAAGGATTTGCTGATTTTACTTAGATTACTTCAAACATTCTACATGGAAATTCGGTTTTGCCGAAGAATAGCTTAATTTTGAAGTTTTATGAATACCTGAACACACTTTCAAAATAACCAATTAATATAAAATTATGTAGATATAAAAAGATATCAGAATTAAACTGATATACAAGAGATGTGAGTTAAGTCTACAAAAAAGCATCAGTGACGCTCGAAAGAAAAAAGTTAAAAGGCAAAATAAATTCCAAAGTAAATGAATCTATTCCTTGGGTAGACACTCCTGAGGTTTTCGAAAAAATCAAAGTTTATGAAAGGAAAGTGACCCAAAAAACGAAACAAAATAGAAACAGCTAGGGATCAGAATACCGTTAGTAATGATGACAGAGATTGAAAGTCACATGTCAAGCTCTTTCTGTCGTGTTCTGAATTTAGATAAGAAAAACTAAAATGCGCTTTCACAAGTGAAACTAGTATTATTGCATGCACGTGGTATTATAGCGCATGAAATAGTAAATAGAAAGTATACGCACTGATACTCAGGAAAATAATAAGCATTTGCGTCATTACATTTGTTAAACTTCTAGTTGAATTCGAATGTCAAACTACCTACATCAAATGTTTTGACTCCAGATTCATCGACATTTTATTCGGAATTTTTGAGAACGCAAACTGATAGTGTGCGTTTGAAATGTGATCTATAATGTGAATGAATCAAGACGTGTAGAACTGTTGGTCAACACAGTGAATACAATTTTCAAAACCGTACCATAGATGCTATAAGGTTAAAACCATTAAATCAAACAAACAAAAATAGAATTAAAATTTTAAAATAAACGTATGTCCCTGTTAGTATTTTTTTCTCAAAATTTTATATAATATCAACATGATCAATGAACACAAACGTCATGTAATTCACGGATGAACCATTTTTTTATCGAATGAATCTATTTTAAATTCTAACATTGCACTATGTGAATATATTACTGTACAAAATATAGTAGGCAAAGACTTATAAATCCATATTAAAGCAGTGTTTACATGTTATCGATACAATGCATAATTATACCTTGTTATAATCGACATAGATACACACAGTTTATATTGGACGCTTCAAAACAAAATTAATATATTTGCGTCGTCATTATAAATAAAAGCGCTTATAATTGATCACATTATAAAAAACACATGTTTTGTGAAAGAGCAAATGGGTTCCCATATTTAAATGATTTATTGACTGCAACTTAGTCTCTATTGTTTTACTTTCCAATTTACTTTGATTGTTACAATGTTCTGAAGTGGTAGTCTAGCCATAGAGCCCCAGGAACCGTATCAAAGACGAAGATAACTACTTGTATAAATGATAGAAAAACTTCGAGAAGTTCCGATAATTTTATTCTGACTTCCGGCCGAGAGATATCGAGTGGCCCATACACACATCCAAAACTCGCCAATATATAAGCATGAACCCCTCAGGAGGTTCATGCAAAAAACAAAAGTTCATATAATCATATACCAAGATATAACTTTTGAATTATCTCTCACTGGTAAAATTGATTAAAGGTGTTAATCTTATTCCGGGCAGGACCACAGCAATAAAATTACAATAGAATCGTCGTTAATTATGTTGCAGAATTCATATTTCATCTTACGTCCAGACATGTAATGATAGTATACCCTAAATATTTTAGACTAGTACAGACAATAAGTACATTAATTAACCGAAACTGTAACTTTAATATTAAATCTTCAAACAAAAACAAGGTACATTTTCACGAAGCCCTGGATCCTTTCTAAACATGAAGTTTTATATCTGACTATTTCTGTATGGGATCATGAGCAACTGATTCTCATCCTACACTTGACATTTTTCAATCGAAATTGTATAATTTAAAAGATCAAATGTGAATTCCTTAAGGAAACAGTTTTTTAATTGGAATTAGTAAATAAGTATTTATAATGTACGCCTTTTTAACTCTCAGTTATTTTTGTTTTGATCCAAATTGATATTAGACTTTAAAAATAATTTGCGTAACTCATGGTTCGGTAAAAAGTTAAGTTTTAGTCATAATCGTTAATATACAACTTTTAAAGAAATTTAATGACTGGTGAATATCACCATTCAATATCAATAGTAATAATTTATATCGATAATACCACTATAAAAAAAGGGGGAATCCACCAAACGTACTTATACGGCACTGATAAGCTTGGGAAATTTAACACTTAGAATACATTTATAGTCCAGTTAATCTAGCATGAATTTGACCCTTACTATAAAGTAATTGAAACAGATGATTTTTAAGATTAAATTTTCAGCATTATATCACAAATATACACAGAAAAAAGTCTCATAAAATCTAACTTGCGGAAAACTAAAGATTCATGATTTTAAAATTCCTGTGGAGATTTGCATTGATAAGGGAGATAACTCTGCAAAAAGGCAAACATATCAGTAAAAATTGATACAAAATTATAACTTTACCGCTTCTATTCAACAGAATGTATTGATTCCTGATATTTTGACCGTCTCTAAAATAGTATAACAACCAACTCTAAATGTGTTTTCATATCTTTTATTAAGCTACTATCTAGATTTCAGAATTCATTAGTTGATCATTTATTAGATTTTTAAGCATGTTATGGTAAAGAATGTCAAATTGAATAAATCTAATTGAGCATATATTCTTCTTTTTTATGGTTTAAAGTTTCTTTAAACAAGGTAGATGCTGAACAAATATGATTAACAGATATAAACATTACCAACTATTCATATTATTTTTTCAAAATGGTCACAAAGCGATAAATTTGCAATTTCTTCAATGAAAAATGCGCAAAAATAAATTAAAATTACCCATAACACTTCGGTTTTGTACATTACATGAGAAGAAGATTATATAATATAGTCAAAAACAAACTTATAACCCCATCAAAGTATCAAATTTTACATATATTCTAAGAAAATTAACCAAAAACTGACAAAGACTCATTTTTACGGAGTTATCTCCCTTTCCAATATTAATTTCCATAAGAAATCAAAAATGCAAAATTTGAGTTTTCCTCAATTTACTTGTCATGGGAATTTATCTGTGTATATTTGGGGCTTAATGCTAATGATTAGAAATAAAACATTTTTTGTTGCAATTAGTTTGAGGTTTGACCAGACTATTGATATACATCGGAAATTTGATTTTTCTATTGAAAAAAAAAAAAAAATAAAAAAAAAATAATAATTATATATATATATATATATAAAGAATACATATCATGCATATATTGCTGCTATACATAAAATAAATTCTACATAATTTTCTTCCTGACATGCTACAGAACTTATTCTAAAAATACTGTTATTCCAATACATTTTAAAAGGTTTATATTGTATGGTCGGAAATAAAGTTGTATAATGAAAAATACCTCTGAAATATTATTCCAGCTTTTAGTGATTTTTCATATAAGTTTTTTTTACCTTGCTTGCGATGAAAGTTAAAAGATGTAAATTTAACCGGGTAAATATGTATAACTTTTGACGCATACTCTAAAAAATGTATCGAAAGAGAAAAACCCATTTAACAAATAACCAGTTTAATTTACAAGTTAGTACGTCCTTTTTATCTGATATTAGTGGCACTCTGGTGTGTTAATTCAAAAATTCGAAAGTATATGTGGTTACCATTCATAGAAATAATGAAAGAGTAGAACCTCAAAGTAAATATCATCTCAACTTGGAACTCACACATGCAGTACAGTTATTTATTATGAACTTTTATAACTAGTTCTTAATTATGATGAGAGCCTTTGAACGTGTGCAAGTATTACATTATTTTGGGTGAAAATAAGTTTACAAAGAAAGTAAACCATGAATGTGGAGTCACACCAACTTGCAACTTAGTACAAATGTTCATTGTGAGGTGACAGCTTTCGAAAGAACTTTTCTCCATAAAATATATGAACTAATATTTTACTCTTTCCCTTTTAGAGTTAACTGAAGTGTTTGCCACTTATGCAGTTAAAGGATCAAGTAAACAACTGTTATGTCCATTCACAAAAACAGTTAGTCTGACGTGGTCCTTCAAGTCTTCAGCTGCAGGATCATTTTTTAAAACTTATGCTTACAATGAAAGAATATCAGTTCATTTATCAGATGACTTAAAACAAAGACTGAGTATAACGGGTAATCATGATATAGGCAAATATCATCTGAATATATCTAACATAAAGGAGAGTGATCAGGGGATGTATCAATGCACTGATACTTCTGGTGGTCAGACAAATACAAAAGACTTAACAGTCATTGGTAAGTACATCTTAACTTGGAGAGGTGCATGTTAAATAAAGCTAGGTTCACACTGCCGATCAGATCAACTCGATCAATCCCGATCAAGACCAATTAAGCAATCGGGAGACTGGTCTGACTCAATCGACATGAATGTACAGGATGGTCTACCTTGGTCGTCATCGATCTGACTTTCTACCCGAGAGTTTTTGACATGTCAAAAATATTCGAGTAAGGATCGAGAAGTCAGTCACTCGAGAAGAGATCGAGAATTTGTCGAGAAGCGGTCGAATTGATCGAGAAAGTATCGTGTAGAGATCGAGTTTTGTCGGAATACAAATAGTTTACCGATCAGTACTCGATCATTTCGATCTTTGTTCGCCCTATATCCGATCATTTCCCGATCAACGCCAACCTGTTCGATACGAGGCCTAGTCGCTTCATAATCACTGCGACTTCTTTATTTTTTCATCCCAGACCAAATCGACCTTTTCCCGACCTCTTCGCGATCACATTCGACCACTCGTCGATCTATACTCGGCCATACACAATTCTCTAAAATGTGTGCAGCTCTGATTAACTCTCATAACTTTGCTTCTGCAAAACTATGTTGTCAATTTTTATTTTTTAGCTGTACACAAATTCCTCCATGTACAGTACGCGTATGTACTTTTGCAAGGAGGTGTAAAATTTTAAAAGAGAGACAATAGATACAAAAGGAACAATTGAACTCAAAGGTAGAAAACAAGCCGACACAGCCATAGCGAAAAACGAAAGCCGACGAGAAGACAAACAGCAGTCTACAAAACACAACATAGAAAAATTAAAACTTAGCAACACGGTAAAACCTGGGATGATCTCAGGTGTTCCGGAGGGGAAAGAGATCCTAAATTTTGGCCCCACAGGATTTTTCAAATATTAAAGTTATTGTGCGTTAAAATCCCCTATTAGACAGCTGATGACTAATTTAGCCTTCAAAGATAGTTTTTTTAAAGAGCATCCATATTATATTTTACCTGTTTAAAGCCAATTTTTGTTGTCTGTTCGTATTTTCCGTATGTCCAGAAATTTTTGTAGTATAAAAATAAGAAGATGTGGTAAAATTGCCAATGAGTCCACTCTCCACAGAAGATCAAATGACACAGACCAACTATATATATATAGCTATATGTCACCGTAAGGTCGAATGTTCACATACACTTTTTTCAAATGGTTTTTGACGTGTTATATATATATATAAACAATATGAGACGAAAGAGAAATGTATTTTTTAAAAAAGATATTCTACAGGGGATTGAAATTCTATTTTTGGTCAAATTTTGAAAAAACATGGCACCCCCTTTTTGCAATATTCTTAGTAAACATAAGCAGGTTGTTGCCACGGATACACAAAACAGAAATATATTGCAACATTCAACTACTGGGTATCAGAACTATGGAAAATACTGATTACATACATATGCACATACATGACACAAACAGTAGGCTTAATTTGTAAGACACGAAATAAGGGGATGGTAAAATTAATGTTTATTGCTATCTAACATCAGTACTTATCGAGCGACAAATCTCATTTTGTTGTGGCTTATTCAAGAGCAGTAAAACTCCCATAACAAATCAGCATCCTAATTTACTTTCATGAAGTTTTTATAATCATTGACGTCCTCTTTGTTGAGCTCCTGCAAATCTCTCAAACTTTTGATTTTGATATTTGATTAGGGACATTCCGTTTTAAATTTTCCTCGGAATTCAGTATTTTGGGATTACAATTTATACTGCCCACACAGTGATCGCGATGCCAGTCACTACATACATCGTCTAAATTCTCGGCACCTTTTGCTGTCTACCCCTGTGTGTTTGTCCTCTACTTTCTCTTCAAGCTCCGTCACAGTTATAATTTGTCTATCTGAGCTCTAACCATGTACCTTGCGAAAAATCCAACTGCTTTATTTCCATGTAGATACTTTAAATGTATATTTTTTCTCAGACTTTCTGTGAACTACTAAATCTAACCAAATAAGCAGAGAATGTGTCCATATGAGACACAGATAATGCCACAGCTTGCATATAACGCTTTAAAGGGTAATTACCCATGAACGATAAAAGTGACGCCACATAAATTCGCACTTGATCTGTGTTTTATGGTGTAAAGCATTGTGTATACGTGTCATAAAATTTGATTGAGACAAGATAAAATTAGAGAACAGAAAATAATCGATCGGACGTACGTATACGCACTTACTGACGGACAGGGATATCACGTAATGCCCTCTCCGCTGCAGCGGGTGATATAATAAAAAACATCAGATGTTTTTATACTGAAATTGTAATTGTACATTCCCGATCAATGCCCGACTATCAATATGAACCCCTTTACGATCAAGTCGATTTGGTCTGGTCGAGATCAGGCTGAGATCGAGTATAGTTGATTTGGTCTAGCTAGTCGAGTAAAGATCGTGTTGAGGTCGTGAATTGGTCGAGATCATCGAATATGTATTCAATAAGTTGTCGGGTTGGATTCGTGATGGAGTCATCAAGGAGTCGTGAATGGTCGCGTTAAGTTCGTGTACAGCCGGATAGCAGTCAGGTAGAAGTCGTAAACAGGCCCGATCAAAAACTTGGTTACGCTTGGTCGTTAAATTTGGACAATCGGGATCATCGAGGTGATCTGATCGGCAGAGTGAACCTAGCATAATACCCATAAAACAATAAAATTATTTATTAAATGACTTAAAACAGATATTTACGTTCACTGGTAATTATGCTGCAAGATAATATCAGCATTCAAGGAGAGTAGTCAGCGGACATATGATTGTTTGGTTCTTTCTTCATTTTACAGATATACAATTTCATTACGTGTATATAAACCGGTAAATTGATTTATTTTTTTATTTTATTAAGATTTTGCAAGATGTTGCAATTTTCAATGGATGTTATTTAAAAATCTATTATTCTCTGACCAAGTGTGATAGTTTTAATCAGTGTTCCCCAAACAGGATGTATTACTTTGAAATTTACCCCTAATCAGAAGAAAACAATTATGTATTTCTTTAATTTATTTTTTTTCATTTTTAAAATATAGATATATCATAAATTATAATAGGAATGGATATCATTTTGATAAAAGGTTAGAAAATGTCAGTGATTTTGTTGGTTGTTGTTACGTCATTAAACAGATATTTTTTTATTTAGAAATTTAGAAAAATCAAGTTCGGTTTAAGATAAAAAAAAAATAAAAATCACAGCATACAAAACATACGGACAGAAAGTCACGGGACAAAAAGTCCCAAGACACAAAGTCACAAATATGATAGGACAAAAAACCACATGACAAAATGTCAAAAATATGTTTTTTACAATTGTTTAGATATCTTTCGAAATAATTTCTTTTTATGACACATTTTCATTGTCAAGTTGAGGAAATTGCTCATTAACCTTGATAAATAAAAATGTATTAGATTTTGATAATGCAAAGGATATATTTTTTGGGTAAAATGAAACCATTTAAGTATCAAATCACTTTGACATTTTGTTTTCATAACAATTATTTGATCATTATTGATATTTGTTGAACAAATTTTGATTACAAAGTTGCCTCATATATAAGACTTCAAGAAAAATGCAAAATAATATTTTCAAAATAAGTGTTTTCTTGTTCAAAGAAAGATAATATCAAAACTGAATTGAGACTTGTTGTCCTTTGACTCTTTGTCTGTGATTGTTTGTCTGTGATTATCTGTCCTGTAACTTTCAGTTCTACATTCTATTTTGTAGCCCTCAGTATAAGTGTGGTTTTGAGGTAAAAGAAAGTCATTATATTTAGCAAACAATAATTATTTGATAAATCGAAGAGATTCATGTAAGGATGTAAAAATCTGTTTTTATAAATATAAGTCTTTATTTTATTGTGACTGTTGTCATGTCAGTTAGACATGTGTTTTACAATACAAATTAAAAAAAGTACAAGGGATTTGTTTAAGTATGGTTCAGAGAGAAGTCGCGTATTGTTCAGACCTTTGGTCGATTTGATTCGGACTGAACAAAAAGTTCGAGAGCTGTTGGAGGGCAGGTCGAAAATACGTTAATATTTTCAGCCTGATTTAGTTTAAATATTTTTTATTTGCTAAATTATGCCTGGTCGAGTAATAGGTGAGACGAAATTTTTAATACCAAAGAGCAGGGTCAAGGTCAAGTACAATTCATTTTAGTCGAGTGTGGTTAAGTCTTGGTTTTATTTTAATTCGACATCAACAATTTTCATTACTGAATTAAAACTAGAATACAAGGATTTTTTGTTAGCTTTTCCTCGTTTCATATATCTCGTTCAGTAAGTACAAAGTGAATCGTGATGATGTTACGACTATCATTCCAATTAATATATATAAATATTATATACCGCTTCGCTTGTATCGTTTTCGTGTCGAGTGGGAAGTCGTGTGTTCAATTTAGGTCTTCATCAGAGTCTCTGTTTATAGAGTAAAGTTAGTGTTAGAAATTTATTGAAACAAACTATGCCTCTAATTCTTTTATTTGGTATGTTTATGTCAGCTATTGAATTATTTGTAATATGTCTTCATGATCATGTGAAACAAAACAGAATTGAGCAATTAACATATCTAGCGTATGATTATAGAGAAAAGAAAAGGTACTTGTTACAAAATAGGATAAACATAAACCACTGAATAAAAATATATATTCTTGCATTGGTGTTTTTGTTAACTTTTTATATGTATTGGAGATTGATATGATGCTGAGACAATATCATTGAACATTAACATGCTAGAGAATAACAGAACTTTCATTTTCATTTGCTGATTTATGATATTTTGTAGTTGGTCCTACAGCTGTAAATCTAGACAATTTGATACCAGACAACAAGATAATTGGCAAAGAAGGACAGGATATGACTATTAGATGTACAGCTACAGGAGGTCAGCCACCACCTGATATAAAACTAGTAATATTAGGAACTACTTATACTGGTAAACAGTCAGGACAGCACACATTCAAACCTATCAGATCTAATGATGGTCATAATGTTACATGTCTAGCAGGATATGAGGAGATCAACAGCTATCCATTGTCTACTTCAGCAAATATTTATCTTATGCGTAAGTGATGTAGGATATAAGGTATATAATTTTAACCGAAAGTCTTTTCATTTATATATTTACAATAACAATAATAATACAGATTGTTTTAAAACTCTATTCATCAATGCATCCTTTATTAATTAATACCCTTGTTATTCAAATTACTCACGGACATTGGTATACTTAGATGCATGATAGACAGGACGGTTTTGTGTAATCTTCCTTTATTTGATAATGATGCTCCTTTGATTCTATCTCATACAGTATTAATTTCTATTTGGCTCGATGCATTGACATCCTGGAGATCTTTAAAAATACGTAAACATTTAAAAATGTAAAAGTTCATTGATTAAGATTATAAAACAATGTCGACTGCTGTATATTTGGGCTTTTACCTCTTATGTCTGTTTGTTTTGTTCACGCATCGTTGTCCCTTTAATGGAATTTGATCCGACTGTCATGCAAGTGAGAGGTTAAGCTGGCTGTAAAACCAGGTTCAATTCACCAATTTCTACATAAGAAAATACCTGTACCAAGTCAAGAATATGATATTTGTTACCTATTCGTTTGATGTGTTTGAGCTTTTGATTTTGCCATTTGATTAGATACTTCCCGCTTTAAATTTTCCTCGGAGTCAGTATTTTTGTAATTTTACTTTTCATACCGCACATACTAAAATTGTTACAACGTATCTATGCAGTCTCTGTTGTGAATACCTAACCTACGTGATGATTGAAATTTTAGATATTTTGGTTTTAATAGTATAAATATAAAGTTCGATTATGGCGTGAACCCCCTAAGGGTTTCACGTTTATTCGTTTGTGTGTTTTGAATGTATATATGACCCAATCGATATCCTCGAATCAAGCTTCTCGGAACGTCGTCTCGAAATCATTTATATTAGTAGTTATCTATGTCTTTGATACGGTCCCTGAATAGATAGATCACCACGTGAAATTGCATTTTTCAACTATAAAAAATAATTTGTAGATTGGAAAGTAAAACAATAAAGACTACAGAAATAAGGCCGTTGGTTTTCTCGATTGAATTGTTTCACATTGTCATTTCGGGGACTTTTATAGTTGAATGCGGTATGGGCTTTGCTCACTGTTAAAGATTAAACAGTGACCTATATTTGTTAATTTCTGTTTCATGTTTGTCTCTTATGGGGAGTTGTTTCATAGGCAATCATACCACATCTTCTTTTTTATATATAGGTTGAAGCAAAAAAATCATTTATATTGTAGAACCTATTTGTCTTTTGACAAGGACAAAACATATGTTTTTAATATGTGAATGTTTATCAGATATCGAGTATAATGATTACACAATTACATAATTCATGCTTTGCGACGGTCCCTGTACGCTTTGTGTGTTTAGTATTTAATACAGCGTTCTGTTGTGCATTGTGACAATAAAATTAGGCAATAGTAATATCCGTTGCTTGAAACTCATAAATCGATTGAGAAAAAAAAATCCGGGTTACAAACTAAAACTGAGGGAAACGCATCAAATATAAGAGTAGAAAACGACACAACAGAAACACAGCATTAAAATATTCCTTTACAATACATTTGACAGGTCTCTGCAGATTAAAGGAAATGATGCTTTACACCCCTCTATAAAGTTCTCGTTTTCAATTGGTTTACATACCAGGCAAATGTAGATGCACCTTACACTTTATAACCCCTATAAAATTATTTGAATGATGATGCTTTGCTACCTAGACAAAGAAACACATTTGCGGATAAATTTACATCATAGAAAAATACATGACAAAGATTTCCATTTGCAGAGGTATACAAATACATAAGTTTGCGAAAGTTTTGAGATGGTTATAAATATATGCAAATTCTAAACTTTAAAATGGTTTGATTAGGTGTTAATATATTTTATAAACCGCGGTCTCTCATAACCGCCTATAGGAGGGTATAGCACAAGAAATGTTGATATTTACTACATGTAAAGACAAGATAAACTAAATGCAGCGGTTTGTTAATATATGTAAATGTCGGTCTCTGAATACATTTACATAACATTTGCATACCTCTTCAAATCCGGGATTTCGTGTAGTGGTACAGGACATTTTAAGAAATAATTGGTGGGTTGAACCTGGTTTTGTGGCAAGCCAAATCTCCCACATAATGGCAATGTTGAATATAATATTAAAATGACAACATTATATGACAAGACTACAATACAAATAAATTGGGAAACATATTGGACAGAGAAACACACGAATAGTAGTAAAAAAAATGTACCAGGTTTAAAATTTAATACGTCAGACGTCGTAATGCCCGCGTCACACTGTCCCAATTTTTACGCTGATGGCAACACGATTATGGAAAATTTCAAAATCGGGACTGATCGTATCCAGATCGGGCTATTCGTAGTGCCATCTTGCCAACATAATAAAAAATCCCCGAAGGTGCGTCCGATGTTGAGGGTTCGTATTGAGTTCGTATCACCATCCTCACCATCGTAATGTCACCGGGAATGCATCTGTGAACATCGTATTGCATTCGTGTTTCCATCGTTTCCATCGGGCAGTTTCTACATTACGATGTATACACGAATGAATCTCGAAGCTACCCGAAGGTCTTACGATGGCAACACGACTTCGTGAAGACCTCGTAATCCCGTCGTGTTGCCATCGAATAAAAGTACGAAGGCGACAAGATGGAACACTACGACGGCAATACTCCAGCTAAATGTAAGTTAATTTTCGCGCTAAAATACATTTAAAGTGCCATGCGCGATATACACTGGACAGTCTAATACGACAGTTAAGAAAGACGTTCACAAAACATGGAGCTCATATCATATGATTCTATGAGAACAAGAAAGGTGACAGCGTTGTTTCTATTAATTCAAATGGAACAAGAAGAGCAGCTATTACAGGCTCAGGATTTACTTTTACAAGTAAAATATTATTTTTTTGTCAATTTTTCATATCAAGTAACCTCTCCATGATTTTGGTCGCATTATATGCAGAGACTCAGAGTCAAGTTTTACCCTTCAAGCCCACGGTCTTCCGTCATATGATTAAACCGGAAATTAAATGTACAATATAATATATATTCAATATTGATCAAACAATTTAAAACGCGTGATGCCTTCGGCATATAATTTAAATGCATCGTAAGCTGTACACGACGTATTTTAAACATCGTATGGCCATCGCGCCATCATCGTAATCCATCGTGTAGCCTTCGTAATCCATCGTGTAGCCTTGGTGATCCATCGTGTAGGCTTCGGCTGAGATTTGAAGCTTAAATACCCGTCTTCGGTTAACCTTCGTATGTCCATCTTTTGCTATCGTATATAATTTCGGCACCATCGTATAGACTTCGTTATTCATCGTACTTGCTTCGGTCACTTTTTGGTATTTTAACGAGATCGGGACCAACTTCGTACGAACTTACAATTTTCGCATTCGGATGTCAATCGTATATAAAAATCGGGACAGTGTGACGCGGGCATAACCAGTGACGCTCAGATGAAAAAAGTTCGAAGCCAAAACAAGTACAAAGTTGAAGAGCACTGATGAACAACAGTTTCAAAAAGTTGTGCCCATTACGGCTAGGGTTTCTGCCTGGGATAAGAACATCCTTATCATTTAGAATAATTCATACTTTTGCAAACAGTAAATTTATAAAATGACAATATAATAGATATACATGATAAAACCGAAGATTTGACTAACTACAGAATGAAAACAGATACATTACGATGCCACTGCTTGTGGACATTTATTTCCCCGAGGGTATCACAAGCCCAGTAGTCAGCACTTTTTTAGCTGACATGAATTGTCATTGATATGGTTATATTTATAAATTTACTGTTTACAAATTTTTGAATTTTTTGAAATACTAAGGCTTTTCTACCTCAGGCATAGAATACCTTAGCTGTATTTGGCAAAACATTTAGGAATTTTGGTCCTCAACGATCTTCAACTTCGTACTTTATTTGACCTTTTTAATTTATTTGGATTCGAGCGTCACTGATGAGTCTTTTGTAGACGAAACGCGCGTCTGACGTAAATACTAAATTTAGTCCTGGTATCTATGATGAGTTTATTTACATAAAACAACCTAATCCAGCACGTAAAAATACACAGCCGATTTAGCCAAAGCCTCAACGCACAAAGTGACGTCACATTGAAAATTAAAAAAAAACCCACTATGTGACGTCACATTTGAATTTCTAAAAATATTCCCAAAAATAAGATAGAATTAGGATTGATTTAAGATTAAATTTGTAATACTGATATTACATTTATTAATAAAAATGAAAGTTACAATACTTAATATTATCAAATTCTGGTAGTAATTAGATAATTAATTACAATATCTAGATATGTAGGTGCTTCTGAATAAAACTGTAAACCAAATATATCGTGTAAATTTCGTTTAACCAAACTGAAATCTAATAAATGAAGGTGTGATTAATTATTTTTTACCATAAATAAAGGCAACAGTAGTATACCGATATTTAAAACTCATAAATCGATATAAAAAAACAAATCATAACACACGAAAGAAAAAACGTAATTGATATTTTACAAAAATCGTAGCAAAATTTAATTACTGGTGTAGCATGGATTTATAGGTTTTGGCTGATGTTTTTATTGTAATATATCTATATAGTGG
Organism: Mytilus edulis; assembly: GCA_019925275.1. Lineage (NCBI taxonomy): Eukaryota > Metazoa > Mollusca > Bivalvia > Mytilida > Mytilidae > Mytilus > Mytilus edulis. Next base: position 90,182,115 of record CM034352.1, on the reverse strand, counting down.
AATTAGACTAAAAGATGATTGATTTGATAAAACAAAATGCCCATTGAAGTTTTTGTTTATCAATATGACATTCTGAATTTTGGGGAAAAAGTCACTAGCAGGAATGTTCGTTTTTAATAAAATCTACTTTTATTTTATTGTTTTTGTTAAATAGTTCAGACATATAGTATCGAAATATTTGTATTATGGTACGATTTAAAAAAAGATGTAGTCATTGTCTTCACTAGCTATCATTCACATTAAATATCACTCTGTTGCCATGCAACCTTTCGGTTTGCGTTCATAAAAATTCCGGATAAAGTATCAATGAATTCGGAGTTAAACACTTGAGTTATGTTTGTTATAATGATATATGTGATGACGCTTAAATGCTTATTCTTATCCAAAGTATAAGTGCGTATGATTTCTATTAACTATATATTCATTGCGCAAAAATACCACGTGCATGCATAAATATCATGTTGACTAGTAGATGATTATTTTCGCTTTTCAAAATTTAGGACAAGGCAGAAGTAGCTGACATTCGACTCTCAAGCACGGTTATCATTACTTACATATCTTCTGACATCAAGCTGTTTCTCTTTTGTTTTCTTCATTGTGTCACTGTCCATATATAAACTTTGACATTTTCAAATTGCTTATGATTTCTTCACAAGGAATAGATTACTTAATTTTGTACTTTATTTGTACCTTTTTTTATTCGGTCGTCACTGGTGATCCTCAGTAGACGCAACTGTCAGGAGTTAAATATTTTAATCTTAGTATCTTTTTATATCTACATGTCTTTTTATATAAAAAAATATTCATTAAACTTTAGAAAATCGGATATACCTCAAAACCAAGTTTGTCTGTAGAATTTTTAGATTGATTTAAGTAAACTCAGAAAGTCTTTAAAATTTGAAATATTTTATAAGACCAAAATAAGTCTCTATATAAGGGTTCCAAAATTCCTTATAAAATGGATGCCACATGGTTTCACTTCATTTGAAATTATACTTTAAATGTATCTTTCCAACATCCACCATTAGTACACAGCGCTTCAATAACGAGTTGAGAATAATTGAAGACATCGAGGACAAAAATATAAACATATGATAGATAAAATATATTCATCCAGATTATAAAGCAAACTGAGTGCTTAGATTTATATTGCGATTGGTTTGTGCAATTTGAATTAGACATCCGTTAAATAGAAACTGGGATTTGCAAAAGGGTTACGAGAAAGTTGGTGTAGACTCCGAAGTAATAAATGAAATAGTCGAGACTTAAACTGTTTATTCAAATAGTAGCTGTATTGATACACTTTTCTATACATAACTATCCAACATTGCTTTCAAGTATCTACACATAATTACATATGTTTGATAAAGGTTTTTAAACATCATCATTATTTTATTTTATTCAAAGTCAATTATTTCAATTCAAAAGCAAATAAAAATTCATCAACAATTGGTGACCAGTCAGCAGTCTTGGGTGAACGTATTGCTTTTCTTTTTTAAAGAATGTAACTTGCTCTAATATTTTGATAAGTTTTGAAAGCTTCTACAATGACCATTCGATATCCTCTAAAACAAGATTCTCGGAACGTACATTTTCGATTAGTTATTTATTTATCTATTAACAAGATTGATCGGTTATATAAATATACAGTGTTAATTTCCATTGTTTAACGCGAGCGTACATTTTAAATGAATAAATTGAATGCAAACTACGGTTCCTTATTTGTGCATTGTGATTAAAAATTCGTATGTATTATTACTTTCATTTGTTTCCAACTCTGTCTTGTATTGTTCTTGTCGTACTATTGCAAATATTCAATTCCAATGACTGCATGATGTGTTTCTATCAGTTTGCCATAGTGCTATCACATGGTTAAGTTATAATTTAATGGTAAACCCTAGGCCTAGTGTTAAGTGTTTTAATGTTTTATCTTACCGTTTTAATTTATTGACATAACTGCACGACCCGATTTTCAATTAACAGTGGTAAGATAATCGTTGCAAAGAATCCTTTGCAAAGAAAACTTTTGTGAAAGACGTTTTAACTTTGAAGTGTTGCGTGAGTTTATGTTCTATGTTGAAGGCAATTTTATTTAGTGACCTGCAATACAAGTACACCTGTGTAGTGCATCATGACACAAGACATTGTTACGTGTACCATGATGAACTTTCGTGCAGGACTGCTTTATGTATTTTTAACATGGAACTCTTGACCAGACTACGACTTTTTTTACTCTTGACCTATGCACTTTGGGTGTGTCATCATGATACAGTGTGTTCCTTTGTATATTACCCTGACCTAAAAGTATAATTCTAAATTGACCTTGCTTCTGAATATGTAGCATGAGGTGTATTTCATAAGATGGTGAGTCTTGTGGCACGAGAAACTTCCTATGAGCTTGACCTTTGTCCTCATTGTTTGAAATATATGGAGAATTGTCTGATTGCACTCATACCACATCTTCTTATATCCATATTAGATAAATAGATATATTTGTAAGTTTTGTGTACCACGATGACCCTTTACTTTACAATCTGCTTTGTGTTTTTTTTTGTCATGGATCTCTTGATTAAGCTATGACTTTTTGACTCTTGACCTATGCATAATGGGTGTGCCTCTTGGTATGATTACCTTGACTAAGTCAGGAGTCTCTGGTTTTTGTTAGTCTTGTATGTTTTTAATTGTAAGTTCGGTTTTATGAATCGGTGTTTGAACTAGTACACATTTTGTTTAGGGGCCATCTGAAGTCCGCCGCCGGACGAGGGATTTTCTCACTTTGTTAAAAACCCATTGGTGACCTTCGACTGCATTTTGCTCTTTTGTCATGTTACTGTCTCTTTAAAACATTTCACATTTCCATTCTCAATTTTTGAATTGAAGATTGCTTTGATCAAATAAAAACTAAATCTTTTAATTGCCGTTAAAAATTAGAGAGAACATTTACTGCTTCAGTAGCACCATGTGCTGCCAGTTGTGATAGATAATTCTAAATGCTTCTATCATTTTACCTTGGATTTTATTTCACGGACATGTAGATATGGATAGTCTGTTTAAGCATCTTGAAATATAACACAGAATGTATACGCATATCAACAAACTGAACTCAGTGCGAAGAACCTTTGAAGTACACTTAGACATAGAGCTCAATCTAGTGAAACACTTTGTTTATGCTGGTCGCTGTCTGTTATCAAAATGCACCGCAATCTTTAAAAAAAAATATGCACTTTAATTCTTATAGAAGTAGAATCCAAAGGAAGTAAATAAACTGTTTACTGAAATAAATGTACAATATGTCTATGGGCCACAGATGCCGCTGCTTGTGAAAAAAACCCACATGTAAACTTCCACATATAGATGCAGAATTCACGTAGTTTTGACTGTTTTGTGACCATATGCATTTTGTATCAGTTTCAAAACATTTGGTTGAGGCAAAGTGAAGTTAAAAAAACAGAAACGACAGATTTAGCATTTTTCTTATCTTAAGGCTACGTGTTGATATTTGTATCATAAGTACTCGTACCAACTTCTTATATCTAATAACCCAAGACAGTAACACCACCCAACATACCCAATATCTAACTTGATAGATCTGTGTTATGGGGTAATAAGCATTGCGTATAAGGTTTATACCATTTGATTGAGTTAAACTTATTAAAAAGAACGAAAACGAAAAATTCAGCATTTTCTGTGTTTTTAAAGGGACATGATAATTCATGAACGATAAAAGGAACGCTACCAAATTTCAATTTTATTTTTTTATGTGGAAATAAGCATTGTCACAGGTTAGGGAGATGGCGGAGACCCCGCTTACATGTTCAACCCCGCCTTATTCAGTATGCATGTGCCTGTCGCAAGTCAGGAGTCTATACATTTGTCCGTTTCTTTTCTCGTTTGAATTTCGTTTTATCGTGTGTTTTCTATGTTGTGATGCTATACTATTGTTTCATCTCGCTACAAAGTTTTGCACCTGTCCTAAGTCAGGAATCGGATGAACATTAATTGTCGTTTGTTTATGTAATTTAAACGTGTTTCTCGTTTCTTATATAGATTAGACCGTTGTTTTTTCCGTTTGAATGGTTTGACACTAGAAAATTTGAGGCCCTTTATAGCTTGTGGTTCAGTGTGAGCCAAGGCTTCGTGTTGGAGGCCATTGACCTATAATGGTTTACTTTTATAAATTGTTATTGGCATGGAGAGTTGTCTCATTGGCACTCATACCACATCTTCCTATATCTATTTGCTCGTTGTTGAAGACCTTATTGGGACATATAGTTATAATTTCTGTGTCATCTGCTCTCTTGTGGAGAGTTCTTCTTTGGCACTCATGCCACATCAGGTAGAGGGTGGGGATCCCGCTAGCATGTTTAACCCGCCTCATTCTGTTTGTATGTGTCTGTCCCAAGTGAAGAGACTGTAATTCATGAATTGTCGTTTGATTATATGTTACATATTTGTTTTTGTTTATTTTTTGAAAATAAATTTGTCCGTTTCTTGTCTCGTTTGAATTGTTTGATATCGTCATTTCGGTGCCTTTTATAACTGACTATGCGGTATGGACTTTGCTCATTGTTTAAGGCCGTAGGGTGACTTATAGCTGTTAATTTCTGTGTCATCTAGTCTTTTGTGGAGAGTTCTTATTGGCACTCATGCCACCTCTTCTTTTTTATTTTGTGAATGAGTTTTTAGTATTTGGTTGAGGCAACTAAAGTTAAGAGAACGGAACCCTTTTTTTTGACGTTCTGGACGAACGGACTAGTCAAGAGTTACTTTTTATGACCCTTTACTATCGTACAAACACAGAAGTTCTGACTATTGTGCTGGTGCTATTCATTCCACCAGCACCGTCATTAACACACATACAAGTTTATTATAAAAATATTCAATCTTCATTTTGATTTGATTATTTTGGGCCTATAATGGTCCGAGACCACAATTGTAAAAAATAGTCCCTAGTGTTGACAGTGGGTTACTTGCCATTAAGTTTTATACCCCTTCCAAATTTATTTCTCCATGTTTAATGCCTCAAATTGCAAGTAGGGGGGTAAAATTACACTGCAAAAAAATTTGGGTCCAGAATTTTAAAGGAAAGTAGTGATTTGGTCCAGCTGAAAAAGGTTGAAAATTAGCACTTCGGAAGCTGTCAAAAGATTCAAGACGCCCTAAACATAAAATTGTCCATATTTTGAGTAAGAGCCGATGAAGTTTTCTATAATTTTGATATAATTTGTCCCAAAAGTAGTACAACACACTGTAAAAGTTTCTTTGAGAAAGCGCAGGTGGGATTTTTTTTATTTTCATTTATGTTCTAAAAGAAATGCACTACGAAATAATTGTGTTCTCGGCCCTAATGATTATATGCATGCCTTTCATAAGCAGTATCAAATTTGACAAATTTATTGTACACATAAATTTTTTGTAATATTTTATAAATTATTTTTTAATTAAATAAAGCTAACAAACTTAAATTGATCATCACTTTCTTTTAATATGTCTTGTACCATTCCGTTTTGAACAAAACGATTTGTTACATATACTTCACACGTATTTCTATCAAATCTGACATTATTACAAAGCAGCTATTAAACAAAATTCATTCGAACTTTAAATGTGCAATCAAATATATATGTAATTCATCAACTGGTCAAGTGGCTAGATGCATGATATATCGTTGGCCAATTGAACGACAGGTCCTAATTTTGTTGTTTTAAAACTTCTAGAAATATTAAAGGAAATCAGGAGTAAAGAGAAATAAATAAAAACCGAACGACTGAATTAAATAAAAGGATGTTTGATATTATGTATATTTCGTCTTGTTTTTAAAATCTAAACGATGCTTTATTTTTATCTAGTTTACCAATCAAAATTATTAGAATGAGAAAATAAATACCTTACAGCTTCTTTTACCGTCGATACTGAAATGTTTAATGGTATAAAACAATTTTAGCGTCTTTGACCTACTTAATCTTTTTATTCGCATACTTGTGGTTCTCTTCTCCAAGTTCAACGGGAACATTATAATAATCTAGAATAGAACCCAGATGGAACCAGGAAGTCGGGTTGCTATAACCAAGCAACCCGGATGTTGAACCAGTTACCATGGTTTCGAACCAAAGAACCCGGATAGAACCAAGGTTCAGAACCAGACAACCCAGATGGAACCAAGGTTTAGAACCAGAGTGCCCGGATAGAACCTTATTGCATTCGGAATTCTCATGACTTTTTATACCTTCAACGTATTTTCCAAATCATTTATTTATTTAGTATACTTATATATAATATTATCACATGACATTTGTATTAATATTTTGACAATCAAATTTAAAATCAATTGTATATTGGAAAGTAAATAAAAAATAAACAATACATTGCAGTAAGAAAGACATACATATATTTCAACCCATTTGCTTTTGACAGAAAATATGTGTTTTGACTCGAAAGTATTAAATATGAAGTTTGATGAGATTGCAATTATAGGTATATTGTTAATATCTTTCGAGACGGCCCTTGGACGTTGTTAAGGTAGTATTTAACACAGCGTGCTATTGTGCATTGTGACAAAAAACCTGGGAATAGTATACAGACATTAATTATTTCCCAGAATTAACTTATTATTTTCTAACGTTTAACAGGTCATATTTGTAATTCCAAAATAACCTGAGCAAATGTCGGAAAGCAGGACCAAAATGTACAAAACGATACTACACTTAAGGAAGCTCGCTTGTCATGTTTTGGATTTTTTGTCAGATTTTCGGAATCCTCTGGTTTTATCCATTTGAATGCCTTGAAAAAATTTGCCCGGTGACCCCCATTTTTGTTTTTGAAAATCTTTTACATGTATAATGATAAGACATCCGTAAAAGTCTTATAAAATTTTAATTACTTTTTAACAGTTTTTGAGAACTACAACTTGTCAATGATAAAGCTATGAAAAGTCAAGAGAGAATATTTTCCCGCCAAAATTTCAATGGCTCATATCTCGAAAACAAGCACGGTGACCTATATATTTATTTTTCTCTTTGGATTCCTTTATTAATTCCCTATCAATATAAACTAATGCTTTAAAAAGTTAATTACTTTGAAACTGAGAAGCGAACTCCCTTAAAAATATTTATTTTAAGATGGAAAATAGAAAGATGATTAAATAAAGCCCCAGTCCTACTAGACCAAGATCGCACTACGCTCACAACGATCTAAAATAAAATTAGATCGTGGTGAGGTCGCGGTATGAGCGGCATGAAAATGTACATTTCCGTTGCTTTCACGATGCTAATACGTCCTAATTACGCTTCTATAACGATCCCGCTACGATTATACCACGTTCTCACCACGCTTATTCTGCGACCTCACTACGTTTATCAAGACCTTTCTACGCTCTTCACGTTCTCACTACGACCATACCACGATTTATGCGATTGCAACACGATCTTACCACGCTAGCTCTACTGCGATTATAGCACGCTCGCCCCACGACCTTACTACGACCATACCACGCTCATACCGCGATCTTACTATGCTCTCAACAAAAATGTCGGCACCGAACTCCATATCAATACTGTTTCATTCCTTCTATTTCTAATTTATATGAATATTTTACGGAAACAACACAGACATGCCACCAAGATTCAACAACTCGTGGGCGTGGCGGAAGGGGTAAAGGTAGAGGTAGAGACAATAGGGGCCTCTGATACTAACCCTGATCCCGTAGAGGTGTCGAACCAACCAAACAAAACTACATTACAACCTAGTGCTGTTGCTTGTCCATCAAAAACAAATGAAGATGTTTCAATGGACGAAAGTGGGAATGACACAGATTTGTCAGGCATGGCCAATCAGTTGGAGAAAAGGGACAAAAGATCCAAATGGGCACATATCTGACCTGAGGCGCATCCAATTTTATACAATAAGAAGATGACAACGTATAAGGATACAGGCAAGAAAGAAATGATGTGGCTAGATAAAGCAGAAGAACTCGGCAAGTCCGTCTTGGTGCTGAACACTTGGTATTTCAATATGAGAACTAGATACGGACGCTTGAAAAAACCAAAATCCGACGATGGTGACAAAAAATATACAGAGAGAGATGATTGGGTGATAAAGAACTTCGATTTCCTCCATCCTCATGTTCATGGGGTACAAAAGAAGACATTAGTGAGTGTAAGTATAGAAATAATACTATTAAGACTTTATTGATTTAAATCGATTTTTGAATTGTAACTCGAAGGGAAAAATCGAAATGAAAAAAAGGAAAAAAGAATATATATAGAAGTTGTGGTATGAGTGCTAACGAGACAACTCTCCGTACAATTCACAATTTGTAAACAGTCAAAGTACAGTCTTCAACACGGAGCCTTGGCTCATACAGAACAGCAAGCTAGAAGGGGGTGCATTTAAATATTTTTCAAATGTATATTTTTCAAATCAAATATCGAAAAAAAAACACAAATCTTAGAGACGCTTTTTTCAAAAATAACAGTTACTCAACACAATGCACAACTTACCGAGACTGATATCCAGCATCTCCAAACCATCGATTTAGATTAGAAAAGCCGTAAAACATTAGCATAAAATATGATAGTATATATGTATGGCCCTGTGGAGTACTAGCCAATAGTAATCACCTTGTCCGTTCGCCCGTCTGTCCGTCAGTACTTTTGTCGTTGTACGATATCTAAAGTTTGCCGTCAAGTTATATCTATTATCGATAAATAAAGTACCTCTGGACTTTAGGAAGCTCTTTGGGAGGAATTTCGATTTTTGTTTTCGAGAAATCAGTCTGAGGTAAGTGGACTTTAATGACCGTGTTATTTTCCTGGATTCTTTATTTTTATTTTGAATTTATATGCGGTCTTAAAATCCATATGACAACAAAAATATAAAGAAATAGAACAATACGATTGGACTCTGTTATTGTTAAAGTTTCAACTAATAGTTCAAGAGTCTATTAATCTTTTTTTTTTTTAAGATGAAGAAGAAATTACTAGCAGCTAAAAACTGTGCTTCCTCGGCCACATCTGCTGGTTAAATCAATGAAATCCCAGCTGACATGCCAAGTATTCCGAAAACGACAAGACTGAAATCAAAAGCTCACAAACATAAGCATGATACATCAGAAACTGAGGTTGTTCTCTTGGCTGGCATTGAAGACCGCAGCAATTAGATGATGGTCCTGCAGCAGCAAGTGCTGGATAGATTGCGACCAGTCAGCTCCGACAGGGAACGAGACGCATTTGTTGACTGGATACGTACGGTCATTACTGGGCTAGTTCACGTGGTATGGCGGCGATGTCAGCAAGACATCAGCAACACTCTCTACAGGTACATCGCAGAGAATGACAAGACAAAAAGAGCCAAAGCATCCCGACTCCAGTGATGCAACCGCAACTTAGAAAACAGATACAACCTCTGCAAGCACAATCTAGCAGCTTCTCCGCACCATGGCAACCACCACCATCTCAATGACATGCTCAGCCTTCGTAAAACGTTTCTGTGTGGCAGTCACAAGATGCCAACTGGGTTTCACAACAGTTTCCTCAACCGCGACAACACATGTCTCAACTTCAGCCTATTCGATCTTCCTCCGCTGGTTCAAGTGTGCCAGTATCAGGATGAGATGGCATCGCCAACAGATCTATGACTGCGTCACCAACAAGACAAGCAGATACTTTGCGCACCACTCAGTTTTTTTTCCATCTAAGTGATTTGATAAACATTTCAGACCCGGATCCAGAAAATGTTTAGACACAATATATGTATTTCAATAAGTATCTCATTTTGTGTTTTTGTGTTATTCATTCAGACAGAGAGTCTTTACAGTTTAGACAGTCATGACATTCCTTTAAATAATATAGTAGATTGTATATTCTTTTGAAAGAAATAAAGTGTACGATTTTTGGTGAATTTCATTTTTTTTTATGGTATATGCTTGAGGAAAATTTAGTTTTTTCTATTATTATTATTTTTATTATTATTATTATTATTATTATTATTATTATTATTATTATTATTATTATTATTATTATTATTATTATTATTATTATTTTTTTTTTCTTCCGCCAACTTTTTTTTCCTTCGCAGTTTTTTTGTTTCGCAAGATGTCGCTTAGACATATGGTACATAATATCGAACAGGTATTACGCTTTTGTAACTGACAACGCGTAACCAAAATCTTTTCAATGTAAGAGTTATCTCCCCGAACACTGTTTTTCTTGTGAACGCTTAATATTCGCAACTGTAAAAGAAGCCGACAAATTTATTTTACCAAATTGCTCAATATATCCTCAGGATGATTTGATTTATTTGGACCGAAGCTATCCGGAGACTCCATATGAGAGTTATTCCCCCTTTTATATTTGATATAAGTGATATGCATTTTTAACTGGAAAACCATAAGTGTTAGAGGCCTAGGGTCTTTTGTTTTGAGGTCCTTGGTCCAAAAAAATAAAAATGAGGTCAAGGTCAAAGGTCAAGGTCATGATTAAAATTTTGATTTTGGCTTGTGATCTCTTATTTTCAGAAATCATATAAGATATTGACAAAATATTTTCATAAAATTGTTAGTTACGACATGTAGTAACACATAAATTTTATTCGAAAGGGTAGGTAGACATTTGACGCGAGTTTTCCCCCTTTTTATATCTAATATCATACGTATGGTAATATAACTCATGAACAATATAAAGTAGAGGACTAGAGTCTTTTGAATTGAGGTCCTTTGTTTATGACCTTGAAATTGAGCTCAAGGTCATATGCTAATTAAACGTTCTAGATTTTGACCTTTGCTTTTACCTCATATGTACACATGATAAAGCCATGGGACTGTTTGTATTAAGTTGTAAGCAATGTGACCTTAAAAAACACAACCGGAAGTGACCTTTTGTAAACCGGAAGTAGCTATTTTTTGCACTAAATCAATGTAAAAGTATATAGAACCATAGATTTTTGGAATCATTGTCAAGTAAACTATCAAACAATACCGGAAGTAAACGTTTTAAACCGGAAGTAAAAGATAATCTCCCTCTCTATTATTTTTTTATAGAAACCATATATTTTTGGAATAAGCGTTCAATCAGCTGTCATTTGACGCTAACATTGACATTTAAAACCAAATTTTAATATTTTCATATAAAAAAAGGTCTTAACTGGTGGAAAGACCATCAATGGTTCTCTGAACAATTGGTTTTTTAATTATTATTATTATTATTATTATTATTATTATTATTATTATTATTATTATTATTATTATTATTATTATTATTATTTACAGTGCTTATATAGCGCTTATCTAAATAAACATTTACTCTAAGCGCTTTAAAAAAAAATGGTATATGCTCGTTTGATTTGTTTTACATAAAATTTGTCATTTCGGGACATTTTATAAATGCACAAGCGGTACAGGCTTTGATGAAGGCCATGCGGTGATATATAGCTGTTCAGTTCTTTGTCATTAGCTCTCTTGTGGATAATCGTCTCATTGGCAATCATACTACATCTTTTTTTATATTCCCAACATAATCTTGAAGACATTTTGCATACATGACCTAATGCAGCACCCGGCCATCCGCTGATATATATATATATATATTTTTAGAGGGTTCGTGTTGCTTAGTCTTTAGTTTTTTATGTTGTGTCTTTTGTACTATTGTGTCTATTTGTCTTTTCTTCCTTAACCATGGCATTGTCAGTTTATTTTCGATCTATGAGTTTGACTGTCCTTCTGGTATTTTTCGCTCCTGTTTGAAAAACCTGTCTGTCTGTCCGTCCGTCTGTTTAGCTGTGAAATGTGTTATCCAAAAATGATATCATTTTTTTTATAAAGCTTAGAGGATATGTTGTGTAAAACATTTCTTTTTGGTTACGTATTTTGATAAAATACTTTTAGTAACTATTTTTTTATTCGTTATTTTTTTTAATATTTTTTATTCAACTTTTTTTTTAAAATTTTTATTCACATCTTTTTTTAGTTATTCATATTTTTAAACTTTATTACAATATTTTTTCAATACAAAATAAAAATCAATATGACAAACACAATGAAGGAGAAAGCATATAAACATTTACTGTGATGTTACCATGCGTTCCTGCCATGGTCCAGATCCAGCGGGGCTATTGAAATATAATTTTAAGTATTCTCTCTGTTTCTTTGCTGCCACCGTGTCCCTATTTGGACCTACTACACTATTGATCTCATGCATGTTTGCACTAGATCGCCAAAGACCCGGTACAAGATTGTGAAGGTCGTCTTCCATATCAAGTTGGACATTTTGCAGGTTTGGATATCGCATTCTCATTAAATTGTGCAAACATACACATGTCTCTATTATGACACTCACGGTGTTTGGTACTTGCCCCATAGTAGAAAGAAATATTTGCCATCTCTGTGCCAAAATTCCGAATGCATTTTCCACCACACGTTTCCCCCTGGAAATTCTGTAATTTGTTATTGCTTGTTCTTTTGACATTCCACGTATGGAAAATGGCTTCATCAAATACGTTCTCAACCCAAATGCGTCGTCACCTAATAGAAAGTATGGCATATTCTGGTCATCATTAGGCAATGGTCCTGGTTCTGGAAATCCAATTGTACCATCTTCTAAACATTCCTTCAGTTCTGATGCTTTGTATATTTGGGCATCTGAATTGGAACCATACCCGCGAACATCAATTCATAAAAACTTGTAGTCAGCATCAACCAAGGCAAGGAGTACCAGTGAGAAAAAACCCTTGGAATTGTGGTAAAGGGATCCATTTTTAGGTGGGCATCTAATAGCAAGATGTTTGCCATCTAATGCACCACACGCATGTGGAACGTTCCATCTCTTCTGAAAATCGTCTGCTATAGCCCTCCAATCATTTGGGTCAGTTGGACATGAAATCACCTCATCCTTATATTTGTCAACTATTGCTAGGCAAACCTCGGGTAAACATTTACTTTAATATAGAATTCCGAGCAACTCTGAAGTCATACTGCAAGGTCGAATACTTGTCACTAGTAGCTAAATGTCTTAAAGTGATGGCAAGTTTAAGACCAGGCGATAGGGCTCTTCTAAATAGCGTATCCGTCTTTTTAATTCTTGGACGAACTCGGTTAAGAAGTTCATCGAACATCACTGGCGGCATTCTTAAAAAATTGAAGAAGGAAGGTCCATCCTCAATTCTTAACTCGTTCATCAATTGATCATGATAATGACCAAACTGCTAACCAAGGACGAATCATAAAGGACCAACGCCGTCTAAATGTTTTTCGAATCCTTCTTCTTCGCTCTCTCAATAACAACATCATGGCTTGGTCGTTAAGATTTTGTATCTTAGTTATTGATTGAAGAAGCATTACTACATGTACATGGTCTTGTGTTTCCAAGGTTCAATTGAAATTGATGTTTCAAACAAAAACTGGAGAGCTTTTATACATTTATGTGACAATGAGCATGACAAAAACTAATTTCGTAGTACTAACGTAGACAGGTTGTAAGAAGAGCGTGATGAGGACGGCATGAGCGTGCTAAAATCGTACTATGGTCTTGAACAGAGTGGTGTAAATGTATTATGGTCGTAGTGGGAGCGTAGTTGGGTCGCGGTGAGAACGTGATGGTCGTAGTGAGGTCGGAATAACTACGCTGTGAGATCGTAGCGCAGTATCTCCGACTAGAATCACGCTCTCGCTACGATGGTACAGCGACCTTTGCGATCTTACCACGACCTTACTGCGCTCTCACTACACTTTTACTACGACCTGATTTCGCCACGCCCGCACCACGCTTGTTTTGGACATGTTCAAAGTTGGCCACGCTCATCACGATCTCCAAGTCCTTACTACGACCGTATTACGACCTCACCGCGATCTACACGATCGCACTACGCTCGTCAAAATTTGCATTTTTTTCACAGATCGAAGTGTTATCGTGGCCTAGTGGGACTGGGGTATAAAAAGATATGATGTTTAAAATTTGATTAATAGATACTAACAAAGCAATGACATATTCATTATAATTATTATAGATTAAACTGAAACTAAATTCATCATTAATAGAAACAAGATACAATATAGCTTGTTCATTTAATATGTGAGTCAACATTTATTTTCAAATTAAACATAGGAACATACTCATCTTATCTTTCTTCAAATGAACAAACACATTTTTTCAAACTTTTGAAGACCTTACTTCTATTAATACATTTTTTAAACAAAAGAATTGAATGGATTCTACAAATGAAATAAAAATAATTCCTTCGCTATATATGTTTCACTATGAAAACAAAAACTTAATATTTATATTTTAAACAAATCATCTTCCATACTATGATCGAGGCTCAAACTAGCATCCGCTCTTAAATGAAAAGTTTCATGGGGAGTTGAATTTATACTGATTTTACCATGACTGACAGCGAGGGGGTAAACTATCGTCATTAAGGGCAAACCTGTGGTAAAACCAGTATAAATACAAGCTCCATTGAATACTTTTATAATAGGACACATACGGCAATTCTATCGGAACGAAGCGCACTAAGTGAAGGCAAATATTTGCTGGTCCCATAAATAAACGTATTTTAACTTGACGTAAAAGGACAGAGCAAACTGAACTAGTGACTTGCTTAACATATTTACAATTATAACGTATTAAGATAGATTTGGATAAATTTCAATGATTATTTTACTTATATGTCTCAGTATATGTTTAAAAAATGGCTTACAACACTTTTTAGCATCGTTGTTTAAGTTTCCTTGTGATGATTTTTGGTTTCGGTAGCTTGTATTCTCCCTTAAAAAGTATTTTTTTTCACGTCATAGTTCTATAAGGTCGGGTAGATAATTAAACAAAAAGCCTATGATCGGAACAGAAACATGTACCCTGTAAACATTATAAGAACATGTTTGTGCTTCTAAATTTTGTGTGCTAGTTTGTCCTTTACTACGTTTGTTTTGTTAAGCTAGTGTCACTTTTTTTTATTAATTCAAATTCATTCAGTAAACGTATAGTGCATGGAAACAGAAACACCGACAAACAGAAGAGAAGATATTTTGAATAGTTGATACAGGGCAATTTAAAGTTTCTTACTGATGTTTTGTTTTATAGTTAGTGGAAACAAAAACAAAACTTTCCTAAACAAAACAACAATGCGACATCATTTTCTTTTATTTTCCGAAAATAAAGAATTTCAAACATGTGTCTAGATATTAGGTGCTCTCGCTTGCTTACAGCGGACGTTGAATAAACTGATAAATTCTTTTTAGAATATTTTTTTATGACTTCAAAGAAGGAAAATCTTTTTTTTCGTTAGATTATTTCTTATAGTACGGATAAATTAGTTTTGATGATGAATACAATTAACATTTGGAAAAATCCAGTTTTATCCGGTTGTCTAATTGGTCCCCGTTAGGTAACTTTAAACTCTGGTTCTTCATCTTCTTCTGACCGGCAAAACCCGAAAACACGGCGTTGCCGCCGGCCATTTTCCAAATCAAGCACTCTGGCACTATGACGTAGTGCTTATTATTACGTAACGTCAAAATTCCGTTGGTCTTTTGGCCTCAGCGTGGCACTCAACGGTAGTGTTTTTGAATAGGCCGGATAGGCCATTTGGCAGAGAAAAGGTTAAACAATATATTTCTGTTTTATCACGGTTTTATACTCGAAGCGTTTGAAGAACATCATGTCAGAATTTACAATAATCGTAATTACTACGTTTTATATTACTTCGTTTATTCTGTTTACGTATGTGTTTTTTTTTTTACAAATAAAATAGAAAGTCAGACTTGAAGAAGAGCTTCTTTGATAATTAATTGACGTTTCTGTTTACTAATCGTACAATGGAGATCACTTCTAACCTCTCATTAGAACTGTCAGAATAATCTGTCATAGAACTGTTCTAACCTGTCCTAGAACAGTTCTAGCTAGAACAGTTCTACCCTAGAACTGTTCTATGTAGAACTGTCAGAATCAGTTCTAGGTAGAACTGACTAAATCAGTTCTAGGTAGAACTGTCAGGATCAGTTCTAGGGTAGAACTGTCTAAAACTGTTCTAACCGTAGAACTGTCAGCAGAATTGACTAAATCAGTCAGGACTGTAAAACAGTTCTAATTGACGTCACTGCAGAAAGGGCACTTAAGAATTTAGAAGAAAAAAATCAGTTCCAATTACTTTACTATATATAATAGCAGATTTTTCTATAATTTTTACTGATCAAAAGATACATGTACAAATATCAAAGTGGATAGAAGGTTATCCAACTCATGGGAGAAATATTTTCATAAGATTGCATATGAAACATCATTGTTTACGTTTCTTCGTTCCCCGTTTTTGTCAGTCTCTTCCTAAAAAAAACTCTGCATTTAATTCATGGAATTTTAATCTTAATTTACCTTGTTTGCCTTGGATTTACATTCATGATTAAGATTCTGTTTTGACAAATGTTCAAACGAAAATTGTACAGTGGATGAATTATGGGATATTAATGAAAAAAGTGTTGTTAAACGTAAAAAAGCTATGTACATTTGCATTATCTCGTAGACAAACTTATCCATAACGATTATAAATAATATCTAGGAGTCTGGAACGACAGAAAAATATACTCGATCTGAACATGAATAAAAACAGTTGCCAATGGACTTTAGGCTACCAACAAAACCAATAAATTTCCTTCTTCAAATTATATTAACAGTATAGACAGTCTGAGCCTACTGTAGTCTCAGAGACAGTATACTATTCCAAGAAGAGAACTTCTCATACATGTACTTATCAGTTTTAAAATAAAGTATATGAATCAGTCATGTCAGTGTTGGATGATGCCATTAAATAGTTTTGTTTAAAAAAAAAAACCCATCATGAACTACTGACTTTTGTGACGGTTCATTATTTAATAATTTAATTTTGGATGTTACTTGTCTTCTGATTGGCTGACGTTATTTTTTTATCACCCCATAGACATAAGTTAGTCATGTGACCGTAACGTCATCAACGTTTTTTCATGGTTTGCCAAGGTTTAAAATGGAATTTAGAATTAAATTATAAGAAATGACTGTAATATTTTTTTCTGTCTATTCGAAATAACATAAAAAATGTGGTGCACACTGTTAAAAAACCCACTACGCGCGTTATTCAGTATGCACCAAATTTTTTATGTTATTTCTTCATAGACAGAAAAATATTACAGTCATTCCTTAAATAATAATATTATCGATACAGAGAGGAAATAATGGCGCGCTAAATTGATGTGGACAAAATTTGGTGTCATCTTTATCATAATTACAATAACTGTCCTGACATAGAAATATTATTGGTTTACAATGAGGCCATATATATTTACATCATAAAGAATACATGTTCAGTTTTGGTTGATGCGGTCAAATACTTTTGTTATTAAAACGACTCAGTCTGATATATCGAAACTACTGATATTTGTTTATGATGCAATATTTTGAATAAAAAGAGGACACGCTGACACTGTAAATTGATGCAAACGAAATTAGGTAGCATTGTGTTCCAATATTTCTATCATTTGTATTATACAATCCATCCTTACATAACAATATTACAGATTTACTATGCGACTATAAGAGTTACATGAAAATGAGCAAATATATAAAAAAGAAGATGTGGTATGATTGCCAATGAGACAACTATCCGCAAAAGACCAAAATAACACAGACATTAACAACTATAGGTGACCGTATAATGGTGGTCAGTTTTGGTTGATGCAGTCATATATGGTCAGTTTTGGTTGATGCTGTCAAAATAATTTTGTTACATGAGTCAGTCTGAGGTATGAAAACTACTGATGTTTGTTTTTGATGCGATATTTTGAATAAAAGTAGGAAATGCTGGCACTCTCAATCGATGAGAATTTTTTTTTGTGGTCGTTGATTTCCAATATTGCAGTTATTTATATACTACAGTTCCTCTTGACCTAAAATTATAACTGAAGTACTGCGCAGCTATATAGACATGCATAAAGAAAAGCAAATATGGTCAGTTTTGGTTGATGCAGTCAAAAGATTTTATTACACGACTCAGTCTGAAGTATGAAAACTGCTGATATTTGTTTACGATTCAATACTTTGAATAAAAAGAGGATATGCTGGCACTATAAATTCATGCGAAAAAAATTTTGAGGTCATTGTTTTCCAATATTGCTGTAACTTGTATATTGCAGTCCCTCTTGACCTAAAATTATAACTGAATTACTGTGCACTATATAGATTTGCAGAAAGAAAGAGTAAATAAGGTCAGTTTAGATTGATGCGGTCAAAAGATTTTATTACACGACTCAGTCTGAAGTATGAAAACTACTGATATTTGTGTACGATTCAATACTTTGAATAAAAAGAGGACATGCTGGCACTATAAATTCATGCGAACAAAATTTTGAGGTTATTGTTTTCCAATATTGCTGTAACTTGTATATTACAGTCCCTCTTGACCTAAACTTATAACTGAATTACTGTGCAGCTACCTAGATTTGCAGAAAGAATGAGCAAATAAGGTCAGTTTAGATTGATGCGGTCAAAAGATTTTATTACACGACTCAGTCTGAAGTATGAAAACTACTGATATTTGTTTACGATTCAATACTTTGAATAAAAAGTGGACATGCTGGCACTATAAATTCATGCGAACAAAATTTTGAGGTCATTGTTTTCCAATATTACTGTAACTTGTATATTACAGTCCCTCTTGACCTAAAATTATAACTGAATTACTGTGCAGCTATATAGATTTGCAGAAAGAAAGAGAAAATAAGGTCAGTTTAGATTAATGCGGTCAAAAGATTTTTTTATAACAGGTCCGTCCGAGGTATGAAAACTACTCGTAAACAGATATCACACTATACATTGAGTGCAAATAAAATTTTGAAATCATTAATGTTTTCCAGTTTAATTGGTATCCTTGCCTAAAAATATAACTGAATTCCTGCAGTGTGCAGCTAAATGTATATAGATTTATATGATGAAATCAAATATGGTCAGTTTAAGGTTAATTTAAATACATATTTATTTATAATAATGGATCATTGGCAGATCCAGAGGGGGGATGGGGAAACAAGGTATTACATTGAGGTCAGATAATTTTGTTATGTAAAACGAGCCATCCTGACTCCCGGAATGACAAATGTACAATTGAAATAATAATGCCCCCCCCCCCAATATTAACGGCCTAATTTATATTCAAAACAAAAAAGGAAAGAAAAACAAATAATTTATGTAACACATCAACAAAAGAAAATCACTGAATAACAGGCTCCTGACTTGGAACAGTCACATACATGCAAAATATGGCAGGGTTAATAACATGTTCTCTTGCCGACGAAAAATTTGAAATAAAACCGGCAAAATAGCAAAACTCTTAAAGGTGTCAGGCCGACAGTTCTACGTACTTTCCTAGAACAGTTCTCCTGACAGATTCTGACAGATTTAATGAGAGGTTAGAAGTGATCTCCACTGTAGATATTTTGACGATGATTTATTAATTGCTACGAATACATTTTAATTTTTTTTTTGGGGAAAATAAGGGGGAGGGGTTAGTGAATAAACTTTATAGCATCTTAATCTTTGTAATGATTGTGTGATTTTATAAATTGTATGCATTGTGTTGACCAGCTAGCATACAATCGTCTTGTCGTTTATTTACATAATATTACTGATCATAGCTATTATTATACTCCACACGACATAACAAAATTGCATTTAAAATATGGTTTGACAACAGTATATATTTGCGTTGACACAAATTCCTGATTGAATTTCATTGATTCAGGAGTCAAACTACTTGATGAAGGCACTGGCGGTAGTTGGTTTTCTGCATTTCTTATATAAATCTAAATTTTAATCTAGATTACGGCAGTAAGAGCTTGACATGATTTTGAAGCATGCTCATCATCGAGGCACTCTGACGTCATGTTGTTTTTTCTGATCTTTTTCTTTCTTTTGAGGGAATGTCATATTATAAATGACTTTAAAATTTTTGATTTTTTTTTTAGGATTAACTGAGGAATAGATTACCATAGCAGTGTTTGCCAAAAGCTTTTGCAATTTTCGTCTTCAATGATATCTAAAACCCAAGTCCCACTAGACAACGATCGCACCAAGCTCACCGCGATCTAAAATAAATTCAGATCGTGGTGAGGTCGCGTTATGAGCGGCATGATAATGTAAATGGTCGTTGCTTTCACGATGCTACTACGTCCTCGTTACGCTTCTACAACGATCCCGCTACGATCATACCACGTTCTCGCCACGCTTATTCTGCGATCTCACTACGATTATCATGATATTTCTACGCTAATTATGTCCTCACTACGACCATACCACGATTTATTTGATTGCAACACGATCTTACCACGTTTCTACTATGCATATTGTACGCTCTTACAACGATCATACTACGATCATACCACGTTCATACCGCGATCTTACTTTGCTCCCAGTAATAACGTCAACATCATGTTCTATATAAATACTGTATCATTCCTTCTATTTCTCATTGATATGTAGAGTTTCTCGGAAACAACGCAGTACTGCAACTAAAATCTACGTAAGGGTAAGTGTAGAGGTAGAGGTAAAGGGACATCTGGTAGTAATGAATCGTGATCCAGACGATTAATGTCGTACCGATCAATGTAACCTTAATCACAACTTATCGCTGGTCCATCAAGATCAACTTACGATGCTTTAGCGAACGACACAGATGATTGAGACGTTGGATATAAAGGACAAGAGGTTCAAATTACATATAGACATACAAAAGCTGGCAGCCTTTTATAAATGTATATGACAATTGCCATGAGCATGTTGATCGTGGTATGAACGTAGTCGGGTCGTAAGAACAGCGTGATGAGGACGGCATGGGCGTACTTAAATCGTACTATGGTCTTGAACAGCGTGGAATAAGCGTGGTATACTCGTAGTGGTAGCGTGTTTGGGTCGCAGTACGAACGTGATGGTCGTAGTAAAGTCGCTGTGAGATCGTAGCGCAGTATTACTGACTAGAATCGCGCTTTTGCTACGCTGTCGTTACGATGGTACAGCGACCTTTGCGCTCTTATCACGACCTTACTGCGCTTTCACTGTGCTTCTACTACGACTTGATTTCACCACGACCGCACCACGATTGTTTTGAACATGTTTAAAGTTGGCCACTCTTATCACGATCATGAAGTCTTCAAAACGACCGTGCTACGACCCTACTTTGATCTGCACGATTGCACTACGATCGTCAAAATTTTCAATTCGATCGTGGTCTAGTGGGACTGCGGTATTACTTTGTTCTATATTTGGCCTTTTTCTTCCCTTTTGATCTAAGTCTTTTGTGATGCTTTAACAAAAACATTTTTTTTGTATATAAATTGGTCTCTTGAGGCTGGTATGTTACAATCAAAAACAAAATTCAAAAGCTTCTTATAATTTGTGACACAGAGTAACACCTCACATGGTAATTGGACTTTCAATTTCTCTATCCTACCTTTTCCAATAGTTTTGACAGCTTCAACGAGTATAAGAATATAAGTGCTTAACTTTGTATCTTGATTGGTCTGTGCAATTTCCGTTTTGCATCAAGTGTGAAGAAATTGAGTATTGTAATAGGACTATTTCTTTGCACATTAAACACTGATAAAAAGGATGTACACTCCTAAGTAATAAATAGATCAATCAGGGCTTAAGAGGTCATTTCAAATAGTAACTGTATACAAATTTATATTTACAATTAAAATCCAACAATGATTTTAATTAACGTGTGCAAGAATCTACACACAATATCATTTTTTAAATAAAGGTGTTTGGTTATCTTCTTTATTTCATTCTTTTAACAGTAATTCATTTCAAATCAAACGCAAAAACAAATTGGTAAAACATATTTGGTGACTATTCAACGGTCTCGGGTTCCCGCATTGCTGTTCTTTTTCAAAAAAAGCAAATTGTTGTAGAGTAATCAGCAAAGACTGAGATGATTCATTATACATTATATCAACATGATGTGGAATATCTGTCATCTGAATTATTTATAGATACTTACATTTAATGTGCCATTTTGATTTTAATTTGTTGTTGTTTTGTACACTCTTTAGTAATTCAATAGCAATCTTAATGATTATTAGTAATCCTAAATGTTTAACATTTGTTCATCATTTCATGTTTTGGTGACGTTGTACTCTTTGTAGACCTGGTTATCATATATATTTATATATTGTCATGATTTTGGGAGAATGATTCCACTCCCCGGAAATTAATCAAAAGTAGTATTTCGCATTCAAATTTGTATGAGACTGAGTTTGGTTTAATCTGGACCAGTAGTTAAATTAAAAGCAGGTCATCCCATTGTTGCACTACAATAGTTACCAAAGACCCCGTTTCATTATTGCAAATAGTTTTTAAGTTGTGACCATTTGAAATTGCTTTTTTTTTTTACAATTTTCCATAGACTTCTACAGTAAACTTCTATGTTGTATTTAAGCCATAGCGGCCATCTTGGTTGATGGACGGGGTCATCTAATAAATTCTTTAAACTAAATACCTTGAGGATGAATTAGGTCATGTTTGGTTTTATTTGGCTCATAGTTTGAGTGAAGACGATTTTCTTAAAATAGTACAAAAATTTATAAAAAATTATAAAAATATCACTAAAGGGATAAATACTAATGGGTTCAATTGACAATTTTTGGTAACTTGACTTATTTGTAGGTCAATAATTTAGCTGTTCACAGATTATCTCTATCTAATATAATAGTCAAGCTTATAACCACAAAAAAAAACTTGCAAACTTTCCTTACAATAAACAATTTAGGTTCAGCAGTCCAACAACGGGCTATCATGTTCTAATTTTAGTCATGTCGACCATCTTGGTTGGTGAGCAGGGTCATCGGATACATTTTTTAAACACAATATCCTAAGGATGATATAGGTCAAGTTTGGTTTTATTTAGTCAAGAAGTTATAGAGGAGAAGGTGTTTGTAATAGTTAACGGACAACGACGACAGACGAAGACGACGAACGAAGACAACAGACGACGGAAACCAAGTGAAAAAATATCTGACTTGGTCCTTTTGGGCCAGTAGAGTGAAAACTACTAATTACTTGCTTATATGTTATAATGTAATTTTCTTTTTTTTTATTTGAAAATTCAAATGCTGATGGCAATTCTTTAGCAGTTTCTGATTCCGTTATTCATAACTTCTATATAATCGGGACAATTAAAAGCTTGATATATTGCACCCCTTTATACATCTATCTATTGCTGAAGACTGCAGGGTTCCCGCCGTATGCTTTTTGCTTGTTTTAGTTATTATAATGTACCTTTTTGACATTTATCCAACAGCCGTTTGAAACATATACCTGTCTATTCCTAGAGGTTTGTCTAGCTTTCAATCGGAGTTAATTCACAAAGAATAAATATAAGAAAGACAAAAAATACGTGTTACTCATGAATAAGATAAGAAGATGTGGTATGAGGACAACCCTCTTACTAAGACCAAAATGACAAAGCACCAACAGCTACAGGCTAGGTCTCTGCACGGTCTCCAAAAATTAACAAAATCCATACCACGGAATTAAAGGCTCCTGACTTGGAACAGGGACATATTGAAACACACAAATGCCTCTAGAGATAAATAAATAAATAAAAAAGAACAATAAGAATAATTTTAAATGCCCCTTTATTTTCACTATCCAGAGAACTTTTTGACAGATCAAATTAGTTAAGTTTCCGAAACAGAATTTCATGAACTTCTAGTCTAGTATATAAAATCATACATGATCAAACTCTTAAGTATGTAAAAAAGTTGTGTTTTCAGAACTCTAAAATTAATGAAAGGAAATATAGGTCCGTCTCAAAAAAATGTTGTAGTTATTTGGCCAATCACGAATACGTTGTAAATAAATGCATAAAAATTTGCTATTCTATTGAATAGACTACCAACAAATTTAAAAAGAAACATCAATATCTTTCTGTTTATTTTATGTATAAATGCTTCAGATATCACAGAGATAGATTCATATCATGAAATATTAATAAAAAAATAATTGGGTTACACTCTTTAAACAAAGAATATAATTATAACCATGAGCACCACTTGGAGTTACAATAGCAGAATAGCGAACATGTTTAAGATTACACAAGTGTTGATCAAGGTGGATTTGTTTTCCGAATATTGCTTTTTTCCTAGACTCTAAAATCTATAATGAATTTTGAATGACAGAACTAACTCCGTATTCTTTTGCAATTGTAGTTTGTTTTTGGTATATTATTTTGTGTCGTGATTAATTTGATATTCATATTTCGAGTAAATCATTTTTATTAGAAAAGAAAGACATATGTTCAGAGGTCTATAATTATAACAATAGTTTGAAATTGTCCGTTTATAAATTTTAAAATTATTAAGAAACTAAGGTTTCAACTCCCTCGTGCAAAGTTGGCTTTAGATGGATTTGGCTATTTATTTGAGGTATTTTTGACATATAGCTCTTCAACAGTTGCAGTACTTATACATCTTCGGATTTCAAATGTTTGGGTTTGAGCGTTTCTGATGTCGGTTAATCTTTGGACGCAATAAATTATGAAACGTGTTGTTTTCAATTTTTTTTTAAATTGAATACAAAGCGTCGAAATATTCAACAGAAAGGTTTACAACATACGACAAACTGTTAAATAGTATGCTTTACAAACACTTTTTTTTTTTATCTCATTGTCTTTATTCACGGGTCAATGTGACGTTGTTCGTTTATTTATGAAGGTTGATAATATTTGTTGAATGGAATGCTTGTAGGGTGTTAATGTCCGTGTACAAAATAATGAACGAAAAACACATACGATATATAGCGACAAACGACAACTATTAAAGTACAGGCTTCTAGCTTGGCCACAGGGCCTTTTGTTGTTGACTATGTGGTTAAGGTTTTGCTCATCGCTATTGTCTCATTGACAATCATACTACATCTTTTTATTTTCATATGAATTTTGAAATGTGCATTGCCAGCTTTAGTATTAACTCGGTTTTACCATAGCTGTAAATTCACGACATTCGTCGTTTTACAGATGATGGGGCGCACCTAAAATTGTTAATATCTATTAATTTTTTTTTTACTGTTGACCTCTTTGTATAAAATTTGGTTCACTACAACTTTCTCTCCTAAAATCTTTTTCTTCATGTTACAATTTTCACGTAGTGGAAGATATAGATCGAATCACGAGAAACATTTGGATAGGCATTATGAAGTCATTTAAATCGTACAGTCTCTGTAGCGATTACCTGTACATGTACCTTTTCCAAAATACAATACAGTTCCTCAAGATTTGTTGTAAAGTTCTTCATCATTTACCTTTATATTACATTGTACTTTTCAAAGCCTCCAATGGTCAAAATTTTTGGCTTTTTTTTAATTGAAGAAGTCTATCATAACAATAGTGGTAATCTTTTCTGTTTATTCTAAAAATTGAGTGTTTAACTTTTGTCAAAACATCATTGTTCTCACTGATTCAAAATTTAGACCGCAAAGATTCAAGAAATATGTCGTTCCTGACCGGCTCAATCTAAGATTTTGGAGAGGGAGAAGTGACTTCTCCTTCCATCAGGGAGTTGGGAGAGATAGTCAATTTATTGGAGAAGTAAAATTTCTTCACCGTTTCGTTTGGGGGCATATCATTTAAGAATTATTTTAATTAATATGCAATTTAAAATATAATTGCAGTGTTTATATGTTATTGTATAAAATGTAGAATTTAAAATTCTTGATAAAAAGGTTCAGACAATGTAGTTGAGATTTATTCATTTATACCATTTGTGCTGTTATATTATCATGTATTAATCTCTTCACTTTTTTTTTGAAAGTCCAGAAAAAATATTACACCCAGTTTATGTGATGACTTTTAAATAACTGTTCAATTTAATGTATATATCATCACATGTCATACTTTTGTAAAACTTTCAAATATTGACTGTCCAGGGTTGAGTTCAATATCGTAGCAGCTACGTAGTGCTACGTAGATTTTGACTATTGAACGGGTAGCTATAGACTAGTTGCTACATAGATATTGATAGCAGCTATGTAGCCGCTACGTAGCTGCTATGATATTGAACTCAACCCAGGACATCATGTCAGTTGTAAATTGAGAATCTCGTGAAAGATTTTCAGCCTATATATAAATGAAGATATTTAGAGCTATTTTTTTTCTTTATCGTTTTGTTATAAAATATATCTTGCTTTATTAACCATGTTAACGAATTGGTCGTAAAAAAAATGCTGATCACAAACTGGCCATGTGTTGTACATTTGCAATAATTTTATCCATTACCTGAATGTCTTTCTAATTTTACATTTCAATTGTTATTCAACATGTTCAAAGAATAAGAAAAAAATCTTCCGATCATTCCCACCCTTAACCTACCGAATATTACAATTGAACGACTCGTTATCAATACAATTAGACTGACAAATCAGCTGAGTTATAACGCAACATTTTCAGATTAAAGTCATCGTACAATAATATCACAAACAGACGCTCAGAGCTCAGATTGTAGTTGCAATGGTTTTGAATGTTAAATCCGAGGATGTTAAAAGTCGGCGTTGTATTTCTTTTGTTCGAACATCGACAGAATTAGTTCTCGGTCGTTTTCCTTGGAAGTCGCCATTTTGTTTTACCTACGATAATTTTTAATTAAAAATTGTCTCTCTTTAACCGATTTTTGATAGTGATTTGACTTCGGCATGAAATCAGTCGGCCGGCGAGTTTTAAGGTTTTCCAAAATTCCTTGACGACTTAAATCGCCATTTTGCCGGCAAGATTAAGTGACATACCTACGAATGGTTCGTAGATTTGTCACTTAAATGATATTAATCATGTTAATACAGATTATAAAAAGAACAAACCAAAATTGGCTGAGACTACGTAAAAAAATAGTTAACATATTTTTTTTTACATATCTAATAAATTCAACGGATAGATGATGTGAGTAAAAATCATATCTTCATATTTATTGCTTGAGATGATGTTCAGGTTGAACAAGAAACACTCGCGACTTTGCGGGTTCGTGAATGTATTAAAGTATCTATTACTAATGATGTTTAAGCCTTATTTTCAGCCTGGATTTTTAGTATTGGTATTGTCATCTGATAAAAGTAAACACGTTTTTCTCTGCTTTCAATGTATTTCTGTTTGAACCCGTCGACCTAGAACTTCTTAATCATTGGTAATGTTAACTATTTGGAAAAAAAAGGGCCGGGAAAGGTGGAATTGTTTTATAAACATCATAAACTATTATTAGTTATAGAATTTTCGACGTTTTTACGTCAGTTCAGATAGAAGAATAAAAAACAATTGGCAACTGTACATCAGGATTATTTTAAGTCTGTATTTCTAGTAGCTGTACTGTCATCTAATAAATTCATGCGGATTAAAAAATACAGCCGGAAACAATGAGACAATGGTTGAATTTAGTAGTGTCAACTCTGTATAATGACGACGTTTAGGACAGATTATGACCCGTGTATAGATTTCAATGTGCGTAGTGTTATGCGTTTACTTTTCTGTATTAGCTAGAGGTATAGGGGGAGGGTTGAGATATCATAAAAATGTTTAACCCCGCCGCAATTTTGCACCTGTCCGAAGTCAGGAGCCTTTGGTCTTTGTTAGTCTTGTATTATTTTTAATTTTAGTTTCTTGTGTACAATTTGGAGTTTAGAATGGCGTTCATTATCACTGAACTAGTATATCTATTTGTTTAGGGGCCAGATGAAGGACGCCTCCGGGTGCGAGATTTTCTCGCTGCATTGAAGACCTGTTGGTGACCTTATGCTGTTGTCTGCTCTATGGTCGGATGTTGTCTCTTTGACACATTCCCCATTTTCATTCTCAATTTTATAGAGCAAATCCCAAATTCACCGTTCGGTGGTGCGCCTGACAAACATACATAATAGGTAATAGGTAACAGGTGACATATACTATTGGTATCGGTTTTAGATTCGAACCGGAACTTGTAATATTATAATCGGTAACATTAATTATGTGGAAAACTAAAGGATCTGGAATGGTTTGATCAACACCGTTGTCCTATATTACAGATGGGTGCACTCCTAACCTGTACAGCAAGTTAACTTGATAACCAGTCATTTGGACTGGTCAAAGTTAACCTGTGACCGAATATAGGACTGCTCTGACCAGTCCTAGGACCAAAATCTAGTTAACTTGAAAAGCGGACTTGGTCCTAGGACTGTTTTTTTGTCTGCCAAAAAGTTAACTTGGAAACAGGTCCGCTATTGATATAAGTTAACTTCGAACCAGTCCTGTCATAAAGTTAACATAAGTTAACTTCGGAACCAGTCCTGTCATAAAGTTAACATAAGTTAACTTGTAAACCGGTCCTGCCACAAAGTTAACTTCTGCTTGGACAAATCCGATCAAAACCAGACCTGTTCCCAAGTTAACTTTTGACTGGTCTGCTCAACACTAAGTTAACTTGTAACCAGGACCGCTCTTCGTTGATTTAACAAAAAATATTTTTAATATCTTTGTTTCGTAGTATAAACATCGAAAATAAAGTAATTTGAAAATGAATACTTCCGTTTTATGAACAGGATTAAATACAATTTTTTGAAAATAAGTACGCACAGAACGTAACACAAATTT
The DNA here is from genome assembly GCA_019925275.1 of Mytilus edulis. Taxonomy (NCBI): domain Eukaryota; kingdom Metazoa; phylum Mollusca; class Bivalvia; order Mytilida; family Mytilidae; genus Mytilus; species Mytilus edulis. Next base: position 90,153,507 of record CM034352.1, on the reverse strand, counting down.
ATCTGTGATCTGACAATCTATCTATTATAAAAACGATCTCGGTTACAATGATAACAGGCACTGAATATATATATATATTCCGAGATCAAATTCAATCATATTATGTATATTTTTGAAAAGAAGTATATTTGATGTTAGGTGTATACGTCCTTGTTAGTTATACATCCTTGAACTATGCAGCCACAATCAGCAATAGTTTAATTCATTTAAATAATGACTACAAATTTTTGTTCGCCTAAATTAAGGGTGCAAGCATGTCTTCTTTTTACTCAAAATACTGATAGGTTACAAAATTTCAGTAGTTTTGATGCCTCCAGTTGACTTGTATAACAAAATTATTTGACCGCATCCACCAAAACTGACCATATATGCACTTTAATTTGTAAATCTATATACCCGCATAGTAAATCAGCCATATTTTTTATGTCAGGATTCAATGTATAATACAATCATGACAATGGACAGCAAAATTGCAATATAATAACAAAAAATTTTGGTTCGCATAAATTTAAGATACCAGCATGTCCTCATTTTATTCAAAATATTGATACGTAACAAAATTTCAGTAGTTTTTATACCTCCAGCTGACTTGTACAACAAAATTATTTGACCGCATTACCAAAACTGACCATATATGCACTTTAATTTGTAAATCTATATACCCGCATAGTAAATCAGCCATATTTTTTATGTCAGGATTCAATGTATAATACAATCATGACAATGGACAGCAAAATTGCAATATAATAACAAAAAATTTTGGTTCGCAAAAATTTAAGATACCAGCATGTCCTCATTTTATTCAAAATATTGATACGTAACAAAATTTCAGTAGTTTTGATACCTCCAGCTGACTTGTACAACAAAATTATTTGACCGCATTACCAAAACTGACCATATATGCACTTTAATTTGTAAATCTATATACCCGCATAGTAAATCAGCCATATTTTTTATGTCAGGATTCATGTATAATACAATCATGACAATGGACAGCAAAATTGCAATATAATAACAAAAAATTTTGGTTCGCATAAATTTAAGATACCAGCATGTCCTCATTTTATTCAAAATATTGATACGTAACAAAATTTCAGTAGTTTTGATACCTCCAGCTGACTTGTACAACAAAATTATTTGACCGCATTACCAAAACTGACCATATATGCACTTTAATTTGTAAATCTATATACCCGCATAGTAAATCAGCCATATTTTTTATGTCAGGATTCAATGTATAATACAATCATGACAATGGACAGCAATATTGCAATATAATAACAACAAATTTTTGTTCACATCAATTTAGGATACCAGCATGTCCTCATTTTATTCAAAATATTGATACGTAACAAAATTTCAGTAGATTTGATACCTCCAGCTGACTTGTACAACAAAATTATTTGACCGCATTACCAAAACTGACCATATGTGCACTTTAATTTGTAAATCTATATACCCGCATAGTAATCAGCCATATTTTTTATGTCAGGATTCAATGTATAATACAATCATGACAATGGACAGCAATATTGCAATATAATAACAACAAATTTTGTTCACATCAATTTAGGATACCAGCATGTCCTCATTTTATTCAAAATATTGATACGTAACAAAATTTCAGTAGATTTGATACCTCCAGTGACTTGTACAACAAAATTATTTGAACGCATTACCAAAACTGACCATATGTGCACTTTAATTTGTAAATCTATATACCCGCATAGTAATCAGCCATATTTTTTATGTCAGGATTCAATGTATAATACAATCATGACAATGGACAGCAATATTGCAATATAATAACAACAAATTTTGGTTCGCATAAATTTAAGATACCAGCATGTCCTCATTTTATTCAAAATATTGATACGTAACAAAATTTCAGTAGTTTTGATACCTCCAGCTGACTTGTACAACAAAATTATTTGACCGCATTACCAAAACTGACCATATATGCACTTTAATTTGTAAATCTATATACCCGCATAGTAAATCAGCCATATTTTTTATGTCAGGATTCAATGTATAATACAATCATGACAATGGACAGCAAAATTGCAATATAATAACAAAAAATTTTGGTTCGCATAAATTTAAGATACCAGATGTCCTCATTTTATTCAAAATATTGATACGTAACAAAATTTCAGTAGTTTTGATACCTCCAGCTGACTTGTACAACAAAATATTTGACCGCATTACCAAAACTGACCATATATGCACTTTAATTTGTAATCTATATACCCGCATAGTAAATCAGCCTATTTTTTATGTCAGGATTCAATGTATAATACAATCATGACAATGGACAGCAATATTGCAATATAATAACAAAAAATTTTGGTTCGCATAAATTTAAGATACCAGCATGTCCTCATTTTATTCAAAATATTGATACGTAACAAAATTTCAGTAGTTTTGATACCTCCAGCTGACTTGTACAACAAAATATTTGACCGCATTACCAAAACTGACCATATATGCACTTTAATTTGTAAATCTATATACCCGCATAGTAAATCAGCCATATTTTTTATGTCAGGATTCAATGTATAATACAATCATGACAATGGACAGCAATATTGCAATATAATAACAACAAATTTTTGTTCACATCAATTTAGGATACCAGCATGTCCTCATTTTATTCAAAATATTGATACGTAACAAAATTTCAGTAGATTTGATACCTCCAGCTGACTTGTACAACAAAATTATTTGACCGCATTACCAAAAACTGACCATATGTGCACTTTAATTTGTAAATCTATATACCCGCATAGTAATCGGCCATATTTTTTATGTCAGGATTCAATGTATAATACAATCATGACAATGGACAGCAATATTGCAATATAATAACAACAAATTTTTGTTCACATCAATTTAGGATACCAGCATGTCCTCATTTTATTCAAAATATTGATACGTAACAAAATTTCAGTAGATTTGATACCTCCAGCTGACTTGTACAACAAAATTATTTGACCGCATTACCAAAACTGACCATATGTGCATTTAATTTGTAAATCTATATACCCGCATAGTAAATCAGCCATATTTTTATGTCAGGATTCAATGTATAATACAATCATGACAATGGACAGCAATATTGCAATATAATAACAACAAATTTTTGTTCACATCAATTTAGGATACCAGCATGTCCTCATTTTATTCAAAATATTGATACGTAACAAAATTTCAGTAGATTTGATACCTCCAGTTGACTTGTACAACAAAATTATTTGACCGCATCCACCAAAACTGACCATATGTGCACTTTAATTTGTAAATCTATATACTCGCATAGTTAATCAGCCATATTTTTTATGCCAGAATCAATGTATAATACAATCATGACAATGGCAGCAATATTGCAATATAATAACAACAAATTTTTGTTCACATCAATTTAGGATACCAGCATGTCCTCATTTTATTCAAAATATTGATACGTAACAAAATTTCAGTAGATTTGATACCTCCAGCTGACTTGTACAACAAAATTATTTGACGCATTACCAAAACTGACCATATGTGCACTTTAATTTGTAAATCTATATACCCGCATTGTAAATCAGCCATATTTTTATGTCAGGATTCAATGTATAATACAATAATGACAATGGACAGCAAAATTGCAATATAATAACAAAAAATTTTGGTTCGCATAAATTTAAGATACCAGCATGTCCTCATTTTATTCAAAATATTGATACGTAACAAAATTTCAGTAGTTTTGATACCTCCAGCTGACTTGTACAACAAAATTATTTGACCGCATTACCAAAACTGACCATATATGCATTTAATTTGTAAATCTATATACCCGCATAGTAAATCAGCCATATTTTTTATGTCAGGATTCAATGTATAATACAATCATGACAATGGACAGCAATATTGCAATATAATAACAACAAATTTTGTTCACATCAATTTAGATACCAGCATGTCCTCATTTTATTCAAAATATTGATAGTAACAAAATTTCAGTAGATTTGATACCTCCAGTGACTTGTACAACAAAATTATTTGACCGCATCCACCAAAACTGACCATATGTCACTTTAATTTGTAAATCTATATACTCGCATAGTAATCAGCCATATTTTTTATGCAGATCAATGTATAATACAATCATGACAATGGACAGCAATATTGCAATATAATAACAACAAATTTTGTTCACATCAATTTAGATACCAGCATGTCCTCATTTTATTCAAAATATTGATACGTAACAAAATTTCAGTAGATTTGATACCTCCAGTGACTTGTACAACAAAATTATTTGACCGCATTACCAAAACTGACCATATGTGCACTTTAATTTGTAAATCTATATACCCGCATTGTAAATCAGCCTATTTTTTATGTCAGATTCAATGTATAATACAATATGACAATGGACAGCAAAATTGCAATATAAAAACAAAATTTTGTTCGCATAAATTTAAGATACCAGCATGTCCTCATTTTATTCAAAATATTGATACGTAACAAAATTTCAGTAGTTTTGATACCTCCAGCTGACTTGTACAACAAAATTATTTGACCGCATACCAAAACTGACCATATATGCACTTTTAATTTGTAAATCTATATACCCGCATAGTAAATCAGCCATATTTTTTATGTCAGGATTCAATGTATAATACAATCATGACAATGGACAGCAATATTGCAATATAATAACAACAAAATTTTTGTTCACATAAATTTAGATACCAGCATGTCCTCATTTTATTCAAAATATTGATACGTAACAAAATTTCAGTAGTTTTGATACCTCCAGCTGACTTGTACAACAAAATTATTTGACCGCATCCACCAAAACTGACCATATATGTCACTTTAATTTGTAAATCTATATACCGCATAGTAAATCAGCCATATTTTTTATGTCAGGATTCAATGTATAATACAATCATGACAATGGACAGCAATATTGCAATATAATAACAAAAATTTTTGGTTCGCATCAATTTAGATACCAGCATGTCCTCATTTTATTCAAAATATTGATACGTAACAAAATTTCAGTAGTTTGATACCTCCAGTGACTTGTACAACAAAATTATTTGACCGCATCCACCAAAACTGACCATATTGCACTTTAATTTGTAAATCTATATACCCGCATAGTATAATCAGCCTATTTTTTATGTCAGAATCAATGTATAATACAATCATGACAATGGACAGCAATATTGCAATATAATAACAACAAATTTTTGTTCGCATAAATTTAGGATACCAGCATGTCCTCATTTTATTCAAAATATTGATACGTAACAAAATTTCAGTAGTTTTGATACCTCCAGCTGACTTGTACAAACAAAATTATTTGACCGCATTACCAAAACTGACCATATGTGACTTTTAGAATTTATAATCTATATACCCGCATAGTAAATCAGCCATATTTTTTATGTCAGGATTCAATGTATAATACAATCATGACAATGGACAGCAATATTGCAATATAATAACAAAAAATTTTGTTCCATAAATTTAAGATTACCAGCATGTCCTCATTTTATTCAAAATATTGATAGTAACAAAATTTCAGAAGTTTTGATACCTCCTGCTGACTTGTACAACATAATTATTTGACCGCATTACCAAAACTGACCATATATTCACTTTAATTTGAAAATCTATATACCTGCATAGTAAATCAGCCATATTTTTTATGTCAGGATTAATGTATAATACAATCATGACAAGGGACAGCAATATTGCAATATAATAACAAAAATTTTTGGTTCGCATCAATTTAAGAATACCAGCATGTCCTCATTTTATTCAAAATATTGATAGTAACAAAATTTCAGTAGTTTGATACCTCCAGCTGACTTGCACAACAAAATTATTTGACCGCATCCACCAAAACTGACCATATTGCTCTTTAAATTGTAAATCTATATACCCACATAGTTAAATCAGCCATATTTTTTATGTCAGGAATTCAATGTATAATACAATCATGACAATGGACAGCAATATTGCAATATAATAACAACAAATTTTTGTTTGCAATAAATTTAGGATACCAGCATGTCCTCATTTTATTCAAAATATTGATACGTAACAAAATTTCAGTAGTTTTGATACCTCCAGCTGACTTATACAACAAAATTATTTGACCGCATTACCAAAACTGACCATATGTGTATTTAATTTGTAAATCTATATACACCATGACGTACGCCCATAGTATTAATCAGCCATATTTTTTATGTCAGGAATCAATGTATAATATAATCATGACAATGGACAGCAATATTGCAATTTAATAACAACAAATTTTTGTTCGCATAAATTTAGGATACCAGCGTGTCCTCCTTTTATTCAAAATATTGATACGTAACAAAATTTCAGTAGTTTTAATACCTCATGCTGACTTGGAAAACAAAACTAGTTGACCAAAACTGATCATATGTGCACTTTTATTTACAAATCTATATACCCGCATACCATTGTACCGAGCGCCTTCATGTCTTCTCCTGGCGCTCCTGTTCACATTTTAGTAGGACCGTAAATGTACACGTAATCAATAATATTGGAAAACTATTAATGCAAAAAATATTCTGATTAAATTGAGAATGTCAGAATTTCATCTATTTATTCATTATAACAGTCAGATCATATATAGGAGTTCATGATGGTGTACGTGTAAAACAAAACTATTATGCCTCATCATCAAAGTACCAACACTGACATGCCTGAATTCATTTTTACTATTTACAATGATTTAATAAAAAAAAGTATACGAGGTTCTCTTCTTGGAATCTATTATGTTGGTTGATTGATTTTGTTTATAGTTAAACGTCAAGTGGCAACTATTTCATTAGAGTGCGCATTGAGTATAATTTTATGATGTCCCATATAAATATCGGCAATGACAAATCTCTCGATAAATCTGACAAATTTGACGAGATTGTTGATAGTTTTACCACACCGTATGCTTACGGACACTGTACAATTTCTGTTAGAATATTTTGCGGGAAATAGAATAGTAAATCCAATGCAAACAAGTTGAATATCAATGAAATATCCATGCAAGTATAAATTTATGCATAAAGTAAAATTTAGGAAGGGACAGGTAAACAACGGGGAACGAAGTAACGTAGACAATGTTGCCGATATCCCGTGATATAAGAATATTGTTCCAATGCGTTGGATAACCTTTCTATCCGCCTTCTAATAAAATAAACTCTGTGTGATCATGGTGATCGTATAGCCATTTTTTATTTATATAAGAATACAAGTATATCAAATAAAAGAGAGCATTTGTATAATATCTAGTATAGTCTAGCGAGTAAATAATAAATAATATCTGTGGAAAAACAATGCGAAATGTTGTTTACATATTTTAATCATGCGGAAAGCTCAAGGCTGATATGAAAACTCTTATAACGATAATCTGTCCTCAGGTCTGGTCAATAGCAGACTTGTCCACAGGTCTGGTCAGAAGCAGACCTGTCCTCAGGTCTGGTCAGGAGCAGACCTGTCCACAGGTCTGGTCTGAGGCAGACCTGTCCTCAGGACTGGTCAAAAGCAGACTTGTCCACAGGTCTGGTCTGGGGCAGACCTGTCCTCAGGACTGGTCAAAAGCAGACTTGTCCACAGGTCTGGTCTGGAGCAGACTTGTCGATAGGTCTGCAGCAGTCCTAAAATAGCAGACCGTAGGTCTGGTCCACCAACGACGAAGTTAACTTGCTTGACTGCTTAAAAATTCTCAAGTTAACTTAGAAAGCAGTCAACAAGTTAACTCTAAGTTAACCTTTGTCAAGGTTAGGACCGCACCCATCTGTAGTTGTTTATAAAATTGAATAAGCAAATGTAAGTTGACCAATTAACCATGCAAATAAAGTAACGTGCATCTTAGAATTATACGACAATATAGTTCTCAAAACATACTTAAATGTGTCGTCCAATGGCTTTTCATGCACTTTGCATTTTATACATGAATTAATTTCAATTGTAGATTAATTATTAGAACACACTCACCCCTTCTTGTCTAATGAAAACTCGTTGTGTCCTTCTAATTTTTATAGGTCATGGCTGTCATGCACTATTAAATGGTTCACAGGAATGATTTCTCGTTGTAGAAAATAGAAGAATAAAAAAATAATTTCAGCATTTAAAAACCAGATTTGGACATTGTAAACGTTATATAATAATGTATATCAAAGTGAACCCTCCCCCACAAAAAAAGGATAGACAAGGATGGAGGTAGAATAGTATTTAACATTACACTCATACAAGACTTAAAATTAAATGATTTTATTTAGAAACAATGACGGTTGATATATATACAAAATAAACCGATTCATTTATCAAATAAAATAAGCATATCACGTTGAACTGATTGTAATCTTAAAATCATTGATGAAGTTTTGCAACTAATACAAAGTAATCAATTTTAGAAACGCTGATTGAAACAACAGTGTGTCCTTTTAAAATATAAAATTGTACCTGAAACAAAAGAACTCTTCAATTTTGAATTATTTATTCTTTCTTGTTGTCACAAAAATTTCGCAATGCTGTCATATTCTATCTGCTGAAATGACCTTCAATTATGATTAACATCAATTATGATTAACACCCATTTTACTAATCATGTTAACGATCAAAGAAAGGTAACACTAACGTTTCATTATTACCCTTGGATATTCTTATTTTGTAATATCACTCAAAGTTGTGAATGTGTTATTAATAGGTTAGACACTTCTTGGTATACTTGAATACGCCTCGGGTTTAAATATTCACAGAAGAACGTATGGCAAAGTATTAACTAACCTAAAAGTTAAACCTTTTTGACTTTTTTTAACATGAACTAATTTTTCGCTACGATTTTTCATGTTCACTTGCTTTTATCAATGTTTATAACAAAACATTATACATACACAGAATATCACAATTGATTATTTGTCATTTTATATTGTAATATAAATTGCATGTTGTCTTTTGATGTTTTAATAAAATAATTTGCTTAACAAAAGTGTGTTGATGGAAAACCATTGTATATTATCTGCAATTCAGTTGTACCATGACTTTGATAACTAAACATCAAGCTCAACGAGAATCTAAAGGAAAGAGGATGGAGCTTATAGCTATGGCACAACATATTCGTTTTCATGTTCGATGTAACGTCTCAAATAGTGACAAACAAATATACTATTGATTTAGCTAACAATCCTACAATACAATGGAACAACACTGGCGGATCCAGAAATTTTCATGAGTGGGGCCCCACTGACTGCCTAAGAAGGGGCCCGCTCCAGTCACGCTTCAGTATTTTCCTATAAAAGCAAACATTTTTTTTCCAAAAAAGGAGGGGACCGGGCCCCCTACCCCCACCTAAATACGCCTCTGAACAATAGATCTTAACAAACCTGTCAACGCATCTGTATAAGATATTGTTTGTAGATATGTAGGAAAGATCAACTATTTAAAAAAAAAATTCTATACATTGGTTCAGTTTTTTTTATATTTGGAACAACTATTATGAATCCGTGATTTACATTTGCGAACTAATAGCCTTTTAGTTTAGTTCGACGGTACTATAAGGGAATACATATATATTTAGAATCCGAACAACTTAACAAAACGGAGCAATGGTATAGATATTATTGGGCATACACACCTCTTATGAATACCTAGATTTAATATCTCTGTTTCAGTTAAACCGGTTGTAACTGCTCTTTCTCTTGACACCTTAAGTATAGAAGAAGTACAATCATTTGAAGTACCATGTCCTTCTAGCGGAAGTCGTCCTGCTGCTTCCATGTACTGGTTACTTGGACAACAAAGAATTGATGTTACATCAAACTCTTCAACCCAATCTATCCATGATCCATCAATAGATACATATAACGCGATATCTACTTTGAGATACAGAGTGAACAGAAGATATAACAGACAAACGCTTATATGTAGAGCTGTTAATGTCGCTGGATCTATGGAAACATCTCTAACATTGGATGTCAAATGTAAGTCTTTCAAAATGTCAGAACAATCTGTAAATATAAGTATTTAAAGGGGTATCAGCTACTAAGTTGACAAAAAAAAATATAAATAAGATTGTGAAATAATATTTCGCTGTTAGCAGTGAGCTTTGTCAAAATAAGTTTAAAACATCAATGATGCATTATTGTCTTACGTTTGCAAGTCAATAATTCAACCGGCTTTATTACAATTTTACGCGAACTTCAACATGTTCAATTTAAAATTTTACTGTGATAGAATACGCATGGGCTTAAACAGTTCAGTTACTAATACCGACGTCACATATCAGCGTATAGCTCCGATGTACGCCAGGCGTGTTAAAAAAACATTTACGCGGCTAATACGATAGTAATTTTTTATGCATTCAACCTGCCAATCATATCTACAACGTGTGCACAACGAGGTTTAAGCGTGTATTGGGCGTACGAGAAGCGTACCTAGGCGTTAATCGGGAGTTCAGGAAACGTATGGTTGCGTGGGCCTATTTTTTGTCTAACATAGATTGAATGCACGCTACGGAGGCAAAAACGTTTCTTGAATGTATTTGAGACGCGTCCCGGTCGTATCTTGGACGTTCTATTATAGGGTGTTTGTTATAAACACACCCGCAGACGTTTTAGTTAAAGTGAAACGATCTCGAAGCGTATACAACGTGGTCTAAACGTATCCCAAACTTTTATGTAGTGCGCTGAAGGCGCTTGTATCGTATGTATAACGTGCGTGAAGCGTACAGGTACAATGTATACGCTAGACACACGCTTACGCTGGATGATTTTTTTATGCTGAAAAGAACTTTACTACAGTTGTAGCGTTCACCAAGCGTATACCTTTGTATTTCGACGTACTTCAAACTTATGCAACTCGCGTTTAACGATTGCCTAAGCCTCGGTCACACCTTACCGGATAGCTCGAACGGACTCCTAACGGATAACTTTTTTACAATCCGTTCATGTCCGTTAGACGTCCGTTCCTATCCGTTAGACGTCCCTCGCTATCCGTTGCATGTCCGTTAAGCGTACGTTTTATCCGTCTACGTCCGTTCTGTCCGATGGAAAATTTTGAGCATGTTCAAAACTTTGAACGGACGTCCAACGGATAAAATGTCCGTTGAACGTCCGTTAGGCAACCGTTTTGTACGGTACTAGTCCGTTTCGTTTCCATTTTGTATCCGTTACGTGTCTGTTATACATCCGTTGAAGGTATGGAAGATACATTCACCAACGGACTTCTACCGGACGTACAACGGATAAAATGGATGATGAACGGATCTGAAACGGATAAGTGCCAATTTAAAATTTCGCGTCAGAAATGGCAATTATTGGTTTGTCAGATTTCTTAAGGTTCATGAATTCTTATCATTTATAATAGATCTTAGAGTAAAGGCACGTCTGCACAATCAAGCAGCTCTTATTCAGGCCAGCTGCCCTTTTGCATCATTTTGAAGAACAAACTAAAACCAGTTACACAGAAACATTTTGAATATTTATGCGATTTACATGTATTATTATTGTCGCCTTATATTTTTCCATATATCTTGCTCATCCGTTTTATCCGGTACGCTTCCGTTAGGTGCCCGTTGTATGCAGTACTCGTCCGTTGGATGTACGTTCGACATCCGTTCTGTCCAATACGTCTTCGTTTCTCATACGTTGCATATTCGGTGTGTGTCCGTTATGCATTCGTTACACGTCTGTTTTATTCGGTCAGTACATCAACGGACTCTCAACGGATAACAATTTTGTGTACGGATAACTTTTATTGTCATCCGTTAGGCGTCCGTTCGTGCTATCCGGTAAGGTGTGACCGAGGCTTTAGCGTTCCTCTGGCGTGCAACTTACGCATGCTGACTTTGTCAATTTTCTCTGTACGCTTGGTGCACGCCGGTCTATACGCCAATGTGTGACGCCGGCATAAAAAGCAATTGAACATTGAAATGTTAAATAAGGCAGCCATCGTAAAATCCTTTAGTTGACTGAATCTGTCAAGATTTATCATTCAAATACAGAAAAAACGATAATTTATATATCTCTAACTAATGTAATACGTCAGACACCTGTTTCGTCTACATAAAACTCATCAGTGACGCTCAGATCAAAATTGGTATAAAATCAAACTCTTACAAAGTGGCCGAGCATTGACGTAAATGTTTTCACTTCTTTGTGATAAATACACAGGGATAAAAGAACTGAAAAAGATCATGCATTCTAATAGTTGTATCTTTTGCAAGACAATTCACGTCGATACATGTTTTATAAATAATATAACCAAACAAATATTAAATAAATATGTATGATTCTATGATCCACCATAACATGCGTTGAGAATTAGACTAAATTTAATAAAAGTCAGACAGAGACTAAGATCGTTATATAAGACGCTAGGCGGTAATAAAACTTTCAAATTAAAAAAAATAATTTAGCAGTAGTTCGGGAACAAATAGATACACCAGTTGGTTTTCTATTTCATTTTTGATAGACTGAGATAAAGCTTTTCTGTTGTTAATCAAAATCTGGAATAACATGGTGAAATATCTAAAAAAAAAAAAAAAATTAACAGAAATAATTAAAAACCTGCGAATTTATTTCTCTTTGTAAAACAGTCATTATAGTGTTATTGCAAACTACAATTGGAAAAAATATATATTCATGTATTGCGTTTTTGTAATACCGAGTTCACTTGGTCGAACCGACCATTCCTAACCTTCTTAACTCATAATTATCACGTGATTGGTGGAGAAAACTAAAATAAAAATCGTCAAGATTTCGGTTTGGGACCAAATTCATTGCCTATCATACTCAAGGGAAACACCCTTACGATAATGTTTTGACTAAGCGTGAAATTAACCCGTGTTTGAGAACAAAACGAATGTTTTAAAGCTTGAGGCACATCCTATATTAGATTTAGATGCTGCTGATCAAAGTGCTCTTCTTTATTTCAAACAGATGCACCTGGTGTTACAGTAGAGAATAGGTCTTTATCACAGACTCAGTCATCAAGACAGATACAAAGTACTATGGATAGTAATCCGCAAGTAAACACTTGTAAATGGCTTCATATATCTAAATATGGAGAATTAATTCGGCAATTTAGTGAAAATAACAAGATATTGACATTACCTACAGTACCCAAAGATAAAGAATACCAAGACACTGGTGAATACACGTGTACAGCTGAAAACGGTATAGTGGGAATAAATGGACAATTGAAACAGAATGGATCAGGATATATTAAAAGTAATGGTAAGGTATAATAACCTCATAATACTGCCTAACATTTCGTTAATTAGTCTTCTCTTTTGATAATTTTTGACTTAATCTAAATAATTGTCCATTATCCTTTCTAAAAAATTGCAAACAAAGGTCTCGATGCCACCAACTTTGGCTTTATCCTGCATCATAAATCAGTTCACTCGAACATACATTCCGTTTATACAGATCTGTCTGTATCTATCTTTTTTTTTTATAGCTATACCAAACCAATTGCAACGAAAATTTTCAACTATAAACATGTGTTTCAGGATGTCATTATTGACGATGGAAAGTTTCAACCTCATGACGTAAGGTTCAAAGGTTTTAACAGTTCATTATATCTTGTAATAGTATCAAAACATTTAGAATTGAGATTGAAATATAGGAATGTGTCAAAGAGACAACAATCATGAACTTTAAGATGGACATCAGCTTGCCTTTTAACAAAAATGTTCAGTGAAAATAGACATTCAAATCCGAAACATTTTGATGAACCAAATTTTTTTTTAAAATGCGCAAGGCTAATAAAAGCTAGAGATCCTTATTCGGTAAGGACGCAAACATGCGACGGGATTTAACATGTTTTGTTAGATATCAACTCTTTCCTATACCGGTAGCAAAGGTAGAATGAAACTCAAAGCAATACGCAAAGTAAAACTCAGTTTATAAGAATCGGAGTCCGAAATTAGAATTGGTAACTGAAGAAACTAAGCAGAACGACAATAATCAACATAAATTAACAAAAGACTACATTTTTGTACAAGCAAAAAGATTATGTTTCCATCATATGAAAATCAAGAACAATCCCTGCTGTTAGAATATTTGTAAAAAACCATCATAAAATATAGGAGTATCATGCGAAAAACTGGTTATTGAAAACATGTGTTAAATGCAGAGGCAAATACCCTTTGAGTAAGTCAATATTACTTCCAAAATTATCATCTTTTATAAACATATGTTATACTATAACACCACTGTCCAATGTTACAAAGAGAGCTGGGATTCTGCTTACATGTTTAACTCCGCCACATCATGCATGTCTGTGCCTGTTCATTAGTTGTCGTTTGTTTATTAGTTACATATTTGTTTTTCATAAACGTTTTTTACATGAATGAGGTCGTTAGTTTTTTCGTTTTAACTGATTTACATTTGCCATTTCGGGGCCTTTTATAACTGACTATAAGGTAATGGCTTTGTTCATTGTTAAAGGAAGTACGGTGACCTATAGTTGTAAGTTTCTATGCGATTTGGTCTGTTGTGGATAGTTGTCTTATTGGCGATCATACCACATTTGTGCCGATGATAGAATTAGAGAAATTGTTTGAAAAATTTATGATTTCAAAAACTCTGATTTAATATTTTTTTCAGTAATACAGTGTTTTCCTTCCGTTTAAAAAAAATCAAATATGTTGTTTCATAAACGAGTGAATAGAACAAGTTGAGCTATATACCCTATATGATGGTGATAAGTGAATGTAAGCATCACAAAATGATTGATTAATAGTGGGAAATGAAAAATCATCCCCTTTATTGTAAATGTCGGTATAAAGTTACTGTTAAAGATCTAGGATAGGGGCAGTGTTCATTGTTAGTATAAGCTTAATCTAAAGTATGTTCAGCAGGTCAAATATCTTCGGTGTACAAACTGAGGTCATTATTATTGAAAGCCAATATATCAATCAAATATAAGTGTTATTTAATTCTGTATCAGATGTTTTTTTCGATGGAACTCTGCTGATTTTAGTCATACACTGTAACAGGTCTGTAAATAGTTGTGAACAGTTGTCCCCATTATTACTTTGAGAGGACGTGTTTTTCAACAAACGAACAGTATTCTCAGCGGAACAAATTGTGCTCTACTTCTTGCCGACTTGTAACTGTACTTATATGCGGCTGACTTCATACAGGAAGTTTTTTCCCAACATATACAGTCAAGTGTGTTTTATATCTTGACTTATGTCTAGAAATTGACATTGAAGATCGGTTGAAAATTATAACTTTACAACAAAGGAGAAGATTCAAGCTTCCCAAATTAAAATCATATTCGTATTTATTTACAGAGGCCAACAGGTATTGGTTGACCGTTAAGAAATATTATCCTCTTTTCCACGACTAGGACCTACGGAATAAGACTTATTACCGTAATTGTACTAAAATAAGCAACACAAGACGGGTGCCACACTTGTAGCATTCAGGAGCACCTGATATCACCCCAGTATTTGTTGGGGTTCGTGTTGCTCAGTCTGAAGTTTATGTGTTGTTTTGTGAGTACTATTGTTTGTCTGTTTTTTGCTTTTGTCATTACGTTGTCAGTTTATTTTGTTATTTTTGAGTTGATTGCTCCGTTGGATATTTGGCCTCTCTTCGACACATGTGAATCATTTTCTGTACAATCCGAAATTTTGTCTTTAAGGTATCATTCATTCCCAATTTTATTATGAATTTATAATTTGGTGAAGTTTTTCATGGAATGAACACCCGTATAAGTAGTTAGGCCTTTGTGTTTTTTTGTAGCTGACTATAATGTGTTTGGTCATCGTTGAAGGCTTTACGGCGATATTTGTCGTTGCTATCGTATTTGTTATTTGGTCAATTGTAGATGTATATTTGTTTAGGTTACTGTACATGTATCTCCTTGTTGTATGCCTCTCTAGTACCAGTTTCAGACGACAATAACAATCAAAGGCTTTGCTCATTGTCGAAGGCCGTACGGTGACCTATATTTGTTAATGTCTGTGTCATTTTGGTCTTTTGCTTTGTAATAAAACAGAGGATCAATATTTCCCAGGAATATTCAAACTCATAAGTAGAAAATAAAGTGACAACGCCGTAGCAAAACAAGGCAAAACTGTCCAAAACACAAACAACAGTACACATATAAAAAAAAATAATTAAAGACTAAACCCTACGAATTCATTAAATGATGGTGCTCCGGTTGTATAATCAGATCCTGCTTCACATGTGGCACCCTTCGCGATGATCAGTCTTATAAATTAGTTCATATTCGGGGAAAAGAGGACGGGATTGTTGTTACGACATCTGTAACATTTCTGTGAAAAAGGGAATGCCACAACTGTCAACTCGTATCTGTTAGGAAAATTTGAAAGTAACTCTATATCCAGTAGTTAATATCTAGAGTAATAGATAAATAGTATGTATGTTAATTACGGCAGGTATTTTGTTCATTTGAACCACCTTGGGTCTTGCTTTTTAACTGTTTATTGCTTTTCACGTCAACTTATACGTTTTCTTTTTTTTATTAATATGAAACTCTCCAAATACCAATAACTTTCATTATTGGTATTATATTTTTCAAACCATTATTCGTATGTTGTTTTTTTCCAGTTATTTGTGAAAAGTTTAATAATTTCTTGCGTCTGATGCGCTTTTCTGGACTTACCTTCAACAGGAAAGCTCACGTCCAAAAATTTGAAGTCCGAAGAAGTACAGAAATCGTTAAAGACCTATATGTCAAAATACCTAAAATAAATAGCCAAATTCATCTAAAGCTAACTTTGCCTGTTAAATCATGTCAGTAAATATGCACTGACTACTGAGCTGATGATACCCTCGATGACTGATAGTCAACCATCTGAGGTATCGACCTAGTGTAAGTTTGACTAGTTTCTTTCATATAACCTCCCATAATGCGTATACTGTAGATTCATTTATTTTCGTGGGTACCAATTTTTGCGAATTGGGGAAAATCGCACTTAAGTGGATATGTAATTTCGTGGTTTTGCCAAAATCTACATACAAGCCAATGAAAAATTAGCACTTCGTTGAACCTTTTATATCGTGGTTAACCAGTACCCACCAAATCAACGAAAATTGAGGCCCAACGAATATAAATGAATCCACAGTACAAAGTAATTTAAAAAATGAAGAATATGTTTCTTTCTTTGTATGTATTTGAAACGTACAAGTATAATCACTTTACATATTGATGAAGAAATTCTTCCTCCTGAATCTGCATTTATGTCTATGACATCATAAATTATTCTTTGTTTGTTTAAAACGAAAATCCCCGTCATTGTGTACTTACAAAATTGAGATTTTTTTCTCCCTGGATTTTTTTTATTTGTAGAATTTTCCGTAAAGTGTTTCTTGTCAAAATGTTATATTCTTTCATTATTATGTTTCATCTTGATTCTTTCAGGCTTTGCCTTTTCAACACTTTCAATAACCCCTGACAATTTAATGAACATATGTTTAAAAGGTTTGGTGATATTTTGACTCTTTAAAGTAAACATGCAATCAATGAAAAAAGTACTGTAATAGATGTATGTGAAGGTAGCAGCCGGTTCGTTATTCGATATTTAATATCCAACCGGCTGCTAGCAGTCGGTTGGATATTCAAAATTAAGTTGAAAATCATAAAAAAAAAACTTAATAATATTAAAAGCATGATTTTCATAGTTAAGTTCTGATAAGATAAGTAACCAATTGTTTCATGACCTCTTCAAGCTGTCGTTAACTCTCGTTGTTCTCGAATATAAACCCTTTTCTAACTTGCATATTTGTCTTTATGTTATAGAGA
This sequence comes from Mytilus edulis, assembly GCA_019925275.1. Lineage (NCBI taxonomy): Eukaryota > Metazoa > Mollusca > Bivalvia > Mytilida > Mytilidae > Mytilus > Mytilus edulis. Next base: position 90,135,690 of record CM034352.1, on the reverse strand, counting down.
TTGTTGTAAATAAATAAACTTCAAAGACGTACCTTTATACATGATATTTCTTAAAACAAAAAGAAAAACCGCTAACTCTAGAAAACATTTAGGAATGTGATTGAAACATTTATGGAAAGCCCAAGAAAGAAATATATAGTGAAAACCTACCCGACACCACTTAATTGAGGGTGAGACCCCCCTGGTCTTTCAATGTCCATAAAATTTGAATAAATCATAGACGCTGTATATATAAATGTTGTTTTAGAAGGATTTCCTAGAATAAGGTCACATTCGATATCTTTGGAGGGCTTATATTGTCACTTTTCAGCTAAAAATGATCAATATTTTAGGACAAAGGGCACAGGACAATGGTCATAGCCCCTTGATCTCTCAATCCGCCTAATATTAGGCAGAAATTTAGTCAATAGGTAGCTAAAAACGTGACTAAAAGGAATTAGCGTACACTGCCTGTCGTTCATTGTTACGGAGCGCCCAAAGTGCCAGTTGGATATTCAAAATACATTGTGAAAACCTACCTAATACCGCTTAAATGAGGGTAGGACCTCCTTGGTCTAAATCATTATTCTCGCAAATCCTTTTGATACAATCTTTATATATACAGAGACAATTAATTCGTACAATTTATGAACATTGAAAGAACAGGGGAGTCCGACCGTCATTTAAACGGTCTCAGGTAGATTCACACTACATATTTCTCTTTCTTGGGCTTTCGATACATGTATTTGTTTCTATTTATATTTCTAAATGTTTCAAGAGTCATCGGGTTTTGTTTTATTTCTTAAATATAAGATAGAAAATACATTTTTTGATGTCGGTTTTATTGATAAAATAAAATTGAGTATGGACCTATATATCATAAAGACAAATATGCAACTAACAAAGCATTTGGATAAGGGGTTATATTCGAGTACAACGAGAGTTTAAGACAACCTGATGGGGTCATAAAACGATTTCCTACGTATCTTTTTGCTCCTTTGAACCAGAAAAATCAAGCTTTTAATGTTATCAAATATTATATATTTTTTTTGTGATTTTCAAATAAATTTGAATATCCAACCGACTGCTAGCAGCCAGTTGGATATTGCATATCGAATATCGATAACTGTCCGGCTGTTAACTTCACATCCTCTGTAATAGGCCGTACCTATATATTTTTCATGATCTACACTTTTATCCTTTATTTCATTCCTACAGTACTAATATACATATACATTTATGCAATATTTTGTATTTATTTTCCATAGGACTACTTTCTGGTTTTTATCTGTTTATATCTTTAAAATTAAGAAAAAAGATCTTTTACCTAATAACAAATAGTTTCCACGAGGTGCAATACATTTGTATAACATTATTTTTGTGGGAACATATGTGGGATGTAATACAAAAAAATAGTTTATTAATTAAAATATAATGTTTATTGAATAAGTGTAGATATGTTTTAGCCCCACCAGTGATAACAGTTGACAACAAAGACAATTCTACACAGTATGGACAGTTTGGTGAAAGTACTAAAATGTATGTCAATGTGTACAGTATTCCAAAGTATTCCAGGATAAGTTGGTATATAGGTAACACACAGTTATTATCTAACAAATATATTATCAATGAGGAACCTGCCAAAGTAAAGGATATGTTTTATGGTGTAGGAGTAAGCTCGATGGTTACCGAGTTACACTGACTATTAGTGATCTTCAAGAGATTGACTTTCTATTAACATTACGTCCTATTATATAGTCAGTATATACAGCATGACGTGACATTCGAATCTCGCAGTAAGTTATCGTAGTTATTGTAATATTATTGTTGTATCGAATAAAACACGTGACGTGAAATATTAAAAAAAATGTGCAATTCATTAACAAAAAGGCTCCTTTGACTATTTAAAAAGTCTACGTGTGAAAACCATGATTAACTACTTTATAAAAAAAAGAATAAGGCAATTAATATTTTAATAAAAAAAAACTTCTGATAAACAATTATGATTTTAGGTTCACCTGAAACTCCTTCAAATTTCACTATAACAAGTTCAAGTGAAACTAGTATTACAGTTCAGTGGATACCTGGATATAATGGTGGACAAAAACAGACTTTTTACTTACAATATCGTACAAGTGGAACTAATACATGGATGCATCAGGAAATAAAAACAATTAACAAGCTAGACAAACACAACTTTTTCACCTTATCAGGACTTAAAGAAAAAACAACATATGAATTAAGAATGTACGCACAAAATGCATTCAACCAGAGCCAAAACACAGACACTGCGACCGCAACAACACAACAATCAGTATCTACAGAAGCTCAAACATCCTCTAATGCAATAGCTGGCGCCGTAGTAGGTGTGGTGGTGGTATTGCTGATTGTATGTGCCATTATTATCAGCATAGTAGTATTCAAAAAGAGAAAAGGTAAGTTTGTACATAACCATGATGAAGGTGAAGATCGATAACACCTAACGGGTTTCCTTGTTAAACTTTTCATGTTAACATGACATGGATATATAAAAAAGATCAGTGTCAATCGTTTTTAATGAAGATTTGTCCATAAGCACATGTCATGTGCACTGTAAAAGGTATAAGAAAAATAGTTTTTAAAGAAAATTAAATTGAAGATTCGCCAAATATTATTTTTCCTAAAAAGAATTCGTTCAAATTTATCAAAGGTTAATACATACACATGACGATCAACACGAGAAATAAGAACCAAAATTCATATCTAACATCAAACAGTATAACAAAGTGTCATAATAAGATAAAGCGGTTCCATAATGACTTCAGCGAACACATTAATCAAATGTTTAGTCAAGGTCGTAAAAACAATAACACCTTGTCGTCGTGAAGTATGCAATTGAACACGACAGTCAATACTATAGATAATATCAAAGTAAGATCTACTTCATATACTGACACGCATGACCACATTGTCGTGATTAACTTTACAATCATGAAAAGCTATATTCAAGCATCACTTGCATATAGAAGATATAAACCCATGGCTGATGCTATATTTCGAGGCTTGCATTTCCAATTATGATTTCGATGATAGTATGATTGCAAGAAGTAAAGTTGAAATTATTCTTTAGGCAGATTTACTGCGTACTGCGTACAGTGACTGCGTACTGATGTTGTTTATCATCTTAACAACGTGTTTTATAGTTCTTTCATTTGTCTTTGTTTTATTATTAATATTACTTTTACTGTTGAATAGCTTTATGTGACATCCGTTTGACGTGGCTCGGTACTTATGCATCTCGTCATTGTGTTTGTATTGTCTTTCATTTTTTGGTGGTGTGTATTGTATATGCGACTTTTTGTATTTCCCTGGTTCTTATAACGTGACTCTGTACTTTAAATGATCCCGTCAGTATGATATTGTTCTATTTTATGTCATTATGATATATTTATATTATGAAGTACAATATACGTTGAACCACAAACGTCAAAATCATTCAATCGCGTAGTGGAATTAACTATTTGGGGATTCTTATCAATTCTATATATAACTTTTGTACTAGTTTAAATCTCGGTCTATTTCCGAAATTTATTCTTACATACTTTTGATTTTTTAAACTTGTATGCTAACATTGCCTATGTAAATTTTAAAATTGTTTGAATGCACATTGAACGACAAATCTATGTGACGTATAAAATTTTCTGACGTCAGACACACAAATCAATGAATGTGTTTGTAGATAGATGTTTTTGTGTTCTGTTAAATTGTTCCTTTTAAAATTGTTATACGATGATGACTGATGTACCCATATTTTAAATATTTAATTTATTGTGTCTGTTTAGTTAACGCATCAATGTAAATATAACGGAATTTGATGAGACTGTCATCAAAGTGAGAGGGTTAGCGCTATAAAACCAGGTTTAATCCACCATTTTCTACATTTGAAAATGCCTGTACCAAGTCAGGAATATGACAGTTCTTGTCCATTCTTTTTTGATGCGTTTTGTTATTTGTTTTTGCCATGTGATAATGAACTTTCCGAATTGATTTTTCTCTAAGTTCAGTATTTTTGTGATTTTACTTTTTACGTACTTAATCATGACTAGGTTGAGATTTATATATTTTATTTGTGTTGTAATTACATTTCACGTCCGGCTTTCCTCGTTTGTAAGATACTTATCACCCAGAAAATGAACTTGCAATTACTGTAAACAGGGAAATTCTCGCGGTAGTTTTATTTTCGCCATTTCGCGGTAAGAATTGAAACGCAAAAATAAAACGACCGCGAAAAGATCCAGGAAAGTCTTTTTATTACATTTACTATTACAAATTGTGACTTGGATGGAGAGTTGCCTCATTGGCAGTCATACTACATCTTCTTATATCTACGAATATGAATAGAATATCTATAGGACTAATGTATAACACTGATGTTATAGACGACACATATATAACGGAAACATAACTGTATCTCTTAATGAAAAGTAATGTTAGAAGTCATGTCTTTCAAATTAACTCAAATCAGTAATCTCATAAACACGGAAGACATCGAAAGCAAGCGAACATTACGAATATTGTTATGAAAACAACACTCATTACAATTATTTTAATGACACCTGCCAATCAGTAATAAAAGTATCACCTCGTTGAATTTACTACCCAGATTAATAAGATCAAAAGATCGATTAATTAGCATTAACCCTGACAGCATTTTATTTTTATTCACTCCTGATAAGGTCTACTTTTCTGTTGTTGTGAATGTGTTTTTACAAGCAAACTTTAAGATATACGTAAAGCTGCTCACTTTTCAAATCATTTATGAAAATATTTATATGGCCACTGGGAAATCGAAAATTCAAAACGTCGCGAAGTTGTATTGTGTTAATAAATCGCGATGTAAAGACGGCGCGAAAAATTTCCGGTTAAAAGTAGTAAAATGAGGGGTGCAACTCGGTGGACAGAGACTTACCACTGTTTAGAAGAACTTGAGTCTAACCCAAATTTTCGGAGTTCGTGTTGTTCAATCTTATGATATTTAAGCTGTGTTTTATCATTGTCTATTTGTTATTTATCTTTTTGGTCATCATGTTATGGTATTAAGTTAATTTGACTATTTTTTTTTATTTCCCCCTTGAATTCTTCTTGCAAAATTCAGGTTTAAGCGTTCCTTATGTAGATTCAAAGGGCACTTCGGACACATAAAACGTATATCGTGCTTGTTCTTTGCATTTGTTTTCTCTGTCTTTTCCTTCTCTTTTATAATGTCTATCATTTTTATGAAAAGTTTCGAATTATGCAAATATAAATTGTTAAATAAAATTTTGTATAATTTAAACCCGATATAACATCTATTAGTTCCTAGAAATGAAAATACAGTGACTATTCTTTAGCTTATTTGACAGTTTTGAAAATATTTGATTTGTGTTTTAACTTCTTTTTTTTAGTAATCAAGTTTATTTTCATTAATAGGCACGAAACACACTAAGAAGTAAGTAACACATTATGTTAAAGTCCTTGAATGATTACATAAAAGTTGAAGGTAAGCTTTGAATTCATAATTAAATATAAAATATTTCGTCGATGCTTGAATACTACAAACTGATGCAGGCCTGCGAAAAACAACAAAACAGGCCGAGAAACCGAAAACAGCATTTTAGTTGCATACAATTTTGTATATTTACTTACTTTATTGTCCGATATATGAACAATGCTGTCCAGAGTTATAAATTCCTCTTCTCTGACCTGTCTTATGTCTTAGATATAACGTTTTACTATGACATGGACACCTTCACAGTGTAAACCCCAAATAAAACTAGTTTCATAGACAACATTTCAAGTCTAAAGCTAGATATTGGATATTTTTCTACCACTCATAAATGGTAATTTTTTTGTATTTTTTTTGACGTTTTCGAATACTTTGGAAAATCATATTTGCATTTGGAAGCACTTTTAAAACAGCTGCTTCCAACATATATGCATATTTATCGAGATCCGGATAATTTTTGTCATCATAGGTTTCTATTTTATTTGTCCATATTTTTTCACATACACGTATGTACAATGTACTCGGTGGTTTTATTACAGCTTGTCCAATGATTCTTACGAAAAATGCTGTTGTTACATGTAATTTACTTGAAATTCACAAAATAATTGTTTTTCACGCCGATCGTCACTACATAAGTAAACATACAATATAATGTTTCGTCCTATGAAAATGGTTGTATAGTTACTCTGTTCGATGCATGAAGCATAATATTGCCGTAATACCATATTGAATGAAATGGATTAGCCTCTGATGCATGCTTTGTTTATTATTAATTGTTTTGGCTTTTAAGTAGCTGTTAGTAACTGCGAGTACTCTCAAATCGTACGTTCTTGTTAATTTGACCTGTTGATACTATTTGTAATGCTGTTTTAGTTTTTTAATGTTAACATGGATCTTGTCTATATACCAGCTTTGATTATTTGGAATTACTACAAATTTTCACTTCTTCGTACTATGAACATTAAAATTATTTCATTTCTCCTTCAATACTGTTTTGGCACTTGTACAGGAAGAATACGAAGTTTTATCTAGCACCAAATTGCAATTGTACAGTTTTATTGTTGATATTCACCCCTTTTGTACCAAGTGTTAAATTAGTTTTATTGATATACAAGTTATCTAACAATGGTATTCCTAAACGTAAGATTATACACACAGAAGATGAAGTATAATAGATAACAAAACATTTTCATTTACCTGTGTATATATGACGCATGATGATTTTCTAAAATTTGTTAAACATTTCACAGCGGTATCATACTAAAACTTTGTTTGTACCTATTTATTTACTTTATACCTTAATTATTTATCCCTAATAATTGCTATTAACTATATATTTGTATTCAGGTATCACATATCAAATTTAATTGTTCATTGTGTGTTAATTTGCGTTTTTTGATAGAGTAAAGCCTTCCAATTGATATTTTATAGTGTGTCTTTCTATGTTGTGATGTTATACTATTGTTTTTGAAAAGGTAGAAGGTTTGATACCATTAAAACGTTTGATCTTTCTGAAACGTTTGCACCTGTCCTAAGTCAGGGACCTGATGTACAAAGTTCAAATGGTGTGGATTTCAATTGTTACTCTTTGCTTTCATTCATTACTAATATTACGTTTTTTTTCTTTTTTATTTGATGGGATTTAGCCATCATATATACGGATATAATTTCTAACCAAATATTAAGTCAGATAAGAATGTATAACTAAATCACTTGGTTACCATTATGGATCAGTAGGGGTTTAGTAACTTCCATAGGGGGTTCATGACATCATGTTTACTGTTAGTGGTGACGTCATATATTGTTGTTGTATTTCATTGCTTATCAAGTTTTTGACAAATCGCAGCAGGAAAAGTCCTGCGTGAGATCAATTCGTTATACGTTCCACTAATTACCCCCTACAGACGATAGAGTGTGAATGAAATTCATAGCAAATTCAAAGCATGTCAGTAGCACACCATATCATTTATACTATAATCCCGAATGACGCATATGACTGCATACGTAAGATAATCATGTAATAACTAGTAAACTACTTTGTTTACAAATTATAATGCATATTCAATAGTGATACTTCATATCACATTTGCAAATATGTATTAACTACCCGTAAAGGTAAATGTAACATTAATTATAAATACATGTTCCTTTACAACTAAATTACTTGTAGCATATAAATACATTTGAAAATAGATTACCTACTTATTTTATAAGAGATACCGGATTTTATGAAAACAGTGGCTTTCAGAACGTTCACAATGGAGATGAATACGAAGAAGTTGTTAGTAAATCGGGTAAGTCAGATATAATGCACTAAATAAAAAATTTAAAAAAAAACCCTAAAAAAAAACCAACATTGTGTACTAAAATTAAAATTATTTTTGTCGTCGTCAATATTGTCAGTTAGATTGCTCTTAACTTTACAGTGGAAGCTGTCAAGAATATAAAATAGCCTTTTCGAACGCAATTCTCTTATCATTTTGTGAAACTGTATTTCATTTACCAGAATAATATGTAGTTAAATGTATAATATTTTTTTTCTTTAAATAGATGCTATGTTTGTTTCAGATACACAACACAAACAGTAAGTACATGTGATAGCTTCTTACAGTGACACAATATCACCAAAGGTACATTCAAAAAGAGAGGCGAAAGATACCGAGGTCACATTCAATCGGATAGGTCTAAAATTAACTGACGACGCCATTACCGAAAAGAAAGACCAATAGTCCAATCGATTTGTGCAGATTGTGGTAAAAGCATGAAATTTGGCATAGAAGTAGTATATGTCATGGACAACATTTTAGGCTATGGACCCAATCTGAAAGTCGAAATTGTCGGAAGTGGCGGCCATTTTAAAATGGCGACCGTTTGATCTCAATAGATTAATAATAAAAAATCATGACAATGATATTAGAGAAGATATTGACATGAAATCTGGTTAAAAGAATAACAGTGCTGAATCCAATTGTCTTGCAGAACAAACGTTTTGGAAATATTACCCATATTGAATGGCGGCCATTTTGAAAATCTTTTTTTTTTAGCCAAAAGATGTAGTCATTATTCGATATAAAAAAAAAATATGCATTGTTGAAGATATACAAATGTATTTGTTTGAGCTATATAACAGGACAAAATGCGAGCCTATCCCCCTCCCCGAGTTATTCTTTTGTTTTGTAGCGGGTACAAATGCATTAAAACGCGGACACGAAGAGGATCATAAAATGAACTATTACTCTGAAAGCAATATTCGCGCAACCGCTTGTTCAACATAGAATAACAGGAGAATTTTATTTTATACGTACAAATATAGCAAGAAAATATTTGTATACCTGTCGTTTGGCTGATTACTTGATAATTCGTTTTGTTGATATTGCTCATTTGAAACAACTTTCAAAAACCTTGATTGCAGATATAATTAATTTTATATCATACAAGTAATGTTATAAGAACATAAACTGCTCACATGTTCTCAATTGACGTTAAAAATATCTAACAATAAATGAAATTTACATGTTTTGTCAAACCACACTCTGTTTATCATATTCTATCGCATTGTCCTCCACATTAACATAGAGTAGTACAACTAAATACTGCCTTTACACATTTGCATTTCCTTAGTAACCGTGTTCACTTTGACTTGTAAGTTAAGCGCTTGCTGCAGGAAATTATTATATAGGCATATGGTATATTCATCACAAATGACAAGGACTGTCATCTGAGGACTTCATATATATTGATTTTTTGGTAGCCATTTTGAATGATGGCCATTTTGAAACATGAATTTCCAATATATCATTATTCGCTAATCTTATTAATTCACTCTTTGCATTCATACTTTGTCACTAATTTATATTGGATATTCACTAGTAGGTCAGATAAGGCATGCACATGTTTACAAAATTAAGATATCAGTATCAAAATTTCTGTTACTTACACGTTTGCCTAAGTAACTTTTTAAAACAGAAATTACGTATATATTATATAATTTATGACCGAAATGTTTTTTTGGAAAAGATCAAAATTGCAGATTTCGAAAACACTGGAACTAGATATCAGAAAAACATAATGGGCAATTAGACTGGAAGGAATGTGTGAAGCGGCAAGAGAGGACATGTAAGGGTTTGCAATGCCAAGCAGATACAAGCAGAACAGTCATAGACATTTGAGCTGGCAATCACTCTTTTGATGCAAGCATACGAAGATGTTGGGTCTTGAATCGGTTTTCTTTTTGCTCAATTCAAAACAGTTGAATGAGGGCTATGGAACTGCAGAAGCACTCCAGAATCACATGGCAAAATGGCACAAATCATGTCAAACAAATTTTCAGACCTCAAAATATTTCATCAGCAAAAGGGAAAACATACTTCTGATGTTAAAGATAAGTTCCCAATTGAAAGGAAACAATAAGTAACCAGACACTGTAAAGTGGAACTGGATCAAAGAGAACAATGACTGCAATGTATTTTTTCTGCGGTGATGTATCTCATGATACATCGACATTCTCAAATCGACAAAAATAGGGCATGACTGTGCACTTGTACTACAAGTCATATTCCCTTAGCCAAAGTAAGAGCTGGAGATGTCAAATCACTAGTATCATTCTTGATGATTGATGAAACTTGACAACATAGCAAATAGGCAGAATAAAAGACACATAAAGAAATCCAGGAATCTTTTATCCTTGGAGTTGTGCTTTCCTAAATAATAAAATACATTGATGACACACGGTCTGGAAGAGGTGTTTGTACCAATCTCCAAGATTGCAGATCACGCTAAATTGTAAGTAAACGCCTGCATCTTGGAGTTATCATGGAAGGAAGACCTGATAAAACGCAGTTAACAAAATTGGAATTTAGCTGCCATAGGATATCTATAAGCATACAAGTAAGATAAATTAGTGCTCTTGATTTTCAACAAATGTAATCGTGAAGCTCTGAAACAGACTCATAATAAAAGGGTAAAATGAAGGCATCACCATAGCCATAGCAGGCAAAATATATATGCTTGATATTAAGAATAACTTTACAGGGACACTCAATAACAGCTGTTGACACGAATCAGTTCAACAGACATAAGTTTCCTTAGTAAGAATGATACAGGATGGCCAAACATCGAGACACAGTCCAGAAATATCGTTGAGTGGCATACAAGACTTACTATTTCTCAGCTATAATAGTTCAATTGCGCAAATCGTCGTTGAAAGGATACAACTGCAACTTGTCGGTCCTCAGATAGAGAGAGAGATGTCTTAAAGATTGTGGAACCGATTCATTTGGAAAGTCTACATTGAATGTCCCTGTAAACCTTTTTATAGTAACAAGCTTAACTCTTCAAACTATTCTAGTTACTTTGAACTTCCCAACATATTCGTTGAGAATCCGAAAAAAGACGCAACCTTTCATGTGTGCTTGCATATTATCTATGGCAGCTAGTATTCAATTTTTCAGAAGTGTTGTATTAATCATTCCTTCAATGACAACTCATATTTACTAAGAACGTTTACTGTACAATTTACCAATATCATCAATTTCAAATATTAAAAGAATATCTGTTCCAGAGTGTGAGCCGTCACTGTTTTCTATCAATTTGGCCAGCCCCATTCCATGGATAACATATTCTTGACTTTTTTTTCTGTGTCTCGAATTCTGTCTAATTGGCTTGTCGTGCAGTTTTAACAAACATTTAGCATGATATCTGCTCCTGAAATATTAATCTCCAGCACTGAGTCTGGCTAAAAGAACATTGGTTAGTACTTCAAGTGACAGTCTCATACTCTTTTGTCGATCATAATTGTCGAGGCTTCATGATGATAGTCAGAAACCTCATCACAATGAAAGAAACAAAATCCCTGCAATCATATTGTTCTTGTTAATTCATCACAACCGTGGCTGGTTATTTTACTGGTATTTTCAATCCGTGAATCATCTTAGACTTTTTTGTTTTTCCTGACAAAAGATATTTTGATCTTAAGATTTACTTTGACAGGATAAGTACCTTTTGCCTTGTGATTCTCCCATTACATGGCCTTCATCAACTTGGAACAGTTGTATGCTTACAAAAATGACTGATTACCAGCTCAAATGTCTATGTCTGCTCTTTTTGTATTTGATTGACATTGTAAATCCTAATATGACCTCTCTTGGCGTTACGGAATTCTTTCAGTCTATTTATTATTTTTTTAGCGTCAGTGACTTTAATACCTACGTATAATTCCTTTTCAACATACATTGGTCATAACTTATATTATATATACGCATTTTTTGGTGGTTAAAAAAGTAACTAAGCCCTACATGCTAAACTGCAATTAAAAGAATTTACACGTATTTTTTAAATACATTTATTTGTTAACATATGCATGCCTTATTTGACCACTTGGTGAATATATCCCATATAAATAGCAACAGTCATAAATAAATGATTAGCAAAACTAGTTGTAAATGCATATAAAACTTAGTATTAATTCAAAAAAACGATTTAGGATAGCGAATAATGATATATTGGAAATTTACGTTTCCAAAATGGCCACCATTCAAGATGGCCACCTAATACTTCAAAAGTCCTCACTTGATATTCTTTGTGATAAGATATATGAAAGTTTATCAAAATTGGTAAAGTAATATATTTTTCATATTTGTTCTAATAATTTTTAGAGATAAATTGAAACTGTATGCTTCATGAATGGTCACATTTTGTTTATGACGTCACAATAGGAAATTCAAAGACTAGTCAGAAAATTGGACGTCATAGTCGAATTTTCACTTATGAAGAACTGAGATCAAACAAACCACACGTAGATTGAAAAAAAATCAATAGGTGAGGAACATGATCAATCGTATAAGAATGAAAGAAGTACAGTTTACAGATTTTTTTTATGTGATCATATTTTTAAGCGAATTTGTATGTTTTTTTTAATCATATTACATTGATATCATCGTCTACTTTTAATATTTTAGTTTTAGCTGCAGTTCTCATCACGACAGTTTTAACGTCAAGATTCGTCTATTTTACTTAAGTAGTCAACGTCACATTGCATCTGTTTACAGAATAAATTCGTATTACATTTCTGTTCATATTGTAGAACTAGTAAAACCTATGAATCACTTGGAACCAAAGACGCTGTTGACGTTTATGATGATTTGGATAATCGTAAAGGTGTGTAGTGGAATATTATTTGTAACATGACCTGAATATCTGGTATGCAACTGATTACAGATGTACGATAGTTAAGTATAGATGAGTAAGTTGCAGAATACAAATCGTAAAATAAACAACTACTACACCAAAATAAAACGATCAATGGAAGAAAGAAGAAAAATTGGTTGAAAGTAAATGGTAAACTTGAGGACTAATTCTTAAAAAACAGTATACCCGTTGGCACTCATAACTTATTCAGAATAATGCTTATAAGGAATTCCGTGGGTTACACTCAATATATGAAAGCGATGTACATGTATTTCTAAGTAGCATGTATGAACCTGTTTGTTCCGTAGTTATTCATGTTATTTATTCTACTAGTTCTTGAAAATAGTGCTGAATTTATCACACGTCATACACTAGATCAAGTTGGTCTATAGTACTTATAGCATGATATCAACTACAGTAGATACTTGTTTAAAAGAAATCGTAGCTGTGCATCACAAATTGCATTGTATCTGAGTATCTATAAGAAAAACTCACAATAGCTATTTATAAATATTGTAGGCCCTCCATCGTCGAAACCGTAAGTATTTGTATGAATCAATAAAGTTTACGTATGATTGCGTATTCTTTAATTTTCTATTTTATGTTGAAGTACATGAGAACAATAAAATAATGATATATCTGGTTTCAACTGAAAGATGTGTCCTTCCAAAATGTTAGTGTAATACCCAAACAGTAATACACAACTTACGATTAACGTCGCAGTTCTTATTGTTGGTATCTTCTGGAAAGCAACAAACACCCGAAGATCGATGTTAGATAAAATAGAAATGGTTTTATAAATAACAATTAAAAGTAATGCTCAAACTAGGAGTAAGGTATACCACCATTATTTATACCATTTACAGAGTATTCAACAAGAAATGTCGCCTAATAAACAGAACAATAAAAAAATAGGGATTTATCAGTTACTGAGGAGATAATGGTTGATGTTTACTAACTATTTTGTGGCTCTTGTTATCAATCTCTCGTTTATTTTTTTCAGGTCAGTTGATCATTATGAAGTATTGAAGGCAAAAGATAAACCAAACTTTTATGAGAAATTAGAAAACCAGCAGGGTATTTTTTTTATTATTACGAAACAATAACATGTTAGATGTTACAATTTCAAACCATCTTCAGTCTAATTCCTAGGAATATCTCCTGTGTATGTGTGTGTTGGTTTTGAAGTAACGTTTAAGGGTAATGCCGTTGTGCGACATCTTAATGACGTGTTATGGTGTTCTTTTATCAAGTTTTGATAATTAGCCCTTAGTGATTATTCCACTACTCAATTATATTCCTTTTGCGTTGCCCGCTACCTACACATCCCGACCTTGTGTTATGGTCATTTTTGTTTTCTCGTCTTTTATTTCTGTGTATGTGCTTAGTTTGTATATCATTTTGTTTTTCTTTTTTGACATAATTCCCGTTTGCATAGTGATTCAGATTATTAAGATTTATTTTTGACGTTTTAACTATTATGAGTTTGCATATTGTTATTAATATAATGGATTTATATGCGAATTTCTTACAATAGCGATGTTCAGCTATATATTAAACCAGGTTTGGTACACCATTTGCAACCTTAGGAAATTCTTGTACCAAGTTGGGTTGATGACAGTTTGTTTTAATTCGTTTGATTTTTTGTGAGCTTTTGATTTTGGCATTTGATGAGGGACTAAACGTTTTTAATATTCCTCGGATTCGGTATTTGTTTGGCTTTTTAATTATTTGTTTCAAACTAAGCATTCAAATAATGCTCACCCTTTCAGCTATGTGTTATTTAATATATTATTCTGAATGTTCTGTTATTATTGTAGATAGATACAATGTCAACTTCAAAGTAATAAAATAGATTGTTTTGTACATTTACAGAACAAGCATACGTTTTATAAAACGCACAATTGATCAAGCATTGGGGTGAAGGGTTAAAGAGTATTGGCCTTGGGATAGAGTATATTATCTCAATCAAATTAACCAATCAAAATCTGGCAGTTTGGCATAATGTATAATAGTACACAATATGCTACTTACTCTTATTTTCAACTGGCAGTCCTTGAATAAGTATTTGACAGAACTTATTTAATTGTTTTATTGGTTGAATGTGTTACCTGTTTCAAATACGCATGCTGGTTTTGCATCGTCAATGTATTGGGAAGTATTTAATGCATTGCCATTAATAAATCTATGAAAACAAATCGGTAACAATATGATTCTTAATTTATGTCATACTGAGTAACAAAATATGAATGTCACTGAATAACATGGGACAACTATGTGGTAAATTTGATAAACTTTGAAGTTTATTAGGCACAATTCTTATCTTTTTGTGTTTTAATCATAAAAATCAAAGTACCAATAACATAGAAATATAATATACACATAGAAAATATACATTTAATCTATTAATTAGCAGCAATCACAATGAGCTGCAAAAGTTTCTGGTCTGTATCTTGTTTCACAGCATTTGAAATATTTAAAACATTTGAAAATGTATATAGTACCAAAAATATGGTAAATTTACATTATAAGAAGAATTTCGGTTTACATATTTAATACATAAAAATATAATTATATATAAAATAGAGGTGACGCTGGATGACGTGTGCAGGTACGTATATGTGTGGGTAGGACATTGCCAGTTAATTATGCGTTTTACGTCATAAATTTTCGCAAGCTTCATTTATTTGTGCAGCGACAGTATATCGGAAAGTACAAATTGAACATCGCCTCGCTTTCAAAGCGGTAAATTGTATGATATAGCATATGTATTATTGTACCAAAATCACAGATGTTGAATAAACATTTAATAATACTCAAGATAATTAAAATATTCGATATCTTGTAGGACAAACAGAGAAAGTGTATGTAAATGAAGCATTCTGAACTATATGCCACAACATGAATTTGTATTGAAAACCATACAGTGCAATTAGAAAATTTACATTTTAATCAAACTTTGAACTACATTGCTAGTTATTGGTGTTGATGAAGCCTGATTAACTGTGCAGTAACTTTGGCAATACGTATTATCTCTTATTAAATAAAGGCCTAAATATCTTTTTAGTCTGCCAAAGCGTGTTGATTTAAACTGGAAAAGGAGGAAATTGAAAATATTAAATTATTCCTGTGCAAGCTGTCATTCATTTATCAGGATTGTTTGTGTTATTTACTTTATTTCTAAATATATAAATAAAAAATGTATTATACATCTTCAACATTTTTACTATCTACATTCTAAAGAACCGCCTTTCTGAAGCAGTGTCAACAAATTGCACAGGTCAAGACAATGCATGAATAACCTAAACAAAGACGACCGAATACCAACATTAACACTATCATGCTACCGGACGAACACGTTTGTATCCTTGGTGCGACCGTTGTATATTTGATATTGTTTTTAGGGAAACTTCATAACAAAAATCTAAGAGAAACACATTGATGTTGTTAAGGGACCAATGTATTATCAACCGTTTAAATAAAGAGTGTTAATTGTCAGGAAAATGTCAACCCCGAAATAATATCAATGTTCGAAGTAACATAATTGGTCATTCTGAGAAGTCTTTTTATTATTTTATTTCTACATATCCATAGTTAGCAAATACACCAACAATTAGTTTATCTTGAGTAACGGAAATATATAATTTGAAAATGAAATTGTATATTACATGGCAGTGGTGTAACCTGATCCATACTTTAATAGGGCAAAAAAGCCAAGGTCTCAACACAGTGACAAGAGTAAGATAAGGCTGACGACTGGATGTTTCAATAGAAAACGTCCATTGCAGAAGAGTTTTCAGTCTTTAAAGGGATAATTGGTTGATTACATTTTTATTTGTCAAACGTTCAGAAACATATATTTCATTTTAACAGGATCGGCATGTAAGACATCAGGTCATTAGTGATGTAATTGCTGTATCTCAGTTGATGATGTTTCAATAGAGAATTTTAGGTTTTTGACGTACTTAAACGTAACACGCCTTAACATTTAAAAAAATGTTCATTGTTATCTCCCGTTGACCATTTAACTTTTAAATTTAACAAAAAATTGTGTTTGTCTCCTTTTCTCCATTTAGTTCAAATCTATTGAAAATATCGTATTCCACGTGCAAAGAGTTTTACACGTGTCCTATATCTGAATATACAAAAAGGCAAACGCAGGGGACAAAGATATATTTTGAGTGTAGACCTTTCTGGTGTCCACCTGTCGACCTTAACACTTGTCAACCTTGTAGATCTTTCTAGTGTCCACCTGTCGACCTTAACACTTGTCAACCTTGTAGATCTTTCTAGTGTCCACCTGTAAACTTTTCTAGTGTCAACTTGTCGGCCTGTTACTCTGTCAACTTATGTACATATAAACCGATTCACTTTTTAAATAAAATCGATTTACTCCCCCGTTTTCCGATGGAACTGCAGTACCGTTTACCTTACTTGAACCGACCTTATGAGGTATAGTCAAGTTGTTGAACTCCTTATTGTCAGTTCGACAGAACGCCAACCATGCAGTTCTATCTGCATGTATTCTAGTATAGTGAGGTCGATTAGTTCCCTCAGTCCCGAGAAGACGGATATTAATTTTGTCTCTGGTTCCCCTTTTTCATATTAAATAACTATGAACAACAACTTGAACTTTAATTTGAACTTTAACTTAATGGATAGCGATACTCATTCAGAGCGCATTACACAAACGACACATGGAAATCAGTCTAAAATAGATCATATTTTTTTCCAAAATGGACACGTGGTGTACCTCGTAATGGTAATGGGATAACCACATAAAAATGACATGACCACATCAAATAATTAAACAAACACATCATGTAGTGTAAAATCGTCAATTTTTTAAACATCATTACGTAATGTTAAAGCCATATAAAGAATTGACAAATCATCATTACGAAATAACAAAACCACATGTTAAAACCACATTGCATAATGACATAACCACATTAAATGATGGTGAAACCACAACGAGTAATGACAGAACCATATTAAGTAATGACAAAACTATATTAGGTCAATAAAAACCATATTATGTAATATCAAAACATCATTACGTAATGTCAAAACCATATTATGTAATATCAAAACATCATTACGTAATGTCAAAACCATATTATGTAATATCAAAACATCATTACGTAATGTCAAAACCATATTATGTAAAGACAAACTATCATCAAGTAATAATAGAACACCATAACGTTATATCAGAGTTCCACATTAGATAGCTGTGGCGTTCCATAGTATATTAATCCCACGCATGACCTAAAGAGATAATATTGAATAGTTTTCATTAGGATCCGGAAAATTACTACTAGTATATATAATTTCTAGCAAAAGATATAAGATTCTAATTAAAGCAAATTTGAAATATAAAAAATAAGGAACATGTAATACGTGCTATGACAGGTTGAAGACTGTAAGTCAGCTGTCGCATGTAGATAGGCTTTGTACATTATTATTTTATCTAAAAAACAAAAAATGAAAACTGAATATCACAAAAGAAGCATAATCAGTTATTTAAGTACTTTTCACCTCTTTAAAGGATGTTAATAGAAATAAAATTCCCTTTGGGATGAAGGATAAATGCAACAGTAGTATACCGCTGTTCGAAATTCACAAATCGATAGAGAAAAAACAAATTCGGGCTACAACTGTGTGAAACATGTTAAATATAAGAGCAGAACTACGACACAACAGAAACACACCACTTAATATAACACGCACAGAAACGAACTATAATCTTACAATGGCCATGCATTTTTCCTAACTTGGTACAGGACATTTTTAGAAACAAAATGGAGTGTTGAACCTGGTTTTGCGGATAGCCAAACCTCGCTTTTATGATAATGTTAAATATAACATTAAAATGACAACATTACATGACAGGACTACAGTAAAAATAAATGCAAGAATATTCAGGACAAAGAAATACACAAATATTATTGAAACATTACAATAGGACATTTCGACATTCTAATAGTTATCAAAGGTACCAGGCTTATAACCAGTACAAAATAACCTTGCATTGTCACCTACAGCTACGCTACAAAATGACGTCACATGTAAAAGTGACGTCACGATAATTTCGAAAAGTTTGATGTAGTTCAAAATCAGGTTTGTAATTATAGCATTTAATGTATGATACAACAATAACAATTTGATTAATATAGAATTGTGTTAGCAACCAGTTAATTAATTGTATTATCAAGCTATATAGGTATTAATGTTATAAATAAAACTATAAAACAAATAAATCGTATACGTGAAGTTGCTCGAAACTAAAATCTTATAAATGAACAGGGTGATTTATTATATTTACTTTTACATACGAATAGCATATTGAAAATTAAAACCACAACTACAAACAACAACAAATTGAACAATTTTCGATCAGAATAACAAATACAACGCCATAACTATATACATTAATTTTGGATAACAAAGTTCCCTGACACGTCTTATAGTAATGCGAAATCACACTCAGCAAAACAGTCAAATTCGGCAATAGGTCACGTTCGGTACTTAAAATACAAGACGACGTAAATGGTAAACAATCTAAGACGTTGTCAAAATTTCCTTAGTTAGTTTAGACAGGGACACATCGTATGGATCAACCAATTCGTGATGGTGTCCATATAATTTACGGAGTGTCATTTTTAATCGTTCCTCCTCCTAACTTTGTAGGAGCACTTTCTGCGTAAGTAGCACACTTCTGTGTATGAAGTCCGTCTAGTGTGAACATGCACGATAATTACGTTTCAACTGATATATATGAACACCATACGAAGGGGCAGAGGGTTAATTACTGCTGAGAAATGGGAAATTGATAATTGGGAAGTTGAAATCGACCCGTTTGTTATAGATTTTAGTGTGAAGTCGTCCATCTGTGTCAATATTGAGAAAAAGATCAAGGCGTGAAGCAGTCCTTCTAGTATCATTAGTATCCTTAATTTCAAGTTCACTGGGATATATGAGATGTAAGTATTGGCTGAAATATGGGTTATTTAGTGATAGTACATCATCAATATATCGGAAAGTAAAATTAAAGAATTTCACAAGGTGCTTTTTCTTTTTGTCTTTTAGAAGGTTCAGAATACATTCTGCTTCATACGAGTACAAAAACAAGTCGGCCAGTAGGGGTGCATAATTAGTACAAATTGGAATACCGACTGTCTGTTGAAATATAAATCCTCCAAACTCAACAAATATATTTTCGATCAAAAAGTCCAGCATTTTACTAAATATCATCTTCAGTATATTTTCTGGTAGATTCAGTGTGATTTTTCACAAAATATGAATTATTGTACCCAAAACAAGAAATTTGTATCTACGATTCCCATTTGTATTGAAAAGGCTCTGTTTAATGAGATGGTGAAGTCGATCCTAGGAGATATGGTATGAAGTCCTATTAGACAAATATCCACTTGAATCCAAATGATTAGGATATAAACAAAGTCGGTTTGCGTCGTTATTCATGTTATTGGTCGGTTTCACTGATTATAATTTTGTTTTTGAAGATGCCAAAAATTAGCTTTAAGCCGTCGTGTATGAGAGGATGCAAATTATAAAAGTTTCAAATATGTCTAAAAGATCTATGGCATGAGCGATATAAGTCAGGTCTCAATAAATACTTTATTTGGTCTCATGTTCTAAGAAATATGCATAGTGTCTAAAAGAATATTTAGATGTATATCATGTTTGGAGACATTATAAAAGGCATACCTAAGAGAAATCGACGACACCAAGCTAAAAAAAAAACAAGGCGAAAGGACACACAATAATCTTCAATTTGTTCTACTATCGGTGCAAACATAGCTAACTTGCATTCGTTTGTGAAGATACACAAACGCGTAATTATAGTTCGTGTATAGAGAAATATATAACACCTTAAAGTAAAACATAGCTATTCAAGTATATAAAATATTTTCAAATATATTCTTCAATTCAGGTAGTGTATGATTTCATGACTTATCCATGTTAACACCTTTTATTTGTACAGTAGTTGAAAATACACTTGTTTTGTAATTTAAATGACACATACTTTATATGTGTAAAACGAGGAAGTTAAGTTAGAAAATTGTAAAGGAAAAACTTACAGAAATGTATTCTGCTTGTTTGTACATAGTTTTGATACATTTCCTTGTTAACAGTGAGTATTCATTATACATCTTATATAATCATTGTAGACTAATATCAAATATTGAAATAGGAATATATGTTAGCAGAAATAGGTGAAAATAGGCATAAAGCTTAAATTCTAGACAATAATAAGTGTATTGACTAATTGATGGTCAGAATAGAAATTATGTCCAAGAATTAATTTTAATGCCTAAAATTAAAATAAGCATGAATAGAAAGAAACATTTTCAAAGTTAAAAAACATTTCGCACATAATAGAAAAGAACTAACGTTTTATTGAATTTTTATTTTAAACATATTTATTTATAGTGGATTGGGAAACAAGTTTTGCAGTTTATCTTAATCCCCTTCTACTTTGCGGGTGCGAGTGCTGCCTTGTAGCGGCATTAGCCTGCTCTTTACAGAAATCTACAAGGATGCCTTTACGTGCAAGAGATATGGCTCTCTCTTAACACGGGTCAGCCATTTATCGTCCCCTTCCTACGGACTACAAACGTTTGAATATCAATAAAAGAGGGACGAAAGATACCAAAGGGACAGTCAACATGATAAAAATCATAAGAATAAGATATTGATGTTGAAACTCTTTGAATAAAAAGTAAATAAAAAAAAAACGAACTCCGAGGAAAATTATAGACGGAAAGTCCCTAGACAAATGGCAAAATCAAAATCCCAAACACATCAAATAAAGGCAACAGTAGTATTTCGCTGTTCCAAACTCGTAAATCGATTGACAAAAAACAATATCGGGGTAACAAACTTAAACTGAGGAAAACGCATTAAATATAAGAGGAGAAAAACGACACAAAATTAAAATGTAACACACACAGAGATGGACTAAGCATTAGACAAAATCCGATGAGAATTCAAATATAACATCAAAACCAAATACATGAATTTGGGATAGAAAAGTACCGTGACACGTCTTATAGTAATGTGAATTCAAACTCAAATATAAGACAAAACAAACGACACAACGGAAACATAACGTTAAAATGTAACACACACAAAAACGAACTATAATATAACAATGGCCATATTCCTGACTTGGTACAGGACATTTTTTAAAGAAAAAATGGTGAGTTGAACCTGGTTTTGTGGCATGCCAAACCTCCCGCTTTAATGGCAGTGTTAATTATAACATTATAATGACAACACTACACAACATGGGAGAAAATATAGGACAGAGAAACAAACGAAAAATGGCCATCAAAAGGTAACAGGTTTAAAATATTTTTATAGACCAGACGCGCGTTTCGTCTACATAAGACTCATCAGTGATGCTCATATCAAACAAATGGGTAAACAACTTTAATATTTGACCACTTAAGATTTATTGGTTTCCGGTCCACAATAACCAGATCTGACCACATTAGCATTAATTCAGATATCAACTAAGCTGTAAATTTACGACCTTTATCACTTTGCTGTTTATATGTGGCACACCAACTAGTGTGAAAATATAAACTAAATTTGAATAACATTTAGAATGAAAACTGGGAATATGTCAAAGAGACATCAAGCCGATCACAAAGCAGACAGCAGCAGGAGGTGTAGAATCCTGTAACCAAAAGTGGTCATCAGTAAGCCCCCTAAATAATAGTATGCACTAGTTCACTGTAAATGGACGTCAAGCTAAACTCCAAAACCTATAAATTGACTAAAATTGCCACAAATTACAAGAAATATCAGGAACTCCTGACTTGGGACAGGCGCGACAATGCGGCGGGATTATACATGTTTTGTGAGATCTCAACCCTCCCCTATATATCTAGCGAAATGTAGAATAAAGAAACACATAGCAATACGCACAGTAAAACCCAGTTTAAAAGAAGTCCGAGGCCGATGTCAGAATAGGTAACAACAGAAACTAAGCAAAATAACAATGATACAAAAAATTAACAAAGAACTACTAACAGTTACTGACATGCCAGCTCCAGACATCAATTAAACTGATTAAAAGATATGTCTTCGTCATATGAAAATAAAGTACAATCCCTCAAGTTAGGTTTTAGTATCATACCATCATAAAACATATGAGAATAACATAACACATATCATGCCAACAACCAGTTTTAGAATAAATGTGTTTATTTCCGACTCAAAGACCCTATGAGTGAATCAATATTAATTCCAAAATATGCAATCCTTTATGACCTGACAACAGTATCGTAACTATATCCTTTCCGATTATCTTTAAAGGTTTGGGTAGCTTTAGAGGTAAATACCGACATTTTTGTGCTTTGTAAAGACAATTACCACAAAATATTTGATGTGAAATATTGCCTAAACGTATAAGATGTCTGCATGTTGATCTATATTTACAAACGATGTACCGATGATAAAATCAATTACATTTTTGACTAGGCAATAATATCGAAAAAAAAAAAAAAAAATACTGTATGAAGGTGGTAAAATAAAACGATTTATTGCAACATAAAATTAACAATAGGGGTTTCAATTATCTGATAAGAAAACTAACCCTGTCGTTAAAGTATGTACAAAGGTTATCAGATCTATAGTATTTAAATCAAAAATAATGTCGACTAATGGAAACTGATGGAGACTTTATCAATCTAAACAATAAGGATGCATGCACTTAACTTTAAGTTGGTTATCTAAGATTATTAGAACTTCATTATGACTAAGGTCATCCAGTCATTAGGGAACAGTCATATATTTTAGCTAAGGTGGTCGGTGCTTTTTAGAGAGGGATTTACACAAATATCATACTGACGGGGGATACAATAAAATATATGATTACTAGGGGATTGGTTTGGGGAGGGTAACACGATTGAAGTTTTTATGACTGACAAGTATATATAGATTGTTGACGATATTGAAGTGAGTGTGCGGTCTGGGAAATAATTTCTATCATTGTTAATTCTTTGGTATGATGTGTAAATTTACAATTCTAGTGCTTCTTATCTTAAGATTATTAACTGTATGAAACATTTTAAACTCTTTTGACCTCGGGAAAATTTCTGAACAAGCATAGTCAACTCTCTTAAGTGTTTAATTACTTTAATGTGATTCTTGAAATAGAAAGTGTGTATATTCTCAAATCATTTGATAATAGGTATCACTATTTTCGGAAATTATTTCAAAGATATTGAATAAGAATAATAGATAGTCTGGATGGTAGGTCTTTCACTTTTGTATTCTTTAATCTTTAAGGTATTTTTTTCTCTATTTTGAATATATTGAATATATTCTCTTTTCTTTATATTCTAACACCCCATCATTTTCTATTCTTTTTTCTTTTCTCTATTTCATATATTCTTTCATATTATTCTTTCTCTTTTTTTAAGGGGGGGAGGGGTATTTTTCTTTAGATTTGGTTCAGTCGTTATTATTCTGCAAACCCTATCCATACCCTCATAAGAATACTTGATGGGCACCACGGCTTTCACACATACAAAACAAAACACGTAAAACATGTTCACGTTGAAATAGTATAAGATTCAGAATTGAAAGGGTGAAACAAACTATTTTTCTACGTTGTGATGTTATGCTATTGTTTCAGAAAAAGGGAGAAGGTTTGGTACCATTAAAACTTTTTATCCCGCTGCATATGTTGGCACCTGTCCTAAGTCAGGAATCTGATGTACATTATTTGTCGTTTGTTTATGTAATTTATACGTGTTTCTCGTTTCTCGTTTTTTTATATAGATTAGACCGTTGGTTTTCCCGTTTGAATGGTTTTACACTAGTAATTTTGGAGCCCTTTATAGCTTGTTGTTCGATGTGAGCCAAGGCTCCGTGGTGAAGGCCGTACATTGACCTATAATGGTTTACTTTTTTAAATTGTTATTTGGATGGAGAGTTGTCTCATTGGCACTCACACCACATCTTCCTATATCTATACTTACCATTCCCATCCCCCTTTTATTGTATCCAAACAGCAGACATTTATATCTACCTGATTCACTTTCCAGTCCCATATAAAGTTCCAAATTATATTGTTAAGCTCTTTAGTATATTTATCCGGAATTCCTCGTATTTCGATCCCGTACGAACAGAGAGAAAGAATCATATGTTTCACCTGCAAATGTAAGCTTCCTACTTTTTCATACATGTATACAATTTTTAACTTTATCTATTTTTTCTGCAAATATCATCGTCATCTATTTCATTACCATGACACACCCCTAATGTTTAAACATTGCCTGTGATCTATTTGATTTTATCGAATTTAAATCGTTTTCCTTTAGAAGCACATAATAGTAAGCATTTTGTTTTGTCATAGTTTATCTAAAATCTCGAGGATAAAATTTTAAAAGTATTTTCTCCAGATTTTTCATTTTTATTAAATACCTGGGTGTCATCTGCAA
Source organism: Mytilus edulis (assembly GCA_019925275.1). Classification (NCBI taxonomy): domain Eukaryota; kingdom Metazoa; phylum Mollusca; class Bivalvia; order Mytilida; family Mytilidae; genus Mytilus; species Mytilus edulis. Next base: position 90,110,520 of record CM034352.1, on the reverse strand, counting down.
ATTAAACATACATAATTTAGTTTCTATAAAATTCCCTCCCTCTCCTGGTAATTTGAATCCTTCTATATTCATGTTACCCCTAATTGCACATGGCATGGCTTCAGCCTGTATGATAATGTCCTGAATCATTCGGTAAGCCTCGCTTATATTTCTCCATTTAACAAACCCTTTCTGATCGGTATGAATAATTTAAAGCCATACTATCTTAAGTCTTTCAGATAGAATCTTTGCAATAATTTCATAATCATAATTTAGTAAAGTTAGTGGTCTCCAATTTTTTTTATATTTTTGTCTTTCACCTCCTTTATGTAGTAAGGTTGAGCCCCGCGTACGTTGAGAGTTACTCAATATAGTATCATTAAAAGTTTCTTGTAGTAAACTAAACAAATCGTCTTTTATCCTGCAATTAGCCATCTATTGTACAAATAACTGGTATACAAATAAATGTTTGCTTCGTTTGTAAGTGTACAAATAAACTATTTGTGCATGTAGAAATAAAGTCTCCTGTTGAGCATGCGGTAATATGAATATTTCTGTTTCCAAATCAGTTCATTGTGGGGTCCTCTTCGCGGTCGAAGTCGATTTTTTAAAGTTTTTCAGGTTTTCAAAAAAAATGTTTCCTTTCCGAACCCTTATTTGGGGTGTACAAATTAAATATATGGTACACCGCAGTGTTAGTTTTAAATTCACCAATTTGCATTCTACCGTTATCATCAATCATTGAGACATCAAAACTAAGCTTAAGATATTTTTTTTTTAATAAAATCCCCACACCTCTCGATTCGTTTGTACCACATTTCCAGGAACTTTCACCACACCCATACTCTTGTTAACAAACAAGATCTATGTTTTGTGCAACAATCCAATTAAAAACTAATGTACGCTTTTTTAATATTTCTTAATCCATTACCGTTTATTGATGCTATTTTTTTACTCATTGTATTAATTTGAAAAGGTATTTTTGTTTACTTTTGATGTAACGTTTCGTGACACGTGATGATCTTTAATTTTGTTCCCAAACAATAGACTTTTAACTTCATGAAAAGTAATAACCTTTACGTAAACATTAACACATACAATATTATACTAAATATGACATATACTGTGTTTACATTACCGTATTTGGTTAAACAGTCTATCATAGACATTGAATAATTGACTTTTTACTGCTCATCTTTCTTGAAACAGTTTTTTTTAAACATATGATATATGAAATAAAAACTACTGTCTACAATCAATAGAAACAGTAAGCGAATATGAAGTTTGCAAGTATTGGACATATTTACAAAATAAATAAAACTCAGACATTTGTATTTTCAATTTTTTGTTTTTTGTTTTCTAATTAACATAATACAGTTTGATTTGACATATTTTGAGTTATGCTTTTTTAGGTTCAGTATTGGACCGCTTGCTCATTCTATCCACGGAGGTAATTGTGGTTGTTCCGTCGCTTCTCTTACGTTTTGGGTCCATTGGTGTGTGTAGTTCCTGTACGCACGGTTTTGGAGAATGAAAGAAATCATCAAGTTTCCTGTTTATATTTTGTGCACCTTCAGAATTTATATGCACACCGCTGTTGTCGTCTTTGTCAAACATAGATCTGATGATTCTGCCATTTTAAAAAAAACAGTTTCTCCAAATAAACATAATCGACATTGTCTTCACGAGCGCACTATTTTCTTATAAACTTGTTATCACTTGTTGCCGATTGTGTAATCTTTTTATTTGCGCACTATTACCTGTACGGTGTATGATGCTACAAAGACCAACATGAGACTCTGGATAGGTAGATTTCGATTAAGCTACTGCTTTTGTCACAAGTAAATTTTTTTGATCACTATCATACTTATGTTTACTTATATCATTTGCCTTTCCTGAATTTGACCTACCGAATTAGACTATTTACCGGATTTGTTATCACATAAGCAACACGACGGGTGCCGCATGTGGAGAAGGATCTGCTAACCCTTCCGGAGCACCTGAGATCACCCCTAGTTTTTTGGTGGGGTTCGTGTTGTTTATTCTTTAGTTTTCTATGTTGTGTCGTGTGTGCTGTTGTTTGTTTGTCTTTTTCATTTTTAGCCATGGCGTTGTCAGTTTGTTTTAGATTTATGAGTTTGACTGTCCCTTTGGTATCTTTTGTCCCTCTTTTGTCCCGAGACAAATAGCAACCTTATCTACTTTGAAACTATTTGTTTTCTGAACAGCAAGGTCTAAAATTTGTGTGAAATTTTAGAAATTTGCACCTGATTTCGAAGCATTTAATAAAGTTTTATCGGTTTGCCGAATCGTGTACAATTAGATGCGCCAATAAGGACATTTAGAGTATCAATAGTGTCATTTTTCCCACTTTCGGAAAAGGTATCGTTATCATAAACTGAATGTGTATCTGAGTGTGCATCTATTCTAGTTTCTTGTCTACCCTCAATTATTTTCGGACCATGCTTACTATAACCTTGATTATCATAGTCTTGCTTGAAACTTTCCCTCTAGGATGCCCTAATGCCTTTTATGTTGCAGTAAGAGCAATACGCTTCATTCGGATAAGCATTAGCTAAATGACAAATAACAGCACAATTGTAGCACTTTCGCTCATTAAAAAAATCAAACTTAGTATTACTAGTATGCTATAAACATATACACATGCATGGATCTACAATCTGTCGATACCTGTATCTTGGCATTGCACAAGGTAATGTTTTTCTCTGACTGTTTAGGACGTCTTTCAACTAAATCCATTGGATGTGTACGGATTGATAATTTAGTCTTGGATGCATCGTTTTTTTATTAGTTGTTAGTGGCTTTGAACTAGCTTTCAATTAAATGCGAGTACTCTCAGATCTCTTCCTTGTTTCTTTTTGTTGTTGGGATGTACAAGTACCCGGCCACATCCACTTGTATTTTTGTCCATCTGATGAGTTAAGCCTTTTCAACTGATTTTTATAGTTTGTTCTTATGTTGTACTGTTACACCATTGTCCCAGGTTAGGGGCGGGTTGGGATCCCGCTAACATGTTTAATCCCGCCACATTATGCATGTATGGGCCTGTCCCAAGTCAGGAGCCTGTAATTCAGTGGTTGCCGTTTGTTTATGTGTTACATATTTGTTTTTCTTTCTTCGTTTATATATATAAATAAGGCCGTTAGTTATCTCGTTTGATTTGTTTTACATTGTCATTTCGGGGCCTTTTATAGCTGACTATGCCGTATAGGCTTTGTTCATTGTTGAAGGCCGTACGATGAACTATAGTTATTAATTTCTGTGTAATTTTGGTCCCTCGTGGTGAGTTGTTTCATTGGCAATCATTCCACATCCTCAAATGAAGAAGTGTGTAATTAAATCAAGCATCATTGAATAATAAGTCATCGTTATCAGCAAAATCCCCGTGACCCATTCACAACACCATTACGCTACACGACAGAAGAAAAACGTCACTTGAGTTTCAGTGCATTAAAACAAACTTTTATGAACAAATAAACCATTTAAATTGTAATTCATAAATGAGGAATAAAACGTATAAGCTTCAATCTAATAGAATAATAACTTTGGTTTGATAACTGTTCCTAAATTTTGTTATCTGAATTTTTACAGTCAATTTAAATTTGCCTATGTTCAAAACTTACCTTAGTTTCCTATATAGAATGTTTGTTATCACCCTTCTAAGCAAAATGTGGACATGCTTATTAGAAACACGTGTAACTAGACATAAGTGTTCACAAGCAAGTAACTTGTACGCACAAGATAGTAACTTGTGTGCATAAGTCGGCAACTCGTGCGCACAAGTTGTGTTTCTCGTGCACACATGTTGTGTAACTTGTGCGCACAAGATAGTTACTCGTGCACACAAGTTAGAAACTCCTACGCACAAGTTTAATTTTATTTCTGCATGGCATTCCAGGGCAGGGGTTAAGAAATTTAGTAATAGCTCACTAGCCCAGGGCTAATTGGTTTCAAGATTTTACTAGCCCTGTTGGAAGAACTACTAGCCCAAGAAAACTGACTTGCTAGCCCTAGTATGCCTTACAAATTCAGATTTTGCTGCAATAACAAAGAATTCTATAAGCTTAACATTTTTTATCCATTTACGGCATTGTACAGTAGATGTTTGCAAATTGGATATTTAAAACTTATATCAGCAAAGAATCCATTAGCATATAAATTCAATTAATCGATAATTGAATATTCACTGAAAATTCTGATATAATGAGTTGACCAAATCCGGGGATGATACAAGTCTTGACCACTGCTATACATGTACGTGGGTATGTAAAAGGATTGGAGGTTTTTTTTTATCAGATACTGTTTGTGTAAAAGAATTATCAGCACATATTTCAAATTTATATGACAAAAGTCAGGTTTCTGCTGTCAAAAGGGATTCACATTTATATTGCAATAAATTAATCAGAAGGAGGTTAAATCAGGTTGCATAAGCAAAGTACAATACCACCCCCTGTACTGACGCATCGATATTGAAAGTACAAGATCCACCCAGAGTTATTTGTTCTATTTTAAAACTTGTACAAAATCAATTCATATTCTGGGAATCCCGGATGACGTACATTTGTAGTTGAATCTGATTGGATAAGAAGAAAAGTGATGAGGAGATTTTCCCCTTTCAATTTTTGAAACGCCAAGAATTTTTTTTACTAGTCCATTTTGTAGTCCGCCGGGCATTTTGGGTTACAAGTTTTAGTTGCCCGAGGTCTAAATGTTGTAGTCCCGGGCGTCGGGCTAGTGGATTTATTAACCCCTGCCTATTAGGGTTTCTGTAGATATCAGTGGCACTCTAATGTGGTAATTCAAACCTACCAACTTGAAACTTAATACTCATTTTCATTGTGAGGTGACAGCATTCAAAAACTATATACCGCTAAAATATGAACTTTTGTTTAACTCTTTATTTTTTAGAGTTTACTGAAGTGTTTGCCATTTATGCAGTTAAAGGATCAGCTGCACAATTGTTATGTCCAATCACCAGATCCGGTACTCTGACATGGACCTTCAAGGCTACTGCAGCATCATCTACTACAACTTATGCAATCAATGAAAGAATATCAGTTCATTTGTCAGATGACTTAAATCAGAGACTGAAAGTAACGGGTAGTCATGATATAGGACGATATCATCTGAACATATCTAACATCAAGGAGAGTGACCAGGGGATATATCAATGCTATGATACGTCTAGTAGTCTATCTATACATACAGAATATTTAACAGTTATTGGTAATTACATGCTAACGTGGAGGGGTAAAAACTCATAAAACTATGAAATATTTATTATATTAATCATCTGGGTATCAATGGTAATTATGCTGTAGTAGAATACTAGCTGGAAATAGAAGACCAAGTCTTAACAAACCCAGACCTATTTTTTGTATCAATCTATAATTCATATCATCAATTGAGGAACTGTTATATACACATATATAATGAAATTATAAACAACAGATCAAATTGTTGGAACGATAAATAAAATATCATGTAATACATGAAGTTTCCGTTAAATGATTCTTCATAAACATGATATATCATGTTCACATTGCTTTATATACATCAAAAATACTAGACCTTTCAATAACTTTTCAAAATTTTTCTAATCAAAATATTTAATGTCAAAATTGACATCTCTTTACAGTGCACAGCGCTTAGAAAATTATCGTCGAAAAAATTCGGAATGATAATCGTAACTCGAGAAAAAATTACAATAGTATTTTCCTAAATAAAAATAAAAAGACAATTATAACTCGATAAGGTTTGATTGATATTGACACTAAAACTCGTCTATCTAATAGCATATATGATGAAAACATGGTAATTAATTAATCACGAAAACGTTCTAACATATTCTGACATTTTTTTGTGTGTGTGCATATATGATTAATAGTTCTAATGTAAACATCTACATACTAGTATACCATACAATTGGACGGGGGACAAGCTTAGGGAAAGTTGGAAGTGGGGACATACGAACTATGTTAAAAATACAGAAACCCCCAGGAACAAGGAATTATACAAAAAAATGGGGATAAGAGAAACTTTTAGAATTAAAAAAAAAATGCGATCATGATCTCTAAATTTTTATAAATAAAAAGAAATATTGTTTTGTAGCCTATTTAAATATGGACTTTGAAACACATGTCACACCTTTTTGAATGTGTAATAAGTCGATATTTCTCAGAAAATTACTATAAGTTTTAATAACGTCTATTTAATGATAATGTTTACAGTAGACAGATGTTGGAATGGTTTGTGTGTTATAAAAGTAAATAAACTCATCATAGATACCAGGACTAAATTTTGTATATACACAAGACGCGCGTTTCCTCTACTAAAATCCTCACCAGTGACGCTCGAATCGAAAAAAAGTTAAAAAGGCCAAATAAAGTACAAAGTTGAAGAGCATTGAGGACCAAAATTCCTAAAAGTTTTGCCAAGTGCTGCTAAGGTAATATATGCCTGAGGTAGAAAAGTCTTAGTATTTCAAAAATTTAAAATTTTGTTAACAGTTAGTTTATAAATATAACCATATCAAGCGCATGTTAACGTGGAGTTCATTAGAAAACATGGAGTTCTTTTAATAGGTCGAATATCAAGAAATCAAATTGGTGTGGCCTTACATTTTCTTACAAAATATTTTAATTCAAAGAATAACTGCAACTTAAAGAAATCGTAGCGTGTATTCCGCCATATCATAAACAAACTTATTCAGTATTCAAGAAATCATAAATACTTGGTATATGAAAAGAATGCTGCATACATATGATCACATATGCATGGAAGTTATTGTAGAGAAAAAATATTGAAGGTAATTACAGGGAACATCTTTGTACTTGCATAACTACCATATACCTAGTACTTTTGTATCAAATGAAAACAAAAATAAGCTTTCCTAATTGTCATGCTTTTCCCTGAAGCATAAACAATGTGTTTGATAATCTATTAAAGTATTTGTAATTAAACCAGTATCGACTTTGATGGTCTCCATATTATGCTTCTGTGGTAATTTATCAATGCACATATTTGTGATTGTTTAGTCCTTCAAATGCATCCAAGACTATACGCGCCATGTAGTAAATGCTAATAAAAACAATAAGCACAAGTTATTGAAGATCATAAAAACATTAAAATAAAGTATGTCAATAAAGGTTTTGATTTTGTAAATATTGCCGGTATTTTTAACGACCATTCTGTTAAAGACCAAATTCCTGGATATTTTGATAATACTGAACTCCATCTTATTTGTTATATTTACAAGAATCTACCCGGAAATATGTGTTTAATTATAGTCAATTGTGTAAAGATGTAAATATCAGTGAAAATACAACTATGTCATGTAATTGCAGTAATTCCGAATACACTTATGACCCCCATTTCCGATGTCATAACAGGAGACCTTAACATCATTCGCGACCTAGAGGTAAAAATCATTCCTCAGTGAAGGACCCTGTCAATTATTAATTGGAATGAGTGTCGTAATATCATTCACGACTCACTCCGTACCTACTGTTTGAAATGGGTAAAACAGGAAAAAGCTGACAAAAAAATCTTTTGACTCTTTTTTTAATTCAGTAATGAAAATAGTTGATATTCGAATAAAACATTTTAAAGAACATTTGACTCTAAAAAAACAACCATAAAAACCCTATTTCGCGTATCAAACATAAACTAAAAGAACTAGCCAAGGAATTTGTTTTTATCCCGGCTAATAAAGCTGCTAATAATATCATTATTTTTTGGGGTTCTGCAAAAGGAAATCACGAATTCACCAACATTCCAACTCACTTCATTTTCAGAAAACGACATCTGTAACAAACACAAACTTTTAACTACTTCTTTACAAGCAGAACCAAATACAATGAAAGTCCCAACTATGTACTGGCTTGCGCAGCTACACAAAAAACCTTACAAATATAGATTTATTTCATCTTGAAGCCATGGTTCTACTACTAAATTGTCTATTCTACTTACTAGTACACTTGGTACAATAAAAAACCTGATTATAAATTGTTTCAATAAGGCCTTTGAAAATAGTGAAATTAATTACTTTTGGAGTGTCGAAAACTCGTTGGAAGTACTTAATCAATTGCATGCATATATTGGTGATTTTGAATCTGTTCAAAGTTTTGATTTTTCTACCCTATATACCACTTTGCTTCATATTCTTATTAAGAAAAAAATCACATCCCTAATTAACTGGGCATTTAAAAAGTCAGAATGCGAGTACATATTTTCAAACTCTTTTAGGTCTTTTTTTAGTAGCAATAAACAAAACATCTATGTCAATGGACATGCTTTGATACTATATACATGATATATGCGCTTGAATTTTTACTTGATAACATATTTGTTCGCGTTGGAGATTCCATATATCGTCAAGTTATTGGAATTCCAATGGGGACTAACTGTGCACCACTTATTGCGGACCTGTTTTTGAATTATTATGAGTAACAATTTATGACTAAAATTAGCAAAGACCCATCGAAACAACATTTGATACAAAAATTTAACAATACCTTTAGATATTTGGATGATATATTGGCTCTCAATAATGACGACTTCAGTATGTATACTGAAGAAATTTATCCTGTAGAACTTACTTTAAATAAAGCTACTACTAGCAATGACCACTGCCCTTTCCACGATCTTGATATCTATATTACTAACGGGTAGCTTAATACAAAAAAAATATGATAAAAGAGGTGATTTTTCATTTCTTATCGTTAATTATCCATTTGTAGATGGTGACGTTCCCTTGTCACCATCTTATGGTGTTTATGTATCTCAACTTGTACGATTCGCTCGTGTATGTAACAACGTATTAGATTTTAACGAGAGAAATTTATGTATTACTGAAAAGATATTTACACCAGGGTTTTCGATATCACAAACTAGTCAAAACATTTACTAAATTTTATCATCGGTATAAAGAAATAATTCGTAAATATAACTCGAAATGCAGACATCTTGTACGTTCAGATATTTCACATCCAATCTTTTATGGTAATATTCTTTACAAATCACAAAATGTCAATATTCACCTCAAAAGCTTACAAAACCTTTAAACAGAATTATTAAGAAGGGATATAGTTACGATACTGTTGTCAGGTCATTAAAGATTGCATATTTTGGCTTTAATATTGATTCATTTAATTTATAGGGTCTTTGCATCGGAACTAAACAAATTTATTTAAAAAACAGTTGTTGGCATGACACGGAATATGTTCTTCTCATATATTTTATGATAGTATGATACTAAACCCCTAACGGGGGGATTGTGCCTGATATTCATATGATGAAGACATAATCTTTCAATCAGTTTAATTGAGGTCTGGAGCTGGCATGTCAGTTAACTGCTAGTGGTCTGTTGTTATTTATGTATTTTTGTCATTTTATTTATTTTCTTTAGTTACATCTTCTGATATTGGACTCGGACTTCTCTTAAACTGAATTTTAATGTGCGTATTGTTATGCGTTTTCTTTTCTACATTGGCTAGAGGTATAGGGGGAGGGTTGAGATCTCTTAAACATGTTTAACCCGACCGGAATTTTGCGCCTGTCCCAAGTCATGAGCCTCTGGCCTTTTTTAGTCTTGTATGATTTTATTCTAGATCCTTAACAATCCACACTCTTTAAAGAAATTCTTAAAATACATGGCTTTTTAATCAAAACATTTGAATGTAATTTTAAAAAATCATATATATGAGTGTAAAATAGAAGAAAAGTGAATCCACTGGAAAAAATATGAACGGCTATTGTAACCGAGATACATTTCACTCCAAAATTTAAATTTTGTATTTCTATTAAAATATAAGGAAAAGGGCAATATGAACACTCATAACCACCAATAAAAGTATCAACTGTGTTATCCTATTATAATGCAGGTCAACTACTGATGGAAAATTGTGTTCCTTTCGCTCAGAATTTTAGTATAAACGTTCAGTTTATAGCACCCCTATTCCCCTTATGATCAATGAGGCTTCACTTGTATAGGGCACGGGAAGGAGATAGTGTCATTCCTAGCGTTCTGATGGAATTAAAAAAAAACAACTTTAATATATTGCCGAAGACCACTAATCTGATCCATTTATGTATATTTATATAGGCAGTAACCAACAGCCACCCCCGTGGTATAAGGAGATAGGGAGGTTAATTTGACCTTTTTATTGATTAGTCGATTGGAATTATGCGATACTTGAGGCAAAACACATATTAAAATATAGTATACGGAACTTTCATTTGAAGCAATGAATTGATCGGATTGCACTATTGTGATATGAGACATTGCTAAATGGTATGCATATTGTTATAAATCGAGCTGTATATATAAGTTTTGTCTTAGTTATTAACCTGTATTTGATTGTGTAAGAAGATTTTCCGAAGCATATGTAAAACTGTTCTTGATTTTGAAATATGTCCGGATTTACAGACGAATTCGTTTCCTTCGAATAAATATAAACACGATTCACAATTTGGTCAACCACATTTTTGTTCCTTTAGTTTACTATTTTCAGTTAGGAATGTAACGTCGTGCGGGTCAACATTTTTTTAATGATTTCGGTTGCTGTTTGCTTTTAATTCCTTTGTGTGAATGAAAAAGTTTCAACAAGTTTGGTCGCTCTGTAGACGTTACCCCTGACGACGTGTCCAACAATCATATCCATGAAGATATTTAAACAACGAATTTTGTTTTACATGCACACGTATAAAAATTTGGATTTTTATCCAACGCAATCATAGGTTTGAACGTAGTTTTCAATTTAGACTCATATATATAGTATGATCCTTTACAAAAGATAATTCAGCTGAGCTGTGACAATACCATCTTCATGCCTTATATATCATATATCATGTACTGTATTACGACGCTAGATTAAAACAGACGAGAGAAAGTAACACCCGGGCACCGAAAGCTTTGTTTTTTTGTGAGCCAAGGTGGTCGAGTGATCTAGTGGGAAGAACAAAAATTTTTGCGAAGTTGTACATATGTAAATATATATATATATAGATTACTAATAAATCCATCATTACCGTTTTGAATAGTTTTAAGTCACTAGTACCTTCATGTTTTAAAAAACAATCTTCAGGTGAAACTATACAACGTAACGGTAGGTATATAAACGTCACAGTTGACGTTGAGTATATAAAGGGAGATAAATCTTATTACATTTGGTCTATTTGTAGAAGTACGGAACGTCATGCTTACTCAATAGAGAATGCATAGTTTGCATTTAATCGTGATTTAAATTTTAAAATAAAAAAAATTTCCTTAACTTCTAGTGTAATGTCACAGCCCATATTCATTTTATAAAATGGGAATATTGTAAAAAAAAAATCTCCCGCCACCTTCGTCTAGATGTTTGCTAAGGGGGATTAATCTGTATTGTGGCAGCCGTATATTGTGTCGATGAATTTTCACTCTCTGTGAGACTGTTCCCTGTTTGGCCCATACACATTTCTTGGCAACCATTACATTTAATACAATAAATTAAATTCTCGGACGTTCCGTACTTCTATATATAAGTGTAATAAGATTTATCTCCCTTTTTCCCATTTTATAAACTTCGTTCAGTAAGTACAAAGTGAATCGTAGATGATGTTACGGTTATCATTCCAATTAATATATATAAATATTATATACCGCTGCGCTGGTATCGTTTCCGTCTCGAGTGGGAAGTCGTTTGTTTAATTTAGGTCTTCATCAGAGTCCCTGTTCTTTTTAGAGTAAAGTTAGTGTTAGAAATTTATGGAGGATAAAACATGCCTCTAATTCTTTTATTTGGTATGTTTATGTCATCTATTGAATTATTTGTAAAAGGTCTTTTTTCATGTGAATCAAAAAAGAATTGAGCAATTAACAGAACTTAGTCTAGCGTATGACTATAGAGAAAAGGAATATTTGTAAGTTGTACTTGTTACAAAAATTTTGGATAAAAATGAAGCGCTGAATAAGATTATATATTCTTGCATTGGTGTTTTTGTTAACTTTTTATAATATGTATTGGAGATTGATATGATGTTGATACACTGTCATTGAACATTAACATGCTTGAGAATAACAAAACTTTCATTTTCATTTGCTGATTTCTGATATTTTGTAGTTGGTCCATCAGCTGTAAATCTAGACAATGTGATACCAGACAACAAGATACCTGGCATAGAAGGACAGGATATGACTATTATATGTACAGCTGCAGGAGGTCAGCCACCACCTGATGTAAAATTAGTAATATTAGGAACTACTTATACTGGCAAACAGTCAAAACAGCACACATTCAATCCTCAAAGATCTGATGATGGTTCCAATGTTACATGTCTAGCAGGATATGAAGAGATCAACAGCTATCCAGTGTCTACTTCAGCAAATATTTATCTTATGCGTAAGTGATGTAGGATATAAGGTATATAATTTCAAACGAAAGTCTTTTGATTTATATATTTACAATAACAAAACAGATTAATCTAAATATTCAATTTATCAATGCATCCTTAATTAATTAATACTCTTGTTATTCAAAATACTCACGGAAATCGGTATTAACTTAGATGCATGATAGACAGGACGGTTTTGTGTAATCTTCCTGTCTTTGATGATGATGCTCCTTTGATCCAAACTTATGGAGGGTAAACTTCTGTTTGGCTCGATGCATTGAGATCTGTCAAAATACGTAAAAAATGTAGAAATGTACAAGTTTATTGATTAGGATTATAAAACAATGTCGACTGCTGTACATTTGACCTTTTACCTCTTATGTCTGTTTGTTTTGTTCATCGTTGTCCCTATAATAGAATTTGACGCGACTGTCATGCAAGTGAGAGGTTAATCTTGCTATAAAACCAGGTTCAATCCACCATTTTCTACATAAGAAAATGCCTGTACCAAGTCAGGAATATGACAGTTGTGACCTATTCGTTTGATGTGTTTGAGCTTTTGATTTTGCCATTTGATTAGATACTTTCCGCTTTGAATTTTCCTTGGAGTCCAGTATTTTTGTGATTTTTTTTTACTTTTCATACCGCACATACTAGGATTGTGACAACGTATCTATGCAGTCTCTGTTGTAAATACCTAACCTACGAGATGATTGAAATTTAAGATATTTCGGTTTTAATTGTATAAATTTAAAGTTCGATTATGGCGTGAACCAACTGATGGTTTCACGTTTATTAATTTGTGTGTTTTGGATGTATATATGGCCCAATCGATATCCTCGAATTAAGATTCTCTGAACGTCTCGAAATCATTTATATAAGTAGTTATCTATGTCTTTGATACGGTACCTGAATAGATAGACCATCACGTGAAATTGTATTTTTCAACAATATAAAATAATTTGTAGATTTGGAAGTAAAACAATAAAGACTACATAAATAAGGCCGTTGTATTCACATTGTCATTTCGAGGACTTTTATAGTTGACTATGCAGTATGGGCTTTGCTCATTGTTAAAGGTTAAACGGTGACATATAGTTGTTAATTTCTGTTTCATGTTTGTCTCTTGTGGGGAGTTGTCTCATAGGCAATCATACCACATCTTCTTTTTTTATATATAGGTTGCAGCAAAAAATTCGTTTGTATTGTAGAACCTATTTGCCTTTTGACAAGGACAAAACATATGTTTTAAATATGTGAATGTTTATTAGATATCGATTATAATCACAGTGTAGATACTATTCTGTACGCTATCCGGAAGTCCAACTGGCTAACAGGACGGTTTTGCCTACGGTAACTTTTCTCATCATTTGTTTACTCCTATATCTACAAAGTACTTTGAACATCTTCAAGGTATATATAGCATCATAAATGTGAGTAACTGTAACAAAAACATGCATTAGAATATAAAATATACGTGTGCATCACATCAACTTGGTAGAAAAAAGTGAAATCGATGGACAATTTTGCTCTCGTAGTACAAAGCAAATAATCTTTTATTGCAAATATTTGCATCAGTTTACAGTTAAATATATACTGTTTCAATATTCTTTTCGTATTTAAGTAGAATATTCGTATTTCCCATAAAAAAAATATGTTTTCCTTGAGGATCCATAAATAAATTACTGTACGATCAGTCTAGAACTGTATTCTAGAAGCGATTTCAGATTTTTTGACTGTATGACCAGTCGTGATTTTGAAGAAAAAACAACAGCAATTTGAAGGTATATACGTGTATATGTGATATTATGAACTATCCAGGGAACTATAACGTGTAATTACTTTCATCAGACAATACAAGTATATTTCTGATGAATTGTTTAGATTGCAAAATAATTGTATTTTTGTTCCATCAGTCTTTTTTAAAATCAAATGCCTAAAAAGTAATACATGATTCGCTTGTGGACTTTGTAATAGTGTATCGTTACAGTTATCTGTCTAGCTATTACATTTTTAAAGATTCTTTACACCGTCCGCCGTTGCCAATTGATGATAACATAAATCAAGCTTGTCTTTTAAAATAACAAAAAATGGATAAAGACAGCTTTGCGTAGGGGGATAATTCATGTGATACAATTTTGGTAAGTTTACAGAAATAGAAGGTCCATAATGCATTAATCGAGTAAAAATGGAGCAATTTCTTTAATGATTGGTTTAGGAGGTGTTGGAAATACCTGTTGGTTGCCCCCATATAATGTAATATTCAAGTCCGTATCTTATATAAAGTAACCCCATAAAAGATTTTTACTAATATTCGAAATAGACGGTACACAATACAGTCATTATCATTTATGATAAGGAATCCGAATAAGATTAATTAATAGTTATATCAGTGACGGATTCAAAAAAAGGGGATCCGGCAGTTTGAAACCCTTTTTTAACTATCAATTCATTTGTATATTTGGAATCCCCTTTTCTCCTGCATTGGACCCCTCTCCATTTAAAAATGTATATTAAGTGGTTTATGAGGAGATGCGCTTACAAAACCGGCGAAACATATTGTACCGGTCCAACGGACGAACGGAAAGACGGACTTCTTTATCACTATAAACCCCCGCTTGACAAAGTTGTGTACAATTGAGTGTCAAAAAGACAGTTTTCTCGTTTGAATTGTTTTACATTGTCTTATCGGGGCCTTTAATAGCTCACTATGCGGTATGGGCTTTGCTCATTGTTGAAGGCCGTACGGTGACCTATAGTTGTTAATGTCTGTGTCATTTTGGTCTTTTGTGGATAGTTGTCTCATTGGCAATCATACCACATCTTTTTTTTATATAGCTCTACATCTTAAACAAAGCGAAGGAACTGTGATCAATTATAGGCTACAGTACGGCCTCGAATGTGTGTAAATACATGCATTTTTATATAACAACTAAATCTGTGTGTTTGTACAATTTTAATTATAACGGAGGTCATTTCTGAAACTTATATACTAGTATACATCAAACCTTCCTCTTATTTTAGCAACATTTAAACATCCTTATACTTAATGTAGCCTAAGTCGAGTACACCCTAGCAAGCTTAAACATGTTTCATAAGTTTTCAGGATGTGAATGTATTGAAATATATTTGTGTTATTTAGAAAAATGCCACCTTCTAATGTATCGTAAATAACTTTGAAATCACCAATAGAATACAGTGACATAAAGACTGATCATACAGTTTTAAAATAAACAAGCGAGACTGATCGTACAGTGAGAAATTCAAACAAGTGTAATTTTCTTATTTCTGGCTTCAAAGATTTGGTTGAAACTTTTACCACCACTTGAAATATACTTCATTGAGTTAATTAAGTCTGGTTTTTACGTTAATTTGTACACTAAGAGGGCAAAAAGATTGTTTTTAGGTTCGCCGACTGATTTTTCATAGTGATGCACTTGAAAATCTCTTGATTAAGGCAAAGACACGAATATTGAATGTGCGGAATTTAATTCTAAACCATTTGAGAATATCGATGTCGGCTGAATTAATCATTAAGCAGTGTACAGATGATCAACTTACCGTTTTATTCTGTATACCCATCAAATTTAAAATGTGATCCAAAAAGTTCTCGCTTCGAAAATCGCGACTTCCGGATAGCGTACAGAATAGTATCTACACTGTGATAATGATTACACAGTTATATAATTCATGCTTTGCGACGGTTCCTGTACGCTTTGTGTGTTTAGTATTTAATATAGCGTGACAATAAATATATGCAACAGTAGTATACCACTGCTCAAAACTCATAAATCGATTGAGAAAAAAAACCGGGTTACAAAATAAAACTGAGGGAAACGCATCAAATATAAGAGGAGAACAACGACACAACAGAAACACAGCAGTACAATGTAACACACACAGAAACGACTATAATATAACAGTGACTATTTTTCTGACTTGGTACAGGAAATTTTAAGAAAAACAAATGGTGGGTTGAACCTGGTTTTGTGGCATGCCAAACCTCACACTGTTATGGCAATATTAAATATAACAATACAATGACAACATTATATGACAAGACTACAATACAAATAAATGGGGGAACATATAGGACAGAGAAACACACGAATTGTAGCAAACAAAAGGTACCAGGTTTAAAATGTAATACGCGAGTCGTGCGTTTCGTCCACACAAGACTTACCAGTGACGCTCAGATGAAAAAAGTACGAAAGCCAAAACAAGTACAAAGTTGAAGAGCACTGAGGAACAAAAGTTTCAAAAAGTTGTGACCAATACGGCTAGGGTTTTCTGCCTAGGATAAGAACATCCTAATTATTTAGATTAATTCATACGTTTGCAAACAGTAAATTTTATTAATGACAATATAGTAGATATACATGATAAAACCGAAGATGTGACTAACTACAGAATGAAAACGGAAACATTACACAAAACAACCTAATCTAGCACGTAGAAATACACAGCCGAGTTAGCCAAGGCCTGTACGCACATAGTGACGTCTCATTTGAAATAAAAAAAAGAACGCACAAAGTGAAGTCATATTTGAAATTCTAAAAAAAAACACAAAGTGACGTCACATTTGAATTTCTAAAAATATTATCCAAAAATAAGATAGAATTAGGATTAATTCAAGATTAGAATTGTAATACTGATATTACATTTATTAATAAAAAAATGAAAGTTACAATACTTATTTTAAAATATCAAATTGTGGTAGTAATTAGATAATTAATTGTATTATCTAGATCTGTCGGTGCTTCTTCTGTATAAAACTGTAAACCAAATATATCGTGTAAATTTCATTGAACCAAACTAAAATCTAATAAATGAAGGGGTGATTAATTATCTTTACCATAAATAAAGGCAACAGTAGTATACCGATATTCAAAACTCATAAATCGATATAGAAACAAATCATAACACACGAAAGACAACACGTAATTGATATGGTATCTATGAAGAGTTTCTTTACAACCACTGGGTCGATGCCACTGCTGGTGGAGATTTATTTCCCCGAGGGTATCACCAGCCCAGTAATCAGCACTTTTTGTGCTGCCATGGATTATCATTGATATGGTTATATTTATAAATTAACTTTTTACAAAATTTAGAATTTTTGAAATACTAAGGCTTTTCTACCTCAGGCATAGATTACCTTAGCTGGATTTGGCAAAACTTTTAGGAACTTTGGTCTTCAATGCTCTTCAACTTCGTATTTTATTTTGCCTTTTAAACTTTTTTGGAATCGAGCGTCACTGATGAGTCTTTTGTAGACGAAACGCGCGTCTGGCGTATATACAAAATTTAGTCCTGGTATCTATGATGAGTTTATTTACAAAAATCTTAACAAAATTGAGACAAATTAGATTTGTAATACTGATATTTCATATATTAATAAAAAATAAAAGTTACAATACTTATTAATATCAAATTTGGGTAGTAATTAGATAATTAATTGTATTATTTGACATGTTGGTGCTTCTTCTGAATAAAACTGTAAACCAGATATACCGTGTAAATTTGAACCTTAGATTTGGCAAAACTTTAAGGAACTATGGTCCTCAATGCTCTTCAACTTCGTACTTCATTTGGCCATTTAATTTTTTTTTGGGATTCGAGCGTCACTGTTGAGTCTTTTGTAGACGAAACGCGCGTCTGGCGTATATAGAAAATTTAGTCCTGGTATCTATGATGAGTTTATTGAAAGTGCGATGGTTTGATCCGCTAAAGTGCGATGTTCTGTGCTATTAAATGATTAACGCTAAAGTCCGATGCCGCAGTACGCTTAAGTGCCTTTTTCCGCGAATGCGTGTTTGTTCGCGAAAGTGTGAGCGTTTGCATTATGACGCTACAAGCCGTTTGAACATACAAAAAAGGACATACCGGTAAACGAGAATGTTTGTAGAGATGAAGGTTTTTTTCAAGACAAGAAAAAAGATACAAATGATTACAAAACATTTTCAGTCGGTGCTATAGAAGAGTTTGTACAAGGAGGATTGTTTTTCAACAAAATCATCCACAGTAACAAAAATGAAAACCTTTGATCTCGCTATTTCGGTGGGGTCAAACCTTTTTCTGTCAGGATACTGGATAAAAGTACTTCTCATAAACATAGAAAAATGACGATAGTCAGGGGAAGGTGTATATCGTAAAAGAGAGCGATAACGTCAAAATACACCAAGTGTCAAAGCATTTTAATTCGTTCAAATTTAATTTTAACTCTCTCTTCTAGTTTTTTTTTGTCATTTACTTGCGTGAAATAAAAGAAACTGTTACTTTTAACTTTCTTACAGAATTATTTTATAAAATATTTTTTTACACTATGCTTTGTCATGTCTGTGAAAGAGATGGATATTATTCAACAAGACAGTAACCCACCAAGCAGAGGCATAGTATTATAATATGATTGCCAATGAGACAAGTCTCTATATATCCAAGACTGAAAGTTATTAACTATAGTTTATCTTATGGCTAGAAAGTATTTTATAAAGACCAAAGATTATCAGAAAGACCATTGCAACGACCATTGTAAAACAATCTAAATGAGAAAAAGAACTGACTGATATATACGGAAAAAAATATTAAATAAACAAAAAACAAATAAGAAGATGTGGTGAAGTTGTCAATGAAACATAATTCACAAACGCAAAAATGCTGTTGTGCGCACCTAATAACTTTATGACATAAGGCCCCGTCTCTAGTCGAATAGTCCGTTATATAAACCACTCAATGACTCGTGTACAATAATTCAAAAGAGAAAGACAACGGCAAAATTTATTAACTATAGACGAAAAACTAATATTAAAACAGCAAAAAAAACCAACATTGCCTGAACCCCATTCCCGTTACACCATCGCACTTAAGCGTGTAAAACCAACGCACTTTAGCGTGTCATATACTATCGCACTTTCGCGTGTCATCTGATTGCATTTAAAAAACAAAAAACCATCGCACTTAAGCGTCGTAAACAATCGCACTTAAGCATAGACTTTAGCATGACCATCGCACTTAAGAGTACCATCGCACTTTAGAGTCCTACACATATATTTTGACATCAAGCTGTTTCTCTTTTGTTTTCTGCATTGTTTCACTGTCCATATATAAACTTTGACATTTTCAAATTGCTAATGATTTCTTCATAAGGAATAGATTAATTAACTTTGTACTTTATTTGTACTTTTTTATTCGATCTTCACTGGTGATCCTTAGTAGACGCAACTCGCGTCAGGCGTTCAACATTTTAATCTTGGTATCTTTTTATATCTACATATCTTTTTATATAAAAAAAGTATTAATAAAACTTCAGAAAATCAGATATACCTCAAAACCAAGTTTGTATATAGAATTTTTGGATTAATTTAAGTTAGATCAGGACCAAGATAAGTCTCTATATAAGGGTTCCAAAACTCCTTATTAATTGCAAACCACTTGGTTTCACTTCATTTGAAATTAAACTTTAAATGTATATTTACAACATCCACCATTGGTACACGTACAGCGCTCCAATAACGAGATGAGAATAATTGAGGACATCTAGGACATAAACATACACATATGCATCCAGATTATAAAGCAAACTGAGTGCTTAGATTTATATTGCGATTGGTTTGTGCAATTTTAATTAGACATCCTTTAAATAGAAACTGGGATTTCCAAAAGGGTTACGAGAAAATTGGTGTGGACTCCCAAGTAATAAATGATATAGTCGAGCCTTAAAATGTTTATTCAAATAGTAGCTGTATTGATACACTTTTCTATTCACAACTATCCAACATTGCTTTCAATTAACTTGTGTAAGAATCTACCCACAATAACATTTTTTTGATAAAGGTTTTTAAATATCAGCATTATCTTAGCCTATTCAAAGTCAATTATTTCGATTCAAAAGCAAACAAAAATTCATTAATAATTGGTGACCAGTCAGCAGTCTTGGGTGAACGTATTGTTTTTCTTTTTTGAAAGAATGTAATTTGTTCTAATATTTTGATAGTTTTTGAAAGCTTCTACAATGGCCATTCGATATCCTCTAAAACAAGATTCTCGGAACGTACATTTTCGATTAGTTATTTATTTATCTATTAATATTATCACATGACATTGTATTTATATTTCGACAATCCAATTTAAAATCATTTGTAGATTGGAAAGTAAACAAAAAATAAACAATACATTGCAGAAAGACGCACATACAATGTATATATATATTCGAACCCATTTGATTTTGACGAAAAATATGTGTTTTGATTCGAAAGTATTAAACATGAAGTTTGATGAGATTGCATTTATTGGTATATAGTTATTACGTTTTAAGACGGCCCTTTGACGTTGTTTATGTAGTATTTAATTCAGCGTGCTATTGTGCATTGTTACATCGAACCTTGGAATAATATACTGGTCATTTTTATAAATTTCCTGTTTACAAAATATAGAATTTTTGGAAAAACTAAGGATTTTCTAACCCCAGGAGTAGATTACCTTAGCCGTATTTGGCACAACTTTTTGGAATTTTGGAATTCCAAAATAACCTGAGCAAATTTCGCACCTAAAATTGTTAAAATCTATTATTTTTTTTTTTTTTTTTACTTTTGACCTCTTTGTATAAAATTTGGTTCACTACAACTATCTTTTCTAAAATCTTTTTCTTCATGTTACAATTTTCACGTAGTGGAAGATATAGATCTAATAACGAGAAACATTTGGATAAGCATTATGAAGTCAGTTAAATCGTACAGTCTCTGTAACCATTACATGTACATGTCTCTTTTCCAAAATGGAAAACAGTTCCTCAAGATTTGTTGTAAAGTTCTTCATCAATTACCTTTATATTACAGTGTACTTTTCAAAGCCTCCAATGGTCAAAATCCCTGACTTTTTTTTTAAATTGAAGAAGTCTATCATAATAATAGTGGTCATCTTTTCTGTTTATTCTAAAAAGTGAGTGTTTAACTTTTGTCAAAACATCATTGTTATCACTGATTAAAAATGTAGACCGCAAAGATTCAAGAAATATGTCGTTCCCGCCCGGCTTAATCTAAGATGTTGGAGAGGGAGAAGTGACTTCTCCCTTCCATGAGGAAAAAGGGAGAGATAGTCAATTTATTGGAGAAGTAAAATTTCATTACCGTTTCGTTTGCGTACATATCATTAAAGACATTTTTAATTATGCAATTTAAAATATAATTGCAGTGTTTATATGATATTGTATAAAATGTAGAATTTAAAATTCTTAATTAAAAGGTTCAGACAATGTAGTTGTTATTTATTCATTTATACCATTTGTGCTGTTATATTATCATGCATTAATCTCTTCAATTTTTTTTTGGAAAGTCCAGAAAAAATATCACACCCAGTTTATGTGATGACTTTTGAATGACTGTTCAATTTAATGTATATATCATCACATGTCATACTTTTGTAAAACTTTTAAATATTGACTGTCCAGGACATCATGTCAGTTGTAAATTGAGAATCTCGTGAAAGATTGTCAGCCTATATATAAATGAAGATATTTAGAGCTATTTTTGTCTTGATCTTTTTGTTATAAAATATATCTTCCTTTATTAACCATGTTAACGAATTAGTCGTAACAAAACAATGCTGATCACAAACTGGCCATGTGTTGTGCAATTAACTTATCCATTACCTGCATGTCTTTCTAATTTTTTACATTTTAATTTTTATTCAAAGATATAAAAAAAATCATTCCTACCCTTAACCTACCGAATATTACAATTGAACGACTCGTTATAAATAAAAATAGAACAAATCAGCTGAGTGATTACGCAACATTTTCAGATGAAAGTCACCGTAAAATAATATCTCAAACAGACGCTCAGATTGTCGTTGCAATGGTTTTAAATTTTAAATCCGAGGATGTTCAAAGTCGCCGTTGTATTTCTTTTGTTTGAAGATCGACAATATTAATTCTGGGTCGTTTCGAAATCTTGGTTTTCCTTGGCAGTCGCCATTTTGTTTTTACCTGCTATTATTTTAAATTGAAAGATGTTTCCCTTATACCGATTTTTGATAGCGATTTGACTTCGCCATAAAATCAATCGGCCGGCGAGTTTTAGTGATTTCCAAAATTCCTTGACGACTTAAATCGCCATTTTGCCGGCAAGATAAAGTAACATACCTACGAATGGTTCGTAGATATGTCACTTAAATGATAATAATACAGATTATAAAGAGAACAAACCAAAATTGGCTGAGACTACGTAAAAAAATAGTAAACAGTTTTTTTTACATATACAATATAATCAACGGATATATGATGAGAGTAAAAATCATATCTTCATATTTATTGCCTGAGATGATGTTTAGGTTGAACTAGAAACACCCGCGACATTGCGGGTTCGTGAATGTATTAAAGTATATATTACTTATGATGTTTAAGCCTTATTTCAGCTTGGATTTTTAATATTGGTATTGTCATCTGATAAAAGTCAACACGGTTTTCTATGCTTTTAAAATAATTTTGTTTGTACCCGTCGACCTGTAACTTCTTAATTATTTGTAATATTAATTATTTGGACAACAAAAGGGCCGGGAAAGGTGGAATTGTTTTGTTAACATCATAAATTATTATTAATTATTGACGTTTTTACGTCATTCCAGCTAACAAGTGGAAACTTTATATCAGGCTACGCCTTATTTTAAGTCTGAATTTCTAGTAGCTGTACTGTCATCAAATAAATTCATGCGGATTAAAAAAATACAGCCGGAAACAATGGGACAATGATTGAATTTAGTAATGTCAACTCTGTATAATGATGACGTTCAAGGCTGATTATGACCTGTGTATAGAGCAAATTTCAAATTCACAATTCGGTGGTACGCCTGACAGATGCGAAACATAAAGATTAGGTAATAGGTAACAAGTGACATAAAACTATTGGTAGCGGTATTGGATTCAACCCGGAACTTGTAAATTATAATCGGTAATATTAATTTTGTGGAAAACTAAAGGATATGGAATGGTTTAATCAACACCATTGTCCTATATTAGTTTAATATAAAATTGAATACTTAATTAGATTCGTCGTTTTTACCCGGCTAAAAAATGGACCTCGATCGTTAGTTAAGTATTATAAATAATCATTATGATATCTGAAAACTTAACTCAAAAGCAAATTTAAGTTGACCAATTAACCATGCAAATGAAGTAACGTGCATCTTAGAATTATACGACAATATAGTTCTTAAAATATACTTTAATGTTTAGTCCAATGACTTTTCATGCACTTTGCATTTTATACATGAATGAATTTCCATTGTAGATTAATTATTAGAACATACTCACCCCTTCTTGTCTAATAAAAACTCGTTTTGTCCTTCTAATTGCTTTCATGCACTATAAAATGGTTCACAGGAATGATTTTTCGTTGTAGATTGAATAAAAATAGAAGAATAAAAACATCAAAGCATTTTAAAATCAGATTTGGACATTGTAAACGTTAAATAATTATGTATATTAAAGTGAACCTTCCCCCACAAAAAAAGGTAGACAAGGGTGGAGGTAAAATAGTATTTAATATTACCCTCATACAAGACTTAAGATTAAATGATTTTATTTAGAAACAATGACGGTTGATATAATATATATATATATACAAAAAAAAAAAAGCACGATTCATTTATCAAATAAAATAAGCAAATCATGTTGAATTGATTGTAATTTTAAAATCATTCATGAAGTATTGTCATTATTACAAAGTAAACAATTTTAGAAACGCTGATTTTAATAACAGTGTGTCCTTTTAAAATATAAAATTGTACCTGAAGCAGAAGAACTCTTCAACTTTGAATAATGTATTCTTTCTTGTTATCACAAAACTTTCGCAATGCTATCATATTCTATCTGTTGAAATGACTTTCAATTATGATTTACACCCATTTTACTAATCATGTTAACGATCAAAGAAAGGTCTTATTAACGTTTTATTATTTCCCTTGAAGATTCGTATTTTGTAATGTCACTCAAAGGTGTGAATGTGTTCTTAATAGGCCAGACACTACATGGTATACTTGGCTACGCCTCGGGCTTTAAATATTTATAAAAGAACGTATGGCAAAGTATTATTGACTTTTTTTTAACATGAACTAATCATTTGCTTACGATTTTTCATGTTCGCTTGCTTTTATCAATGTGTATAACAAAACATGATACATACACATAATATCACAATTGATTATTTGTCATTTTATATTGTAATATAAAAAAAAAGTGTGTTGAGGGAAAACCATGGTATATTATCTGCAATTTGATGTTGTACCATGACTTTGATAAATAAATATAAATCTCATCGAGAATCTAAAGGAAAGAGGGTGGAGCTTATAGCTATGGTACAACATATTCGTTTTCATGTTATTCCATGGCTGAAGCTCCGCCCCTTTTTTGAAAGATATCCACCTCTGACATATTTAGGACACTGAAAAACGTAAAAGGTCAAGAACATTTATTATACCTCCGCTTTAAAAAAGGGGGGGTATACTGTTTTACCTCTGTCTGTCCGTCCGTCAGTCCGTCCATCAGTCCGTCGTACCGTCCATCAGTCCGTCCGTCAGTCAGTCCGTCCCATGAAACTTTCGTCACATTTTTCTCAGGAACTACACATCCACCCTTTCTGTAATTTGGTATCAACATTTATATATGTCAGCCATACCGTGTGATGCGTTTTCAGATTCATCACTTGACAACTTCCTGTTTACCGAACACTTGTCTGATTTTACACATGATAGCCAAGTTGAAAATTTTCGTCACATTTTTCTCAGGAACTACAATACAAGGATTTCTGAAATTTGGTTTCAGGATTTTTATAAGTCAGCTATACCGTGTGATGCTTTTTCAAATTCATCACTCGACAACTTCCTGTTTACCGAACACTTGTATGATTTTACACATGATAGCCAAGTTGAAAATTTTCGTCACATTTTTCTCAGGAACTACAATACAAGGATTTCTGAAATTTGGTTTCAGGATTTATATAAGTCAGCTATACCGTGTGATGCGTTTTCAGATTCATCACTCGACAACTTCCTGTTTACCGAACACTTGTATGATTTTACACATGATAGCCAAGTTGAAAATTTTCGTCACATTGTTCTCAGGAACTACAATACAAGGATTTCTGAAATTTGGTTTCAGGATTTATATAAGTCAGCTATACCGTGTGATGCGTTTT
This sequence comes from Mytilus edulis, assembly GCA_019925275.1. NCBI lineage: Eukaryota > Metazoa > Mollusca > Bivalvia > Mytilida > Mytilidae > Mytilus > Mytilus edulis. The sequence continues at coordinate 90,084,961 of CM034352.1, read as the reverse complement.
CAGATTCATCACTCGACAACTTCCTGTTTACCGAACACTTGCATATTTTTACACTATTAATATTATCCACTTGCGGCGGGGGTATCATCAGTGAGCAGTAGCTCGCAGTTTCACTTGTTTTCATTTTACAACAAGAAGCAGTAAATCATGTGTACCACATCCCAAGAAACCTGTTTCAAACTTAAAAGGAATGTTACGAGTTCCGTAATTTTTTAAAAATATACTTAAAGTTTCTTCTTTCAGTTCTGAAAAAAATATATACTGATACCAATGTTTTCCGTTGAGGGTGTCACTCCAAGGAAAGGAATAAATATCGGTGAGCGGAGCAAGATTAAATTGGTTTTCAAAATTCATTTAATTTGTAAAAAACATGATTTGATTTTGCGATCAAATAGGGGGACATACACTATCTAGGCTCCCTGGATCCGCCATTGTTTTGTGTTTTATCTTTAGAATTGTGTTCTTAATAAATTATCTAATTATCGAATTAAAAGAAATAACGAAGTTAAGCAGTTCGTTCGAAAAATTTAATTGTATAAACAATGCGTTTTTATCAATGAGATGAACAACCTAAGAAATAAAATTGATTTTTATGATATGTATGAAATAAAACGGTAACGTGGTCAATTTTTAAACTTAGTTCAAGCTGTCAAGCTTTTTATCTATATTACAAGTTATATATACAACGTGTCTTACTCATTAACATTTTTAAACAAACTCATTCTTCTTATTCGTTTGTTTAAATATGTTCACTCGTAAGAACCATGGTTTTATATAGTACTTAGGCCTATTGTATGCCGTGTATAAGTTTAAACACAATATTGAAAATATTATACTGACGTGTTTAAGCGTAACATAAATTGCGCGTAATGTCGTATGAGATCGTACCGAAGTTTGGAGGGATGTATGATGTTAAAAAAGAAATAACAATTTGTTCAATGTAACGCAGAATGCAGACTTTGGCAAAACTACAAAATCAAATATCAACGAAACATGAAACGAAAATTGATACCCATAAAAATAAATTAATCCACAGTAGCAGAATTTGATTTTTTTTTTACATCACATTTAATCTTAAGAAAAAAACCACCACACAATGGTATTATTTTTGTTAATTTAATTTTTAATTTTTTAGTAAAGCCAGATATAACGCCAAATTCTCCAAGCACACTGAGTATAGAAGAATTACAATCGTTTGAAGTACCATGTCACTCTACTGGAAGTCGTCCTGCTGCTTCCATGTACTGGTTACTTGGACAACAAAGAATTGATGTTACATCAAACTCTTCAACCCAATCTATCCCTGATCCATCAACAGATACATATAACGTGACATCTACTTTAAGATACAGAATATACAGAAGATATAACAGACAAATGCTTATATGTAGAGCTGTTAATGTCGCTGGATTCATTGAAAGATCTCTAGCATTGGATGTCAAATGCAAGTCTTTAGAAATTTCAGAACAATCTGTAAACATAAGTATTTAAAGGGGTATCAGCTACTAAGTTGACAATAAAAAATATAAATAAGATTGTGAAATACTATTTCGCTGTTAGCAGTGAGTTTTGTAAAAATAAGTTTAAAACATCAATGATGTATTATTTTCTTAAGTTTGCAAGTCAATAATTCAACCGACTTTATTACAGTTTTACGCGAAATTCAATTTAAAATTTTACTGTGATAGAAAACGCATGGGCTTAAACAGTCCAGTTACTAATACCAAAGTCACACACCAGCGTATAGCTCCGACGTACGCCGGACGCGTTAAAAAATCATGTACGCTGCCAATAAGCTAGTAATTTTTTGTACATTCAACCTGTTAATCATATCTGCAACGTGTGCACAACGAGCTTTAAATGTGTATTGGGCATACGAGAAGCGTACCTAAGCGTTTATCGGGCGTTCAAGAAACGTATGGTTGCGTATGCCTGTTGTTTGTCTAACGTAGATTGAATGCACGCTACGAAGGAAAAAAGTTTCTTGAATGTATTTGAGACACGTACCGGTCGTATCTTGGACGTTCTAATATAGGGTGTTTGTTATAAACACACCCGAATACGTTTTAGTTATAGTCAAACTATCTCGAAGCGTATACAACGCGGCCTAAACGTGTCTCAAACTTATCTGTAGCGCATTGGACGCGCTTGTAGCGTATGACTAGCGTGCGTGAAGCGTACTGGTATATGCTAGACACACTCAAGCGCTGAATGAAATTTATTTATGCTGCATAGAAATTTCCTAGAGTTGTAGCGTTCACCAAGCATATACCTTTGTATTTCGACGTACTTCAGACTTATGCAACGCGTGTTCAACGATTGCTCAGCGTTCCTCTGCCGCGCAACTAACGTATACTGACTTTGTCAATTTTCTCTGTACGTTTGGTGTTCGCCGGTCTTACGCTAATGTGTGACGCCGGCATACAAGTCCTTTAGTTGACTGAATCTGTCAAGATATATCATTCAAATACAGGAAAAACGATAATTTATATCTCTCTATCTAATGTAATACGTCAGACACCTGTTTAGTCTACAAAAAAACTCATCAGTGACGCTCAGATCAAAATCGTTATAAAACCAAACAAGTACAAAGTTGACGAAGATTGACGTAAATGTTTCACTTCTTTGTGATAGATACAAGAACTGAAAAAGAAAAAGATCATGCATTCTAATAGTTGTATCTTTTACGAGACAATTCACGTCGATACATGTTTTTATAGATAATATAACCAAACTAATATTAATTGAATATGTATGATTCTATGATCCACCATAACATGCGTTGAGAATTAGACTAAATTTAACAAGAGTCAGACAGAGACTAAGATCGTAATGTAAGACGCTATAGGCGGTAATAAAACTTTAAAGTTATAGTTCGGGAACAAATGGATACACCAGTGGGTTTTCTATTTCATTTTTCATAGAATGAGATAAACCTGTTTTATTGTTAATCAAAATCTGGAATAACATGGTGAAATATCTCAAAAAAAGGGGGGGATAATTTCTTCCATACTTAAAGAGGATTAAACAAAACTATTTTAAAAACATACGAAACATATTGAAAATGATCTTATCACGTTTAAAATAAAATCAGCATGGTTTCCTCATGGGAGAATTATTGGTGATTTATGATATTTTATTGTTTCAGAAGAAAATGATGTTCCTTATGAGCTCCTCATTGATTTTGAAAATGTGTTTGACTCAATTTGATGGATTTTTATTTAAAAAAATATTAGACTTTTTTCATTTCAGACCATATTTTAAACATTGGGTCATTTTTATTTTTATTTTCAATCTGCAGACACACACATTTGCCATCTTTCAAACATTTTGAGATTCAAAGAAGTTGTAGACAAGGCATAGGGGATGCCCCATTATCCTATAAAGTTTGTACTTTGTGTGCAGAAATACTTGATTTACTTTTACAAAGTAATGACCAAATCAAAATAATCGCTAGTAATGAATCAGATTATTTTATTTCCTAGAATGCAAAGGATACTACTCCTATACTTAATCACCGGATTGTTTGGGTGTACCTCTTCGTAAAGAGATGATTTACACCTTTCGGGAAACAATTTTCTGAGGATCTACTGAAATTTAAAACTAAAAACATAATACAAAATAAATAGAAAATATCTTTTAAACTTTGAAAATATAACTGAATACTCTCCCCAATTAGAAAAATAGCAAAAATAAAAACACTTATGATATCAAAATTGAAATCAATAATTTCTGTCAATACCTAGCACAAATAGTACAACAGTTGAAAAATTAACGGATACAACATTTTCCCTTGCCTGGGATAACAAACTGACGAAACTTAATCTATCCACACTGCACATGACGTCCAAGTATGATAATATATTTATTGCAAAGTACATTAAAGGTTTGTAATTAACCCAGGTAAGAAGAATGAACAGAAATTATTAAAAACCTTCGAATTTATTCCTCTTTCTAAAATAGTCATTAAGTGTTTTTGCAAACTACATTTGGAAAAAATATATATTCATGTATTGCGTTTTTTGTAGTACCGAGTTCACTTTGCCGAACCGACAATTCTTTACCTTTTTAACTCCTAATCATCACGTGATTAATGGAGAAAACGCAAATACAAATCGGCAAGATTTCGGTTTGGGATCAAATTCATTGCCTACCATACTCAAGGGAACACCCTTACAATAATGTTTTGACTAAGCGTGAAATGAACCCGTGTTTGAGGACAAAACTAATGTTTGAGGCACAGCCTATATTATATTTTTGTCGGTAATATCGGCTCCTTATGCATTACAAATATATGTTTAGAATAGATCGTTCATAGCAAATGAAATTCAAGCCATCTTTGATGTTATACATATGTAATCAATTGTTACTATATTTTGAACCGGGCTGTTATTTTCATTTGCTGATGTTGCTGATCAAAGTGCTCTTCTTTATTTCAATCAGATGCACCTGGTGTTTCAGTAGAGAATAGGACTTTATCACAGACCCAGTCACTCAGGCAAATACAAAGTGCTATAGATAGTAATCCTCAAGTAAACAATTGTAAATGGCTACATAGATCTAAATATGGAGAATTAATTCGTCAATTCATTGATAATAACAAGATATTGACATTACCTACAGTACCCGAAGATAAAGTGTACCAAGACACTGGAGAATACACATGTACAACTGAAAACGGTATAGTGGGAATTAATGGACAATTGAAACATAATGGATCAGGATATATTACAAGTAATGGTAAGGTATATTAACCTCAAAATACTGCCGAACATTACGTTAATTAGTTTTCCCGTTTGATAATTCTTGGCTTAATCTAAATAATTGTCCATTATCCTTTCTAAAACGTTGCAAACAAAGGTCTCGATGCCATCAACTTTGGCTTTATCCTTCATCATAAATCAGTTCACTCGAAAATACATTCCGTTTATACAGATCTGTAAGTATCTATCTTTTTTTTTATAGCAATACCAAACCGATTGCAACGAAAATTTTCAACTATAAACAAGTGTTTCAGGATCTCATTATTGACGACTGAAAGTTTAAACCTCCCGATTGCATCTGTGCTCGTTCAAAAAAAAATCAAAGTTTTAGAAGTTCATTTTATCTTGCAATAGTATTTACACATTAAGAATTGAAATTTGAATATGGGAATGTGTCAAAGAGACAACAATCTGGAACCTTAAGATGAACATCAGCTTGCCTTTTATCAAAAATGTTCAGTGAAAATAGACGTCACATTAAAATCCAAATCATATTTATGAACCAAAATTAAAAAAATACACAAGGCTAATAAAAGCTAGAGATCCTTAATCGGTAAGGACTCAAACATGCGGCGGGGTTTAACATGTTTTGTTAGATATCAACTCTTCTCTTAACCTGTAGCAAATGAAGAATACAACTCAAAGCAATACGTAAAGTTAAACTCAGTTTAAAAAAATCGGAGTCCAATGTGAGAATAGGTAACCGAAGAAGCTAAGCAGAATGACAATGATCAATTAACAAAGGACTACAACATTTTTATACAAGCAGAAATATTATGTCTTCATCATATGAAATCAAGCACAATCCCTCCTGTTATGGTTTTAGTATAAAACCGCCATAAAATATAGGAGTATCATGCGAAGAATTGGGTTTAGAAAGCATGTGTTTATTGCAGATGCAAAGACCCTTTGAGTACATCAATGTTAATTCCAAAAAATGTCATCTTTAATGAACTTATGTTTTACTGCAACACCACTGTCCAATGTTGGGGGAGAGTTGGGAGTTAACATGTTAAATCTGGCTACATTCTGTGTCTGTTCAGTGGATGTCTTTTGTTTATGAGTTACGTATTTGTTTTTTTCAAAACCAAAAAGTGTACATAAATGAGCTTTAGTTTTCTCGTTTAAACTGTTTTTACATTTGTCATTTCGGCCTTTTTATAGCTGATCATGCGGTGTTGGCTTTATTTATTGTTAAAGGCCGTACGTTGACCTATATATGTGAGTTTCTGTGCCATTTGGTCTCTTGTGTAGAGTTGTCCTATTGGCAATCATACCATATCTTCTTTTTTTTTTTATTGACAACAGTATACAGTATGGTAACTATATCCCTCCTGAATAAGTTTTGTTAATGGTTTGGTAAACTTTTGAGTCCAATGACGATATTTGTGAGCTTTGAAACTTATATTATCATAAAACATATAAAATATTGGATGTGCCTGAACATATAAAATGTCTGCCTGTTGATTTGTATTTGCGAAAAATGTCCTTGTTCAGATAATAGAATGAAGTAAATGTTTTGCAAGAACATGGTGCACATTTGTCCAGATTGTAACTCCGACAACTTATCGATATATTGAATCTCCATAGCGAAAAAAAATGTTATCTAGTAAAAATTCAAGTGCAGTTATCGTATCAAAGCAGGTTCAATTGAAATAAGTATTGTGTTAATTGTTACTTAAAAGTGATCTTAAACTGTTAGGAAATGTAAATTCGGCTATATGTTCGATATATTTGACTTTTCTGCACTTAACACACTATTATTCCCTGTTCTAAATTGAAAGATATGGTCTATCATTGTTTCATAAACAAAAAATGGCCTACGAAGATACAAGTATCTTGCTTTGAAAAACTCATTCTGATTCCAACAAAAAATCATGGAAGATATCATGATGCTTGATAGTTGATTGACATTATCTTTGTTACTTTTAGAGGACGTGTTTTTCAACAAACGAACAGTATTCTTTAACGGAACAAATTGTGTTCTTCTTCTTGCCAACTTGTACCTGTATTCATATGAGGCTGACTTCATACAGGAACTTTTTTGCAACAAATACAGTCAAGTCTGCTTTATATCTTGCCTTATGTCTAGAAATTGAAAATGGAGATCGGTTGAAAATAAAATAAAACTTTACAAAGGAGAAGATTCCAGCTTCCCAAATTTTAAGCATTCCATTTCTATGTAGCAACATGGTAAAGTTGAAATCATACCTTCGTAATTTTTACAGAGGCCAACACGTATAGGATGACCGTTATGTAGTATCGTCCCCTTTTCCATGAATAGGACCTACCGAATAAGACCGGATGTGTATTAACGTGAGTAACATACAACGGATGCCACATGTGTAGCATTCCGGAGCACCTGTTTTAACCCAGAGTTTTTGTTAGGGTTCGTGTTGCTTAGTCTGTAGTTGTTTGTGTTGTATATTGTGTACTGCTGTGTGTCTGGTTGTCTTGTTCTTCTTTAGTCATTACGTTGTCAGTCTATTTGGCTTCTTTTGAGTTCAAATGTTCCGTTGTTTATTTGGCCTCTCTTCGACAAATATAAATCAGCTTCTGTACATTCCTAAATGTTTTCTTTAATGTATCATATAGGTGTCATTCCCAATTTCATCATCAATATATTACTTGGTGTTGTAAACGTAGAAATCAGAGCGTTCCTAATTCATAACTGAACACTATCTTTGTAGAAAATAACAGTCACGATTGATTCACACTGTATGTATTATACAGACGTTACATAAAAAAAACCACACGGCTTTTACTCCGAAAGTTCAAACCATTTTAGCCATCTTGTTCATTCGTTAACACATATTTCCCCTCGCACGTCACTATCAAACAACGTCAAAATACGGGCAACATCGTTAACACTGTCTTGCGTAATCACGGACATGAAACGAAGTCACAGTCACAACACTTTTCGATTTTAATTACTTTATTGTTTATATGTAATGTTATAAAGGAATTATCCCGACTGGCTATTTGTCTTCAAAAAAGCTTTTTCTTAAAACACAAAGATCGTTTATTGATGACATATGTTGAAAACTTTCTGTCACTTTACCCTGCTACAACTGTCGTTCGTCATCGCTTCCAAAATGGCAGTTGATAATGAAATTTGATTTATAATATTAAGTTAGACAAAAAATCATTAAGATTGTGAATACTTTACCTGTAGAGTCATGAAGCTGTTAAAATTGGAGAAAAAGAAAAAAAAAACATTTTTCTCCCTTAGATATTTTTTTATCACTGATCGTACATTTGTTATGGCCACTCATAAGTAGTTAGGCCTTTGTGTCGTTTGTAGCTTACTATAAGGTATTTGGTCACTGTTGACATCTTGACGGTGATATGTGGTTGCTATCATATTTTTCATTTGGTCTATTGTACAATTGTCTAATTATTCATGTCACTGTACATGTATCTCCTTGCTGTATGCCTCTTTAATACCAGTTTAAATGTGGCTATGCTGTTATAAGGAAACACAAGTAGCTTTTGTAAATTCATACGTATTTAAAACAGATGTGATTGTGCTTTGATATGATAAATACACAAGAGTTTGGTTTGTTTTGTATGAATAAAGCATTCATTCATTTGATAAGTTAATAGTTCAGTATAAGAAGTTCATATTTTGTTACCAGTTGTACACTTTTTTTAGAATGTATTTTATTAGTGTAGTTTATCCGATATTGTTCACAATCATTAAACTTTCAACCTTATTTGAAATTAATATGTTGATTTTGTTTTGTTATAAAAGAGAGGCTCAACATTCAAAAGGAATATTAAAACTCATAAGTGAAAAATAAACTGACAACGCCGTGGCCAAACAAGACAAAATAAGACCAAACAGTCCAAAAAAACAATTCACAAATCAAAACATAGAAAAAAAAAGACTAAGCTCCACAACCTCCACTAAATTATGTGGTTATATCAGGTACTCCGGTTGTATAAGCAGATCCTTCTACATATGTGTCAACCTTCGAGTTGATCAATTAAATGCGTTAGTTGACATTCGAGGATGGCATTGCAGTTACGACAATTTGAACATTTCCGTCGTCATCTGTGATGTTGCAACAAAGCAATGGGAAGTTCACAACTGTGAAGCTGAAATCATCTCTTTTGTCGTTAAGTTTTGTTAAGGAAGCTCGCTTGTCATGTTTTGGAATGTTTGTCAGATTTTAGGAATCATATGGTTTTATCCATTTGAATGCCTCAACAAATTTTGTCCGGTGACCCCCAGTTTTCTTTTTATAATTCTTTTACATGTATAATGATAAGCTGTCTGTTAAAGTCTCATAAAATTTTAATCATTTTTTGATAGTTTTTGATGACTTAAACTTCTCAATGATAAAGCTAGGAAAAGTCAAGAGAGAACATTTTCCCGCCAAAATTTCAATGGCTAATATCTCAAAAACAAGCACGGTGACCTATATATATTTTTTTCTTTTTTGAATCCTTTATTAGTTCCCTATCAATATATGCTAGCGTTTTGAAAAGTTTATTATTGAAACTGAGAATCCAACTCCCTTAATAACCGACCCCCGTTGTAATTTTGTAGTTGTGAGTAAATATGAATTAATGAACACATCGACAATAAAGGGGTGTAGTTTGTTCCCATTGGAATCCCGATTGTTTGTTGAAAAAAAGTCTTCTAAACAAAACAATTATGTTGATAATCAAAATATTTTAAGCATCTTGATAATGTCAGTTTCAGATTTATTTTTGTTTAAATTAGAGCAATTTTTGAAAAGAGTACGATTTATCCCTGCCTTTGTAATGTTTTATTCAGATTGAACAATATGTATGTACACATACGAGATAGGCTTAAGATACCAGAGGGACTGTCAAACTCATGGATCGAAAATAAACTGACAATGTCATCTAAAAAAAGAACAGAAAAATACAAACAGACAAATAATAGTACACAACACACAACATAGAACACTAAAGACTAAGCAACACGAAATCCACCACAAACTTGGGATGATCTCAAGTACTCTAGAAGGATAGGCAGATCCTGCTCCACATTTTGTACCTTATACCTTACCCGTACCCGTACCTTATCACGGTCTCGATAACTCTAGTATTAAACAGTTCGCTTTCATGGTTAGTATATTTATATATAAAAGATGGGGTATAATTGCCAATGAGAATACTCTCCACAAAGACAAAATGACACAGGAATTAACACCTATATGTCACTGTACAGTCACATACAATGCGGAAAGCCAAATCCGCCTAGTAAAACTTGAAAAGGCCCCGAATTCTCATATTTAAAATAAATTTAACAAAGAAAACTAACGACCTGATTAAAGCCCAAAATAATGAACGAATAACAAATAGGATATACAGCCATAAATAACAACCACTGAATTACAGGCTTCTAAGTTGTGACAGACACAAACTGAATGTGTCGGAGTTTAATATGTTTGCTGATAACCCCTTACCTGTGACAGTTCTGTTACAGTACAACGTATGAACAAACTATACAAATTCCATTGAAAAGGGCTTAAGTCATCAGATATATACAAAGTATATAAAACAAGTAACAACATATAGATGTGACAGGGTACTTATACAATCCCACAACAACACTCATATCTGAGAATAATGAATATAAGACTAAAATATCAATCAGTTCACATCCAACATCCAATGGATTTATTGAAAGACGTCATAAACTGTCAGAGAAAAACATGCTCATATACAATACCAAAATACAGGTTTCGACAGATTGAAGAACCATATGAGTTTGCATATGTATATCAAAGTAATCTTAATTTCGTGAATTTAATCAGAATAACGATTATATATTAAGATTTTTTCTGTTATTTTAATTTAATGTGTTATGTTTTTGTTTACAAGACCACTATCATAAATTTCAAAACTTATTTTGTATTCTAATTAAACAATGTTATTTAATTTATTTTTTAATTTTACAATGTTCAATAATTCTCTCTTTAAACAAATTACATTTCAATTTTGTTTATCGCGTTATTATTTCTTATCTAGCATAAATCATATTCAAGTATGTTATTATTTGCAAATGAAAATAGCCCTTTCCTTTATTTCCCTTGAAGTAGTTAATATTTAGAGAAACTATGCGTTAGCCTTATTTTAGTATTGGTATTGTCATCTGATAAAGTCGTGCCGATTATAAGATACACAGTTGTCTCTGCTTTCAAATCTTTCTGTTTGAACCCGTCGACCTGGAACTTATCAATTATTGGTAATATTATTAGTATTGGTATTGTCATCTGATAAAGGTGTGTCGATTATAAGATACACAGTTTTCTCTGCTTTCAAATATTTCTGTTTGAACCCGTCGTCCTGGATCTTATCAATTATTGGTAATATTCAGGTCCTGGAATTGAGTATTTTTTAATCAACAGCATTGTCCAATAAAGTTGAATTCTTTGATTCGCTGTTTTACGTCATGCCCGCTAACAAATTGAAAACTGTACCTATACGCCTTATTGTAAGTCCAGATTTTTAGTAAAGTCTTACTGATTAAAATACTACAATAGGTAACAATTTGACTGAATTTAGGAGTGTCAACCCTGTGATTATGACCCGTGTAATAGCAAAAGCAAATACACCGTTTTGTGGTGCGCCTGTCAGATGCGGAACGTACAGATAAGGTAATAGGTAACAGGTGAATATACTATTGGTATCGGTATCGGATTCGACCCGGAACTTGTTAATTATTGGCGTTATTAATTATGTGAATAACAAAAGGGTCTGGAGTACTAGTGGTGTAATACGTTTGTATAACATTCTTTTTAAAGGAACATAGCAGGGTTTCCGCTGGCGGTCGCCATTTTCGCAATTTGCGAAAAAATAATAATTGTGGCGATAAAAATTCGTCATTTGCGAAAGAATTTGGCGAAAGAAATATATAAACCGATTTATTTTCCTCCATCTTGTTTATTTACCTTTTTTCGAGTTTCTCGGACTTTACCCGATCAGACAATACTCGGAATTAACCTTGACCTCATTAAGATTTAGACAGAAAATCAATAATCAGCTGATTGCATTTTATAGCTATCGACAACAAAGGACTAATTAATAAAGGTGTTGATTGTATTGTTTCACAAAATGATATGGTCAAATGGCTTCCGCTATAAATATCACATACAGAATTTATTTACATCTTTGCGACGCACGTGTTTGAAGCAAAATGTTGACATCTCTCCCTTTAAAGATAGTTTTAAAAAGAAAGCTGTTGTTGTGAACAAAATTGTTCAAAAGCAAGAAAAATCTCCGATTTAAATTTTTAATTCTTTTATCCTTTGACTTTAATAAAGTCGTTTGAGTAACACATGCACGTGTTTCAAACATAGTTGTACGTCTCAACTTTTTCCCTCGAATGAGAGTAACCCTTCATTGTAATGACTACACATGAAATGAGGGATCAATTTCAAGTGATAAAAGCGTTTGTTTTGTTGTAAAAATTACTTCTTAGTACAAAAGGGCACAACAGGAAAAATATATTCATGTTACTTGGCGAAAAAAATAATAAAGTGGCGAAAAATATATTGTTTTGGCGAAAGAGGTGGCGAAAAAAATAATTGACCCAGGGGAAACCCTGGAACATAGGGAATGTAAAACAAATAGTTAACCGAATCAAATATAATATTTATTGAAATAAGTGTCTATACTTTAGCCTCACCAGTAATAACAGCTGACAACAAAGATAATTCTATACAGTATGGAACAAATGGTGAAAGTACTAAAATATATGTCAATGTGTATAGTATTCCAAAGTACTTCAGGATAAGTTGGTATATAGGTGATACACAGTTAGTACCAAACAAATATGTCATTACGGAAGAACCTGCAAAAGTAAAAGATGTATTCCATGGTGTAGAAGTACAACTGGATGGTTACAGGATTGCTCTGACTATAAATGATATACAGGAGGCCGACTTCACCAATTATACACAACGTCTTTATTATGGTAGTCAATATGCAGAGTTTGAAGTTACTTTGCAATTTGCAAGTAAGTATCATGAAATATTTCGCAATGATTTAGCATTCAATAAAAAACGTTTTTGCAGTCGTTTTTTAGTTGTAATTGCAGTCCGGTAACTCCGTCCACGTAATGTTTTGATCGTGTGTATTTTTTTGTTATTAGTATATCTAAAAATTGCATCAAATTGATTTACATTTATTAAACTAAAAAATATCTGAAATGATTTTGAAAATCAACCAGACAAATTGGTCACGTGTGTTTTACACAGAATTGCAGATGTCCGGCAAGTCCGCCCAAGCGTAATAAACATGAATAGAAGGTCGATTAATCATATATTTACGAACACGAAATTAATAAAATGATAGGTATTAATGCACATCAAAGAAAGGAGTTCCAGATAACAACAATAGAAGAAGAGATTCAAGTCAACATAATAAATATATTGGTGAAACTTTTGCTTTTCTTTTAGAACAGAAAAAAAGGAAGTAAAAAATGCAATTACAGAAAAGATCAGAATGTCAATTACATTGTAAATATTTCTGTCATACAAAATTGCATTAATGCAGTCTTCTGAAATGCAGCTAAGACACACCATAATCCTTGTCAATGGGTTTCGAAAATTGCATTGTGTTTTTTTTTATTGAGACTTGACGTATTCTTATAGTTTTCTTCAAAGTTAAAGTAATAAAGCACAACAATTTTTACGGAAGATACGCACAAAAAGTAAAGGGTGGAGTTATATGACTGGTGGAGTTATTGGACGGGCAGAACTAATGGACACGACTGTAAGTAATTTTTTTTATGCATTTAACTTCCCACAAAACATGCGATAACATTAAATATATATCATACAGAAAACAAATATGTATGTTTAGGCAATACGCTAATGTGATGATCAGAATAAAAAGCTTTAAAAACAATAAAAAACGCTTTTCAGGTGCACCAGACACACCATCAAATTTCTCTATAACCAGTTCAGGCGAAACTAGTATAACGGTTCAGTGGATTTCTGGATATGATGGCGGACATACACAAATTATTTTCGTAGAATATCGCATCAGTGGAACTGATACATGGACGTCTCAGAAAGTAAGAACCAGCATCCAGTTCAACACATATAATGACTACACATTGTCAGAACTTCTAGATAAAACAACATATGAATTGAGAATGTATGCAGAAAATAGATTTAATCAGAGCCAACGTACATATACGGAGACATCAACGACTTTAAAGATAGGTACTTAAGCGAATTAAAATGATAACATTCCCTTACTTTGATACAACTAAAAGTAAACAGGTTTGTTATCTTTTTTATTGATTTAAAAAAAATATATAGATTGAATCAAATTTAATGTTTATTATTAAAGCTTAATAAGATTCATATTATATAATTAAGACGACCATCTCCTCTGCTGCGAATGAGATGTGGAGTAAATTAAATTATTATCATGTGTAAGGAAACCACGACGTAACCAAAACAAGTGTTAACAAATTTTCCGTGCTGCAACATCAATTTCCAAAAGGAGAGGTCAATAATGGCTGATAAATAACCAACTTTCGACTCTATCTACAAACGGAACGAATGGAAATGTCATTTTCCTGACTTATCACACATAAGTATAAGCATTTCCAAAAATAAAATCAATCTATTTGGCAAATGTTTTTTGGAATTTTTTTATCCTCAATACTCTTCAACTCCGTACTTTATTTGACTTTTTAAAATTTTTAAGATTCGAGCGTCACTGATGAGTTGGCAGGGTTGGGGTCCCTCAAACGCCTTTTCCAAGTCAGGAACCTGTCATTAAGTGGTTGTCGTATGTGTTGTGCTACATATTTGTTTTCATTTTTTTTGTACATTAATTAGGCTGTTAGTTTTCTCGATTAAATTGTTTTGTATTTGTTATTTCGAGGTTATTATAGGTGACTATGCAATATTGGCCTTGGTCGTTGTTGAAGGCGTACGGTAGCCTTTAGTTGTTCATTTCTTTGTCATTTGGTCTCTTGTAAAAAGTTGTCTCATTGGCAACTATATAACATTTTTTTGAGAAATGTGCCCCGTTCTGAGTTGTATCATTGATTGGTATCAAAGAATCTTTTTTGTCGCACTAAACCTATATACCAGAAATATTATGCCATAGGTGATAACCAGGAAAACTACGACAAGACAAACATCAAGTACCAAAACATTAAACAGAAAACTTAAAATTAAGCAGCAAATACTAGCACAACAAATACGGAGTATGACAAATGATTTAACTACTAATTCGGGTCCGGTCAGACATGACATTGAGTTAGATTTGTAAATAAGTAAAATAATGATTTAAATAAATGAACATGGACGAATGATCACTAAAGAATCCTTGATGAATAATAAGAAAATTATACTGGAGAATCGGTACATGTAGAGCAGGGTCTGCTAACCCTTCCGGAGCACCTGAGGTTACCCCAGTTTTTTAGGGGTTCGTGTTGCTTAGTCTTTACTTATAGTTGTATTTAGTGTATTGTTGGTTTTCTATCGTTTTTTAGTCCTTTCGTTGTCAGTTTGTTTTCAATCTATGCCCCTCTGTTACTACTATGTTAATAAGCAGTATCGACAAATAAGCTATTTGTACTGTCAATTATTTGTAGAGGCCCAAACATCTTCAGTCTCGATTATTGGTGGCGTAGCTGGAATGATTATAGCATTACTGGTTGTATGTGTTGTAATTGTAAGCTTAGTAATCTTAAAGAGAAGAAAAGGTAAGAAAAAACTAAATGATGCATTGTAAAGTATCACCAAGTGAGAGCACATCTTATATGAAGATTTATGCATTACCGTTAACAATTAGTGATGATAGTTCTTGTCATGTACACTGTGATTATAATAATATTGTATCATATTCATTGTAAGAACACCAGATATCATAACATATGATTTATAATCCGCTATATGCTATCGCCCGCCAATCATCACGTCTAATATGTATACAAAACATTACTTTTTCCTATTGAAATCTTCAGCCGCTAAATGAAAATACTCCGGAAATACCGTTCACCTTGGAAATCATAATCAAATTTGTAAATATAAAAACGGATAACATAAACCAGCGAGAATAGAGCTGCAATTAATAATTTACTAATTACATGAAGTACATTAAGGCATTTCTTTTTTCTTTTAATTTAAATGCCCTTATGACGCAGGTCAATGCCGGCCGTGCACGTCCCTCGTTGGCAGTCAAGGTCATGAATATAGAAGTCTATTCGAATGCAATACAAATACTACGAAATAATTGACATAAAAAACCAAGTTGATAATTTAGTACCCAATAGGCGTCTGGTCTATAAAACATACAAGGCTTAAAAGTGGCACACAAATAAAGCAATATTAAGGGTATTAAAAAACCGCAATTGTCATTACAATTTCGACCAATTTGATATTTCATTAACAGAAAGTTAATAAGGACAAACATAGATTACATTTAACTCTCATTGATAGCTGTCATTCGACATGTTCACAATTGTATATCTATTATTGATTTGTTTTGGCAGGAAGGAATTCAACTGAAAAGTAAGTGACGTTTATCGTTCGAGTAGATATACAAAAATATAGTCAAAATGCAAAGAATATTTTAATAGCAGGCACGAATTAGAGATTTTGTTTTAAAATAAACCACGTATTTGTAACAAAAACTTTGATATACAAAGTTGTAAAACAAAACAGCTTTCCAAGTCAGGAGCCTGTAATTACTAATGAAGTGGTAATCGTTTGTGTTACATATTTGTTTTCGTTTTTTTTTGTACACGAATAAGGCCGTTAGTTTTCTCGTTTGAAATGTTTTACATTTGTCATTTCGGGGCCTTTTATAGCTGATTATGCGGTATGGGCTTTGCTCATTGTTGAAGTACGTAAGGTGACCTATAGTTGTGAATTTCTGTGTCATTTGGTCTCTTGTGGAGAGTTGTCTCAATGGCAATCATAGCTCATCTTCTTTTTTTATATTCACGCCAGTTATATAACAAACATCTGTGCTATCCTTTTATATTGCATACCCTACACATTACAATATGACTTGTGGGATTGTGGTGATGTACCAAGTTATTATATAAATCTATTAGAACACACCCGGGAAATCGCGGGGAATTAGAGCGTATGTATACTGTAAAAAAAATTAACTGGGGAATTTCAGGAGAGGAATCAAAAGTCAAAGGTACTTCGTGGACTTGGCACATTTTTTTGCCCTCCCCTTTTTTCCAATTACCGATTTTTATTTCTTCTGTTTTTCTGTATACTATGAACATACATATATACTATAATTGCAAATACCATTCTTTATAGTATATGTGTGTAGTATACAGAAATATACCAGTGACCGCCGTGGTTAGTAAACTATTGGAATGGATAGTAAATAGCAAATACACTTTATTTATAGTATATGTATGATCATAGTATACAAAAAAAAAAAAAACGCGAAAATAATTGTCCTGCCCCAAGTACTTATGCAAATTATTTTTAATTTTAAAACAGGCCTTAAGGGCAGCTGAAGTCTTTTATATTTCATAAAAAGTCAGTTAAATAACCCAAACTGAAATACTTTACGCAAGGATGATCAATTCTAGAACACACGAAATCGCGGGCATTCAGAGCGTGGTTGAAAGTATATAAAGTGATTTTTTGTAAAAGATTTAATGACTGGAGAATTTCAGGAAAGGTATAGGTACTTGGGGAGAGAACAATTGTTTTTCAACCCCTCCTCCTTTTGTCCCAAAATTTCCATTTTTTGTTTTCTATGTATTTCGATATGAACATACGTTTAGTATATTATGAACATTCATTACTATAAATAAAGTGTATTTTCTTTTACTATCAATTTTCAGTTTACTAATCAATCCACGGCGGGCATTGACATATTATATAGAACCTCTATTTAATAAACTCCGTGACCGCCGTGGATAGTAAACTTGAAAATGAAAGCAGATAGCAAATACACTTTATTCATGATTCATAGTCTTTGTGTGTTCAAACTGAGACTACTATAACACATGTGTTATAGTAGTCCATGTGTTATAGTAGTCTCGGGTTCAAAGTACAGAAAAACGCAAACCGGAAGTCTAGTCTAACTTAAAGTTTCGTCCAATTACGGAAAAATATCCGGACACATTGTTTTTCGTTTTTCTCCCAAAATAACCCAATTTGAATAATCATAAGAAAGGGTGACAAATGCGACTATACATTGTACCTATAGGACACAGAGGCATGATGATTAATCAATTGGGGGAATGAAGAGAAGCGACGCACAAAATGAGGTCTTTTCGTTTAATAGTATAGATATGTTCAAAAGAAATAACCAAAATATTAACGTTATACATACTCGTTTCTGAACAAATCTTTTACTGATACAGAAAAAACATTTACATACATGTATATATTAATCTTTTTGTTGACATGCTGCATATTATGAAAATAGTGGCGCCAAGAAAGATCAGATAGGAAATGAATATGAAGAAGTTGCAAACACAAGTGGTAAGTTAGTTTTGCATGAAAAACCAAAATATAGTTTGTAAAGATACTATCTTCGCTCGCCAAGTGTTACTATCCAGTCTCGCTCTCTTCACCTTTGGCAGATTAAGCCCTAATTTATGAGTATAATGCTATGCCATCTATTCCGACTGCACCATTCTTGACCAAAGGCAGCACTTAAACTCTCTTATGTATGGAGATGTAAAAATTGTTGTGTCTAGTGTTATGCAACTACGTATAACAGGAAATATACATTGACATGTTTACATTTGCACAAAAAACACACGTAGGAACTGAAATAAAATGATTAAGAACTTTACAATTGTGACAAAAAAATCTTCAAATGTTTTAGAGGTAAAGACGTGTCTCTCAATCTGTAGACGAAATAATTACGATTGGCATACTTCGGTAGGCCTGCTCCAGATCATTCTGACAAAAACGTAGGCGTGGTATACACCATAGTGTATAAAAATCAACTTAGAATTTCGATATAACAAGTTCTAGTTGGGTTGACAACTGAGAAATCGGCATACAACGAAATTTCGCGACCGGCTGCCATTTAAAAAAATGCAAGTTAAGTACCTTGTGCTTGTGTTATATTAAGGTATATAGGAAAAACATATTCTGATACAATACAAGTGCCTGTGCTTCATGTGTCCGGAATTCTACCTGAATCCGCCAAGGTGGATAGGGAGGGACTGGATCGTCACCATTGGTTAGGGAAGATTTATAGATATATAACTTTTAAGGTTGATGAAGAATAATGCTCTGCATTTTTAAGCAAGTTTTTGCTTTTCTTTTTTTATGATTTACGCATTTTAAAACATCCTTTTATGTAATTGCAAAATGTACATGTACAGATTTGTTTGTTAAAATACTTTCGTTTTTATTTTCCTGTAATTGACATTGTATTATTTTAGGTATGCAACATACACAGTAAGTAAATTGTATTACTATAATTGTTAACAAATGCCATGTTACTACTATAATTAAATTACTTCAATTTTTTTTACCACGCTAGCAAACATTTTACTTTTAATGTTGAACATACTATGTCAACAGCCTGCCTTAGCGTTTTCGGTATAATGTGACTTCCATCTTGCAACACCCAAATGACAACAAGACATTCAGTTTTTTTTTTATATAAAGATCCATTTTTCATTTGAATACAAGATATATTAAAGTATGAAATTGTTCAATCATTTACTGCATGTTTGCATACAAATAATTATTCGAACGTGCGATTGCGTTCTAAGATTTTTGTTAATAGAAGTAAAACAATATTGTTGCCTATCCCAAATCATGAATCAAACCTTTCTTTAAAATCTATTATCTTGATATATAAGAAGCAAGATCCTTAACATAATCTATTTGTCCGATTATTTTCGATTGGCCTGTCTTTAAAACCTAAGAGTTCTATACTGTCGCACAACTATCTAGAGGGCACGTTCATTGTGTTCCTGTCTTCTTTAAATATTGTACATTTTCTGTCTATCATGAATTGTTGACGGCGATAACCAACTTGATGGATTTGTTACAAATGTCCTTTGATATCTATGTGGTAAGGATTGGGCTTATTTTTGAAGGTTGTATGGTGTAAGTAAATCACAAAACTACTGAAGTTCGAGGAAAATTCAAAACAGAAAGCCCCTAATCAAATTGCAAAATCAAAAGCTCGAACACATCAAACAAATAGATAACAACTGTCATATTCCTGACTTGGTATAGGCATTTTAGTATGTAGAAAATGGTGGATTGAACATGGATTTATACCTGGCAAAACCTCTCACTTGTATGAAATTATATGGACAACGATACGTGAACAAACAAACAGACATAATTGATAAAAATGTCAATAATACAGCAGTCAACCTTGTGCTATAATCTTAATCACCAAAATAAAAACCATACACACATGTAACAAATAAGCACACAATTGCATACACACCAAGCTTATTAGTAAGAATTAAACCCAAGAATATACAAACTTACCATGATAGTAGAATAACTCAGTGACGGGATATATAAGTACAGAGTCAAGTCAAAAATGTAACGGTCAACGGTTATTAAACTCTACGTGACTTGGTCTCTGTTGGATAGTTGTCTCGCTGGCAATCATCTTACAATTTTTATATCTTTTTGCCATTGGTTTCAACGCCACAAAACTTTAAAGTTTGATAACCAAACTGATCAGTGGTTTGTGATAATTCAACTTTTTTTTTTTTTTTTTTTTTTTTTTTTACATCTCAGCTCTTTATATTCATAACTTTTGATGATATGTTCCAAAAGGTCTTAATGTGTTGAAGGCCACTCATGGCAGTAATGACAATTAAACGCGTTTTTTGCATATATAAAGTGGACTTGAAAAAAAACAAACATTTCAAAAAATGAATAGATTCAAAAGGTACGCTGAAGGCTACAATTCACAATATACAGATTGTTAGTAAAACTAAGAAAGGTCAAACGAGAGTAACCACATACATGACATACAATGTATCAAAAAGCCTACTAGAGCTGTTACATAGGAAAATATCTTAAAGGGCTTAATTTACAAGAAATCACAGTACATTCACAATAGCATTTTACAAGAAACCTTGGCTAGAATGAAAGCGAAATCAAAAAACATTTTCAGACTAATTGCAGACTAATAAGACTTTGAATAATTATTTGATAACCTAGTTTAAAAATGCCAAAAACATGAATTAAACCCCTCTCCAAAATCATTTATCTTCGATATCAAACAAGCTTGGTCCCTGATATTGCTTTATTCTTCTACATGTATTGAACTGATTTTGTATATTCATTACATGTAAAAGATGATAAACAAAGCCAATGCCTTTTTAATAGTATATTATTATGCTTATTGTTATTTAAGAAAAAGGAGTATGATTCTTAAATGAAAAAAGAACGGCTACATTCGACATTACAAATAAACTCATTATAGATACGAGGACTAAATTTAGTATAAACGCCAGACGCGCGTTTCGTCTACAAAAGACTCATCAGTGACGCTCGAATCCAAAAAAGTTAAAATGGCCAAATAAAGTACGAAGTTGAAGAGCATTGAGGACCAAAATTCCCAAAAGTTTTGCCAAATACAGCTGAGGTTATCTATGCCTGAGGTATAACTGATATTCCCAATACTTAGACATGGTTCAGATTTCAAACCTTTTACAGAATGATTTTATTTGATGAGCATGTATTCTCTTCCATTGTCATAGTAATGCCATCTTAACAGATTCATTATCAATGTAACACATTATTTTCTATTTCATACTATCAATGATTTTGGATAGGCAACACTATCGTTTTAATAATATCTGTCATTATTTTCAACATAATTATATTAATCCTTATTCAGATTACTATGTAAAAGTAAGGTTTTACATTTGTAACCCATATATTTTTCCTACTTTTAATCATTCACTAGAATGTCATACTTATTTTGAAAATAATTCTCTCGTTTTGATCATATGTACATATGGGGTCGGTTTATGAATATTTTAGATGTAGTAAAACATATGAATCTCTTGGTGCCACAGATGATAGCGCTGTTGGTGTGTATGATGATTTACAAAATTCTAAAGGTGGGTATAATAAATATGTATTGTAGAAAAATACATCTTCGTTGCAAAATAGTGTAAAGACGAGTACATATATAAATCTGAATGTTAATATATTCACAATTGTTTTAAACTCGAAACGATTAATAGATTTGCATACTATTTATACATTGTTTAACACAGTATTTCGCTTCTAGATACATTTTGGTAGTTTCTTTGTAAATCAGTTGTTGTATCTTGAAATGTTACTCATACAACCAACATGTCTGCATGATGCGTGTTGGGAAACAAACGAAAATGTAAAAAACTGTTATGTCAACTTTTTGTGTTACTTAAGGATGTTCTAAGGTGAAATAAAAAAAAAATGATACTACATGTCGGAAGAGCATTAGTAAAGGAACAAAGTAAGTTAAACTATCGATAGATTATGGAGCTCCTTTTTTTGCGATATTTGATTTTTTTAAATGGCAGGGGGAAAGCTGACTCTGAATTTTACTTTATGTATGCATTTGTATTAATATGGTCTTAAATAGTTAGATAGTATGTTTAGAATCTGCTTAAATTTTGGTAAATAACTTATACAGATATATAAACAGCTGCTGACGTCTTATATGAAAATTAAAATGGATGTTATTTGGCAAAACATTTTACCCTGTATTGAAGGGGTTTAAACCAAGGAGTCCGAAAGGCATCCTTAAATTCGTCTCAAGACAATTGCTATTGACAATACACCGTATATTCCAAGAACTTCTTTATTGTAAGTTTTAAGATACCGTACATTTCATATAATGACGAACTCGACATAAGACGCACACAATTACTGAAACACATTTTTACCGGGTACAAGAAAATAACTAATACATGTGTATGTATATCGAAGAAATTGAAATTTAGCTGTTACAGATTTTTATAAAATATACGAGTTCAAACAGTAAGAACAAAACCAAGTCGTTCATACTGCTTCATACATTCAACACAGTACTTTCCTCACAGAGAATATTTTCCTTTTAAGAGTTCAGTCATTGCCCAAAATAGGTTACCGTTGCTACAAAAACAAGTAAACAGCCGTCTAGTATTACCTAGAAAAATAACTATATGTAATTGGGAAAAAGCATCACATCACATCCCATCAATAAACAAGAAGATGTTACTGGTTTACGTCTGTCATTGTCGTTTCGTTTGGTGTTATGAGCACAAGTCATATTATGTCTTTTTTAAGTTTTCTGTTCCTTCAGATTTTGCTATTACGAATATGTCAATACTAGATTTCATCTTTGATATTGACATTTAAATCCATTCATTTATTTATGTGTCTAAGAAATTTAAACTGTATAATTTGTACAAAATCTCGATCGAGATGACATACACTGTTTCATAACATGGAATTATTGAATATTGTTTTATATCTAGTCGAATAAAGTCTTTTTGAATATAATTACTATTGCAAAAAGAAAGTTTTTTTGGTGAAATGTATGTTTTTTTAGCGTGTTTAGTATATGACATTAAAAAACAAACATGTTCTTCGCCAACGGGGTCAATCTGTTCGTTGTAACTTTTTGAAAGTCATGATTAAACTTTTATATAGTTAACCTAAATAGAAATAACTACTATCACATAACATGACAGACCAACCAAATTAACTCATTTCTCGTATCAGTGTGAAACGGGAATATGTTTTATTCCGGAATACGACACAACCGAAAGAAAATTAGAACTAGAAGTCAAGTAAAACAGTTCCGATATGTGTTTTAACCAGAAAACTCACCTTCCATCAAGACATCAACAGTTCCTACCAAATATTGAAAATTAATTGAAAATAAATCGTTTTTAACAAAAAACAGTTACCTCTAACCTTTGGACTTAACCAATCCATTTAAAAAAAAAATGTAATGTAACTAGACTTTTAACATTTGGTATCTAGACTTTATCATTTAAAGCTTGAAACAATCCGTATGGAATGTACACGGAATATAGTAGGAAAATTGCTTTGAATTCCTACCAGAAAAGAGTGACATTCTAATCAGACAGTAGTAGGAATCCACACGGAAAATAGCCGAAAAATTTAAATTAGCAGGAATTTCTTAGTAGGAATATGCAAATTAGCAGGAATAATTTGGTAGGAAAATAAAATTCCTACTAGAAAACATGGTAGGAATTTTTCAAAATTCCACCCAGAAAAAAAAAAGATTCTGGTAGGAATCTGAAAATATACAAAATGTAAGTGTATATTCACATATACACAACTGGGTCAATGATAAGTTTGAATCTCAACAACAAAGAACAAAGGAAATTCATGGAATAAATTCCTTTTTAAAAAAATGGACTTTTGAAATTTTTAAGGAAACTGCAATATACATGATATATGCAAGCTATAAAAAGTGTTATACATAAACATGTAGATCTAGATTAGTTTAATGAACAAATAATGAGTAAGATTATGCACTATTAATGAATTATTAATTGATTACTAAATATTTTTGGCAGGCAGATAAAAAAATCGTCTTGAATGTATGTACGAATTACCTTTAGTCTTGATTAGCCATATTTTCTTACATTTCTACATTGTCACGTTGTGTGACCCTAGCTTGCAGCATTGTATTCCAACACAACTTTTCATTCTTTCCCCTCCAACTTTTGAATTTGTGAACTGGAACTTGCTTGCATTTAACATTGCAAAATGTGTGTCATTAGCAAACAGGAATCCAGTTCAAGATAACTTCCAGGTAGAAAGATTTTCTGGTAGGAATTTATAAATTAATTCTGGTAGGAATCTTAAACATGTAGTAGGAAAATAAATAATCAAATCAGATTTTCAAAACAGATAAAAATCCATACAGACTTTTACAATTCCACCTAGGTAGTAGGATTTTGGAAGTAGGAATATTAAAAAATCCAGTCAGAATTTTGTTCATTTTCCATGTCCGCCTACTTTCTATATGGAATCTTTGAATCTAGGTGGATTCCTATTTCATTCCTACTAGTGTCTAGGTGGAAACCTACTACTTATTTCGTACGGGTATTTTATGTTACGGATGGTTGGGGTCTCTAACTAATTATTGATGACTTCATAATTTATGCATCTATATTTTCTTTTCATTCTCTGAATATTGTATCTGAAAGGATTCGTTTTTATTTATTTCAGGCAAGACATTGTCTAAAATGTAAGTTTTGTAGTAATTTAAATTGTAATAAGCCATTTTAATTCTTTCACAAATACTGAATAGTGACAAAAACTAATTAGGTCTTTCCACTTTTCTGTGGAAAGAACTATTGTTTTTCTTCTGATTATTTATTTTTTCTTCCGCCAAATTTTGTTCTTGCGATAAACATTTGTTTCGCAATATGTCGCTTAGATATTTGGTATATGATATCGAACAGTTTATGCGCTTTTGAAATTTACCCTGCGTAACCGAATACTTTTCTTTGTAGGAGTTATCTCCCCAAACACTGTTTTCCTTGTGATCACAACTCCTTCGCAACCGTAAAAGATTACGACAAATTTATTTTATAAAATTGCTTGTTATATCCTTCGCATGATTTCTCCAATTTCGACCGAAGCAATATGAACGCTCCATATGAGAGTTATTTCCCTTTTTGTATTTGAAATTTTGAAATGTATTTTAAGCTAGAACACCATAAGTGATAGAGACCTAGGATCTTTTGATTTGAGGTCCTTGGTCCAAAAAAATGAAAATTAGATCAAGGTCAAAGGTCAAGGTCGTATTTTAGATTTTTATTTGTTTTTGATTTCCCTATAACTTTAGAATGGTTATAGATACAGAAAATTTAGGTAGTGAAAAATGCTTGGTACTTCAAGGGGCAACTTTGTTACGTTATGACTGTATTGGTTTTACCATTATGTAAGGGACATAACCCCCATTTATGGTTTATAAAAAGCCATTATTAGGCAAAACTCTTAAACAAAAGGTCCTTGACCCATAGGGTCTTTTGCAATGACATTATGGAGCAATGACCTTGACGAAGGTCGAAAGGTCAAAAGTCAAGGTCATGTACTAAGAGGCAAATTATGTGATTTTGGCACTATTTAAAGAGTTTTATGTGTGTTGAATTCCAACCAACCAACCAACCAATCAATCAATCAATTAATCAATCAATCAGTGCATGCATGCATGCATGCATGTTTCCGTCTTATGTGTTTAATATGGGGTCCAAGATCTCATTTATTTCTTTTCCGCTTGTTTCAAGAAACACTTTCCAACATGTTTAACCAACCAACGTGTTTAATCAACCAATCAACGTGTTTAACCAACCAACCAATCAATCAAATAATCAATCAATCAATCAGTGCATGTTTCCGTCTCATGTGTTTAATATGGAGTCCAAGATCTCATTTACTTTTTTTTCGATAGTTTCAAGAAACACTATCCAACCAACCAACGTGTTTAACCAACCAACCAACCAACCAACCAATCAATTAATCAATCAGTGCATGTTTCCGTCTCATGTGTTTAATATGGAGTCCAAGATCTCATTTGTTTTTTTTCTCGCTTGTTTCAAGAAACCCTATCCAACGTGTTTAACCAACCAACTAACGTGTTTAATCAACCAACCAAACATGTTTAACCAACTAACCAATCAATCGATCAGTGCATTTTTGCAGTCTTATGTGTTTAATATAGAGTCCAAGATCTCATTTGTTTTTTTCTCGCTTGTTTCAACCTATCCCACGTGTTTAACCAATCAACCAACGTGTTTGATCAACCAATCAACGTGTTTAACCAATCAATCAATCAATCAATCAGTGCATGTTTCCGTCTCATGTGTTTAATATGGAGTCCAAGATCTCATTTGTTTTTTTTTCGCTTGTTTCAAGAAACCCTATCCAACGTGTTTAACCAACCAACTAACGGGTTTAATCAACCAACCAAACATGTTTAACCAACCAACCAATCAATCAATCAGTGCATTTTTCCGTCTTATGTGTTTAATATAGAGTCCAAGATCTCATTTGTTTTTTTCTCGCTTGTTTCAACCTATCCCACGTGTTTAACCAATCAACCAACGTGTTTGATCAACCAATCAACGTGTTTAACCAATCAATCAATCAATCAATCAATCAGTGCATGTTTACGTCTCATGTGTTTAATATGGGGTTCAGGATCTCATTTGTTTCTTTCTCGCTTGTTTTAGGAAACCTATCCAACGTGTTTAACCAACCAACCAACATGTTTAATCAACCAATCAACGTGTTTAACCAACCAACCAACCAACCAATCAATCAATCAATCAATCAATCAGTGCATGTTTCCGTCTCATGTGTTTAATATGGAGTCCAAGATTTCATTTGTTTCTTTTTCGCTTGTTTCAAGAAACCCTATCCCACGTGTTTAATTGATCAACCAACCAATCAATCAATCAATATATCAATCAATCAACCATTGTATGCATGCTTCCGTTGTGTGTGTTTAATACGGGGTCCAAGTTCTCATTTGTTTTTTTTTCGCTTGTTTCAAGAGACTTTATCTCAAGTGTTTAAGTTATAAACCAATCAATCAATCAATCAATCAAT
Source organism: Mytilus edulis (assembly GCA_019925275.1). NCBI lineage: Eukaryota > Metazoa > Mollusca > Bivalvia > Mytilida > Mytilidae > Mytilus > Mytilus edulis. The sequence continues at coordinate 90,057,633 of CM034352.1, read as the reverse complement.
ATGTATGACAGTTTATTTATTACAGTATATTTAAAACAATATGGAAAGAAAAAACTCTCAATTATTCAAGATTTTGAATTTTAATATTTTTCTTTAATACATCTCTTCTGAAAAAAAAATCCACATGTACTCTGAAACTACAAGTCCAATCGACCACAAAATTTGCAGTCAGCAGGGCATACATGTACTAAAGGTTCATAAAACAACGTGGTGCAGATATCTCTCAAGACTTTAGAGAAAAAAAATGGCAATGCCGTAAAACTCGCTTGCTAGGTCCGTAAATCTCAGTGACATCCTACAATAAAATGTCCGCTCCTAGATTGAAATACTAATCTGTGTTACAAACAGGTGCTGAAAAATGTACATTATCAGAAAATAATCCTTAAATGTGTATTAAAGTTACACCGGATCAATTAAATCCAAAACATGCACTGCTGGTGAACTATGATCAAAATGTCAATTTCCTACAATGACAAAAGAAATTACATTGTGTACATTCTGTCTCTATACATGTTGTCTGTTTAACGTCCCCAACTGAAAAGAAATAAAAATACTAATATAAAGTTTTCGTTATTATAAACCCGCGTCACGTGATGTCTCCTCAATCTGGCGCGCGCTGTACCTAAAATAAGATAAAACTTTCCAAACTAAAACATGAAACTTCTCCGGTAACAATGATATAGATCCCATACAGAAACAAACAAACAAACAAATACCCCAGGCGCGCGTTTCGTCTACATAAGACTCATCAGTGACGCTCAGATCAAAACAGTTAAAAGGCCAAACAAATACAAAGTTGAAGAGCATTGAGGACCCAAAATTCAAAAAAGTTGTGCCAAATACGGCTAAGGTAATCTACTCCTGGGGTAAGAAAATCCTTAGTTTTTCGAAAAATTCAAAGTTTTGTAAACGGGAAATTTATAAAAATGAACATATAATTGATATTCATGTCAACACCCAATAAAGTCGAAGGTATACTGCATAAAAGCATAATGTAAAAAGTGATTGACAAATAAACCGTTAGTAGTTGGAAGTTGAGCTTTAAATTTACTGTTACGTTGTGACCGTTGCTCATCCATTCGTTCGTCGTCCGGAAGCCTTTCTCTACAATCCTTATCTAACGAAACAGTAGAATTGATTGCAACAATCATTTTATTGCTACATTTTTAGGATATTTGCGTTTTTCGTACATATTGACCAATCGACATGGCCACCATGTCTTAACATATGACGTTGGGGTCAAACTACAATTTTTGGCTAATATTGTCCAAATGAAAGCAAATATGGATAAACTCATATGAAAAACAATGGTCACCACAGTAAGTTATCTATATCCTGAGAATGAAGTAAAAATCTGTTTAAGAACGAAGAGAGAGGAAATGTCTGTTCCATGTCAAGAATATGACAATCTACAATTTGTTAATAAATTTGCCAATAACTGAAAAGATCGCTCATCTGTTGATGTCGTTTATTGCTATAGATACAACTAGTAGTGACCGTCTGTGTGTCTGTGTTCCTGATGGGGCAAAATCGATCATGAAAAACACATCGGACGCATGAAATTAATGGAAAAAAAGACTTTAGAAATGTCAAATATCAGGATATGTTTTAAATTTACTTTTATTGAGAATGCTCCAATTAAAACATTTGAAAACTAGGGATGTGGAAACACTAATGAAACTTGGTAGCTTTAGCTATATGAGATGAAGCGTCCTGTGGGATATCTATAACAAAAAATATACTTGTTTACCAAGTTTAAGCGAAGCTCCAACAAGCATATATACTTATATAAAACATTTTGCTGTTATGAATCTTACATTAGTTAAATTAGATTTTGCGATTTTATAGTAAATCATACACTTTTTGTAAGTCAATGTCGGTTTTATGTCAATTTTATCTGTTTTAGTCAAGGTGATAACTATGAAGCATTGAGTGCTAAAGATAAACCAATTCTGTATGACGAATTAAATAAAGAAAAAGGTAATTATTCCTGTGGACTAATATATAACTTGATTGAAATTATTGTTTTCAAAAGTAAGATTTTTTTTTTGCTATTTTGGACTAATCAAACTCAACTGTTTTCATGTGAGTAGAACTGTTTTGTGATTAAGTAATGTTTTATTAAAAATCACTAAACAACTGTTATAAATGTTGATTAATTAACAGATGTTTGCTAATGTTGTAACAGGATGCTATATCTATTTGTTGCTCGTCATAGGATTTTGTTAATTAATTTTTTTTTCTTGGCTGTTGTTTTCTAGTTTTTTTTCTTTTTTTCTGATAATGGTGCTTCCAGTTTATACTTTGCGCTTTTGTTCGCCGCATTGGTTACTGCGTCCGGTTTCCAATCAGCGTACCATGGTCGACTATAAGACAGAAATATTTTGTATTCAGTTGAGCTGTATGTCTGGGATGTTTATTGTACGAGTGGTAGGGTTAGCTAGCTATTACACAGAGTCGGAAAATGCCTATACTAGATTTAATACCACCGAAATCATAGTACGTTAATTACGGTTTCATATGGCAAAGGGTAAACAAAATAATCCTTTGAATGTTACAGTTGTTGTAAAATAATCCTATATTGCATGCAGAAAACACATTTATGAGACATAAACATATATCGTGGGTGGTTGAAAGCATCATTGTTTTATTTGCTGATTCGCCTCAGGTGACATGGTTTCATAAGCTTGTTAACATGCAAAACGTGTGCAAATGTGATTGGTTTACTTCCAGTGATGGTTATCATTTTACATACACTGGAATAGTATGAGAAATATTTAAAGTAGTACTGGTCAAAATAAAACTTTGCTCATGCCAAGTTTTTGAAACAAAGATAAATTCTGCACAATTTTCAAACAAATGCAAATTTAGGAAATACTAATATGAGAAAATCAATTGTTGTATCACTCTAAGTGAGGAATATGACAGTTGTTTGAAACTAGATTTTTTTTTTGTTATTGACTTCTCCCTTTTTTTAATTTACCTTGGAGTTTGGAATTGCGTTACTGTTTTTTAATAGGCAAACAGTATGGTGTGATCAAGTTACAGTTTAATTATGTTTTGCTATGTGTTATGTGTTATTTGTAATGACTTGTCATTTTTAATGACTGTTTTAACCGTTTATAGAGATAATATGGCACCTGATATCGTTTATCGACGTTAATACATTTAATGAAGTATTATTAGACAATATTAAAATCGAAATTTTTCAACAGCCGATAAATCGTTAGATTTCATGTATTTGATTTTGCTCCACCTTGTGGCACTCTGTATTTCAGTCTGCTAGTCTGTTCGTGTGTCCATTCGTCCGTTCGTCCGACGATCTGTCCCGCTTCAGTTTAAAGTTTTGAGAACAGTTTTGGTCAAGGTTGTTTTTGATGAAATTGAAAACCAATCAACTTGAAACTTAGTACACATGTTCCCTATGATAGGATTTTTTCTTTTTTGAGGCCAAACTAAAGTTTTGACCACGATTTCACGGTCCACAACAATAGTGCAGGTGGGAAATACATGTTCAATGGACACATCTGTGTTTGCCGATGATAAGATAAGATCTAGTTTTCCTCAATCCAAATTTTCTTGGTTTAATCTACAATATGTTCGCAAAGTATTTTGTTAGATAAGATTTAAAGATTTAGATTTAAGACTCGTTATACAATAAAATGTTGTCATTTGAAATTGGTGGTTTTTTTATGATTATAACTGAAAATCTTGAACATATTTAATTGAAAGAACCGTTTATACAATTGCATAACGGGGGGTTTATTTTCTAGTATAAAGCAGAATCGTCATCGCTAAGTAAACTTAACAAATACTGTGCTAGTTAAATTATTCCATATCTTTTAGGAAAAACAGAAGAAGTGTATGTCAATGAAGTGTTGTGACTAAGATAAACCAACGGATTGTGAATTGAAAACATGCAACTAAGATACAAATACAAGCTTATTTAACACAATGCTACATATCATCAATGTACACACATTTACGTCAATTCTGGTGTGTTTTAAGTACATATTTTGATGTAAAATCATCATTATAGTAAAACGTATAATGTTTATAACTATGTTTACATTATATATATTAATAAATTTTCACTGTTTAAAAACGTCAATTACAATAATTTTGCATGTACACATGCCTCAGAAACATGCCTTGATATTTAATTTCAAGCTTTTGTTTGTAAATATAGATTCCAAAACTAATCATTTTTTGTAAAAACCAAAGTGAATGACGAAAATATATTGTCATAAAAACACTGATAATGCACTGTATGCCCCGGTTCTTAGCAAATTCTTCTTTCACAGTTATAACGATAACAAGAGTGACTCTACGAATGATACAACATTGACATCATGTGTGAAAGATAACAGGCTATAAACATGATAAACAGCAAAATTCTTGTAAATAGAGAATATGACACTTTATTTATTCCTTCGTATATCAACAGTCTGCTATGAATCTGTTATACTATATATATATAAAAGCGTTTTTCGTTGATAAGATATAAATAAGCGTGTTAACCGCAGCGCATTCAGATGTAATGGATGGCTAGTGGTCTTCAACGTTACTTATAGCGGTTAATTCAGTAAAAAATCTCCCATTGACTTTAGTTCGAATCTATGTCTTGAATTAAATTTATACCTGATTTAACTTTAGAATTTATAAGCATTAATATATCATTCATGAATTCACAAATGCAGCACTATCGATTGCATCAATTAAAACATAGGGTCATGCGGCAGTTTGTGGCATTCACATGGCCTTGTTTACAAACACTGTTGATTCTTACTTGATTCCTTTACTGACCTCATGACTTTTTTACCCTGTAGTAAACAAATAAAATACATCCAGCATTCATTTTTTTAATCCTTACTTTGATCCATCTATAAAAGAAAACTTTATTACAAAACGTATCTACAAATCAGAAGGCTCATGACTTCAGTTTAAGACAGAGCTCTTCTCTCTGATTGGCGGTTCCTGGTGGCGTATATTTATTTACTGAATTTACCCCTATATGGGACTTCTTTTCCTAAGAAAAATTGTATTCATCATGTAATGTATATAATTTTCAAGTTCCAGTTTCAATACAACATTTATAAAGATGGAGGGAAATTTGTACTACATCCCATACTGTTGCCTATTTGGTATTTACTATATTAAGTTACACATTGAAGGTTTTTCAATAGAATGGTGTAAAATAATATATCTAATAAACTTTTTTCTGTGTATGCGTTGATCAATATCTATGAATGTACTCTTAGCTCAATTTTGACCTATATGGAAGCGTTTGATTAAGCACTATGAAAAAATTACAAAAGGGCGTTTCAAAGGTTTTTCTTAAAGCTGTTTCATACAAAAAAAACCTATAACAGTTCCTGTTTGTTTCGCTTTACTTAACATGAGTTTTAATTACTTCAAAAGTCAGCATAATGATACTGACAATAACTCTGCAAAAATTCCTGTTAACCCAACATCGGGATGATTTCTTCGCAAAAGGTAGCAATACACAGTTAGAAGTTTAGTTTCGCATTATGGCCCCTGTGAATTTTTTAAATATGAAAGTTTTTGTACAATAAAATTGATTTTTAGATACTTGAAGAATAATATAGCCTAGTGGGTTTATATGAACATTTAGATTGTTTTTAACATGTTTTATAGGCCATTTATATGATTGACAGTCCGTATTTTCCTATCCGTACTGTCCATAGGTACATAAATTAATGTAGTGTTTATCAACAAAGGTTTTGCGCTCAATCTTTTCAATTCAATTTTATGGAAAAACGAGCAGAAAAGCATATGATTTTTTTTTACCACTTGAAAGATATAAACCTATGGATTCAGGAAAGGTATCACTGTAATTGATTAAATTTTTTTCTTTAGACCAAATTTTGGAGACTTTTGTGACATGTTCACACCTCTTTTTTGCTATATTTTGTATCTAAGAAATGCAGATTGTTGCCATGGTTACACCCAAAAGGGATTATATTTCACCCTTATGACCATTAGAAATCAAAGCTACGGAAGATTCTCTTTCTATAAGTATATACATGCATAACACACATATAAAGCCTTCTTTGTTAGAGAGGAGGGGAAAGAGGGTGTTTAAAAATTATGAGTGTCAATTTTAAGTTTTTTCCTAACTGTGTATTGCTACCAAAACTAGACAGCCAAAACTGGAAAAGAAAAATGTGCCACATATAAAACACTGGGTATTACAAAACTTTGCATTTGAAAGATTAAAGTAACAATTTAGTAATTTTAAAAGCAATTATTCATAATCGCAATCCAATTACAAACATTTCGATACTAGTTGCATAGATGAAGGGTATGTTATCCTGAAAAAGTTGTCTAGAGTATTGTTTGTTAATTAAGGAAACTCAATGATTTATGTAAAAAATAAATGAATATCCGGTAATACGGTCAGATTATTTGACTGTTTAAATACTTGAACACTGATTTTTAACAACTTGATCTACAACTTAACATGGGGAACACACCTAAAAAATACACGATGTCTACATTTGTATAGAAACAACTTTAACTGGTTCCAAAATGCTCCCATTGCATTAATATTTACAGGAAATGACCTTTGTAATTATTGTGTGGCCTTGAACAAGTGCAAGTAAAATATCAAACATTATCTACCAATTAGAAGGGCACAGAACTGTTTTATACAGAAAGCTTTCTCCAAAATGGGTGGGCAATAATGACGTATATTTATTAAATGAATGGACCACTATAAGGATTACCAGTTACTATATTGTATACTTGCATGCATGTGTCACTGGGTTTTTTGTAGACGAAACGTGCGTCCAGTATACATACTTCTAATCCTGGTATCTATCTTAGTTTATTGACAACCACTAGCTATAGGTCATTGCCACTGCTAGTGGAGGGTTCATACTCCAGAATAATACCAGTCGAATTGTGACGCTTGTGCACAATCAAATATCAAATGTTGAAAAAACTTTTCAAAATACTTTTAAAAGATGTTTTTCCAAGGAAAATATTAGATTGAATGTATTTGATAAAAAACTGGATTCCGGGTTCGTAATGATCTTCAAGTTCGTACTTTATTAGGCTTGCTTAACTTTTAAATAATGCGAGCGTCACTGATATGGCTTTTAAAGATGAAACGCGCGTCTGGCTTACAGATTTGTTATCCTGTTTATCTGTAGTCGAGATTTTGTTGATCAAAAACTAAAACTTCATTGTGTTATTGCTATGATAATTGTTTGTATTCTTGACTTTCATGTTTGTTAATGTGATTTGTCTATATGCGTATATACAAAATTTAGTCCTGATATCTATGATGAGTTTATTCTTTCCTTCTTTTGAAACATATTTGTTTGTTTTATAGTGATTAAGATTATACCACAACTCTGACTTCTGTATACCCGATTTTTGTGCCCCATGTATGGGCATTATGTTTTCTGGTCTGTGCGTCCGTTCGTTCGTTCTTCCGTTCGTTCGTTCGTGCGTTCGTTTTTCCGTTCGTCCGTTTTTCCGTCTGTCCCGCTTCAGGATGACGTTTTTGTTCAACGTAGTTTTGATGAAGTTGCAGTCCAATCAACTTAAAACTTAATACACATGTTCCCTATGATATGATCTTTCTAATTTTAATGCCAACGCAAGAGTTTTTATCCCATTTTCACGGTCTACTGAAAATAGAAAAGATAGGGCAGATGGGGCATCCGTGTACTAGGGACACATTCTTGTTTTATATCTTTACTACATATTATGTCTGTTTGTTATGTTCACACATTATTGTAAATGTAATGCATGCACCAAGTCAGGAATATGAAAGTTATTATCCATTAGTTTGATAACTTTTGAATTTGCAATTTGATTAGGGACTTTCCGTTTTGAATTTTCCTTGAGTTCAGTATTTTTGTGGTTTAATTTTTTATTTCTTTCCTCCAAATTTCCTATTATAACGTCATGATGTTGGTATTTTGTTATTTGTTTCGTGTACATGCACATATAGGGTTTATTTTATCAGCATATGTTCACTTGCAGTGCCTTATATTACTTTCACAAAATTTTATTCGGATATAATTTTCAACATTTGTTTCAATAAAAACTTGTTTTTACGATAACTTCATGAATAAATAACGGAAGCCCTGGAGTGCCATGCAAAAAAAAAATTCAACTTGTGCGCACAAGTTACTATCTTGCGCGCACAAGTTACTATCTTGTGCGCACAAGTTACAAAACTTGTGCGCACGAGTTATTAACTTGTGCGCACTATTTGTACAACTTGTGCGCGAAGTTAAACGTGATTTTATAGACATGCGCTGTTTTGCTAAAGAGACTACTTTATGGAACGCCGTAGCTGCCGAATACAAACATATGTTTATATACATGAATCCACATACTTTTCAATATCTGCACATGTTCTTTTCTATGTATATAAATATTTTTCATATATATGAACATAGTTTACTTTATATGCACTTACTTTTTATATATATATGCACATACTTTTCCTACATATGCACATCGTTTACCTTATATGCACATACTTTTCTATATATGCACATATGAGTCGTTTGTATTAAATTTTAACACAAGGATTATTTCCACTAATGGCGTATTGAATTCAGTGTTTTTTGTCCCAACAATTCATTGATAACGGGTCACTAGTTATATTAATGCATTTAGTTTGGTTTCCGCTCTCTGTCGTAATTTGCCTTATCCAAAATTATTGAAATTCACACACAATGTTAATAATCACACAAAGTTAGGCATAGTTAGATTTTGGCAGTAATTTTTTGGACAATTATGCCCCTTTATAACTTGGAAAATTGAAAATTTGAAGCGGGGGCATTCGTGCTTTCAGACTTTTTTTTTGATACAGGTTTTATGTTTTATTAGGTAAAACATTAGTAAGAGCCGAATGCACTTTGACGGTGTGAGAATCATCTATAAACAGTGCATGTAAAATTTCATAGAGTGAGACAAAGGTATTACTGTCCAGCTATGGCAAAAACTATTTCTGTACGGAGCTTTATATTTTCGATATTAAGATAGAATACCTGGATGCTTCATAATTTCTTTGTAATAGCCTTATGTTTAAAAGTTTCCGTCTGTCATATGTTCTTTGGTCTTGACCTATTATAAATGGTACAGCGACTGGTTGAACAAAGTTATAGCTTTTTTGTCATGTGAACTTCTTCCTTTTTATGAGTGATCAATGTTAAAATAACGTTATTATGTACGTTTCTCAGATGTAATAACGCAGTAGGTCAACAATATGTGGCACATTTTCATGATTCATAATTCTTTGGTCAATGTTAAACTTTTTCTATAAAGAGTGTATAAGAATGGCCCACTGAATTTCTTGATGTCTTTAAAAAGATGCTTATTATCAAAATGTTAATCACAATCAAAATGTAGATATGTCAAACGTATTTAAAGGGGCCATACTTGCTCAAACTATCCAGGGTTTTACATTTACAGTAATATCAAGCTGGACTCTTGGGCCATTTTATCAATTTGAAAAGTAATTTTATATTATATCTAAAGAGACAAAAATACTGATAGAATCATGTATTCATTTTCAAGTTGTAAGCTTTTGAAAATTTGGGGTCGGGTGGGGGTAATGTATCTCTCTTGAATTTTTCGCTTTTTATACGAAAGTAATTATATATATATATATATATATAACTTCTTTAAAATATTAAAAAAATAAACTGTTTTCACAGAAATGGTTATGTAACGTCTTTTTGTAATTTTGACAATGCAAATGTTGAAACCAAAATAGCAATACTTTAACATGTAAGTTATGGAAATATTCAAAGTTGATGAACCACGACTGAAAGTACATGGCTGAACAATATCCATGGAAATGAGATGTGCCAATATACAACTACATACAAAATACCATGGACTTATCATGAGTCATTCCCTATAAACAAACATAAACTTGTAAACTATGTAAAAGTTTCAATGTCAATGAACCATGATGAGGGGATGGGCTTTATAACCTCCATAGAAATATGACTTGCAAATGCCAATAAATTTTCAAAGTCAATAGACAATTACTTAGGGGACAGGGCCAAATATTATCTATGGAAATGAGATGTTCCAATACTTATACAACTGCATAAAACATATCATTGAACCACCACTTGTGGTTCAACATGAAATAGACCTAATCACAAACTAATACATTGCGAAGCCAACGCCGACGCCGTTAAAAAATGTATACGTATTGAAAAGCTTTAAAAAGGTGTGAATATCAAATAGGATATGACGTGCTGCAGTTTGCATTATGATTTGTCTGATTTACTCTGCATTTCTTGTTTTGCGTCTACATTTTCAGCATTTGGGGATTAAGGTGAGAGTGCAAAAACAAACAAAACAAGAATGTGTCCAAAGTACACGGATACCCCACTCGCACTATCATTTTCCATGTTCCATGAACTTTGAAATTGGGTAAATATCTAATTTGGCATTAAAATTAGAAGGATTATACTATAAGGAACACGTGTACTAAGTTTCAAGTTTCATCAAAAACTACTTTGACCAAAAACTTTAAGCTGAAGCGGAAACGAACGAACGAACGGACGGACGAACGAACGGAGCCACAGACCAGAAAATATAATGCCCCTCTACTATCGTAAGTGGGGCATAAAAAGAAATGAAATTTTCCTACTTATAAAGGAGCAGAACTGTAGTACAGCAGGTGACTTTTTGCGTTTTATAGTTTTTCACCTTTGTGTATGAGCTTTATCAAATTAAGTAGAGGCAAAGTTGAAGTAGAGTGCAGCAAAATAAAATGGAAAGATGGAAGGACAGACGGTAAAACGGACGATCAAGGGTAATACATGTATAATGCCCCATACACCTATCGGCAGGGCATAACAAAAAATTCCCCCTTCTTTGGTCCCTTCTATAACATCATAATAATAGAAAAAAAATCACATTTTGAGATCTTAGACTATACTGAATACTTTGAAAATACATTAAAATTGGTAGAGAAAATGGCAATTTAAATTTAGTTTTATAAAAATGCATTTTTACAACTTTTGACCCGTTAGTGGTAATAATCCTTGTGTTAAAATTTAATACAAACAAATCGACTCCTTCAACGTTTTGACATGAAAACCAAGTGACTATAGATGAAGACAACAGTGCCATACCATCATACATACCAAAATAATATTGCATTCATATAAAAATAATTCAAACAGTTGCTTAATTGAACAACATACCTCATTAAGAAATTCTTAATAAACATTCCTTTTATGATATTGGAACCCTTAGTTCAATTTGAAAATATCCCAACAGAAAAGCATAATATGAATTGTAATTATCACGTTGAAAAACTATGTTCATATATACTGAGAAAAGTATTCACATGCAGAACTACATTTGTACATTCATATGTAGAATAAGTATGTGCATATATAGAAAAACAGTATATGCATATGAGGTTAACTATGTGCAAATAGATATATAAATAAAATGCGCATACATGTGCATATATAAAGTGAACGATGTGCATATGTAGGAAGAGTATGTGCATATATATATATATATAAAAAGTAAGTGCATATAAAGTAAACTATGTTCATATATATGAAAAGTATGTGTATACATAGAAAAGAACATGTGCAGATATTAAAAAGTATGTGGATTCATGTATATAAACATATGTTTGTATTCGGCAGCTACGGCATTCCATAAAGTAGTCTCCTTAGCAAAACAGCGCATGTCTATAAGATCACGTTTAACTTGTGCGCACAAATTGTACAACTCGTGCGCACAAGTTAATAACATGACATGTATCATCAGCTAATTTAAATCTTATGAAAACAGCGATCGGAATTTAATACGTACATTCGAAACTGTCAAGAATATAAGTTGAACCAGAATCCAAAGCAGCCAGTACAGTATATAATAATTAGGATTATGAATGATAAAGAGTAAATCTTATCGATGTTTTCAGCAGAATTTGTGTCCAAAACTTGCCATATCATGCAGGTATTAACTATGGTGCATTCTAATGAGGAACGTGGCAATAATAGTTTGTTCTTGTATTTGCACAAATTCCACAGAGAGTACAATTGATATGTCATATGAGCTCTTTTTTATATTGAAAGTACATAAATGTAAGCTATCGAAGACTCGGCTTTGATTTTGGTTAGAACAGTTAAAATCACCATTGATTTCCATACCAGATGTTTCTATCTGTGATTTTGTGTTTATTTCTATTTATGAGTTTGGAGAATAATTTGGTTGAAGGATTGTCCATGATATAGTTTTCTCCTGTCAGTAGCATTTTCTTGACTTTTCTGACTATGAAATGTCTTTACTCTTTTGAGATTGTGTTTGCTTCCATGATTTTCTGGTTTGCTGAATGCTTTTCATTTAGAGAAAAGATATTGACAAATTATCAGATGTTTTGCAGTTGTTTCTTGACTTTTTGTGAGACTCTCGATTTTGCGGCATTTTAGTTTAGTCATTTCTGGTGAAACGTTTGCATACGTTTTGAGTACAAATCTGTATGGTAGCCTGTTGTAAATTCTTTGTAATCTTTATTTTTATGTTGATGTAGCTGTAGGTCTAGATGACTTTTGTAGGAAATATCTAGTTGTGTTGACCGCATCTTAGCATTAATGTTTTCTACTCGTGTAAGGATAATATGCATGAGTCTGTAGAATCAAATGTGGTGCTGTTAACATAAGGATGTCCTTATACGTGTATCCACGAAAGTATGATAATTAAGTTAATAACGTGGCATAGGGTGAAATAATATGAAAGTACTACATTTTTTTTATTTCTAGTTTCATTTCGTTATGATACAACTATTTCATTTTCGGTTCCCAATTACGAGTTTTCCAAAAGTAAATAGTTGTACAATTGCTTAGCTGTAGTGTCTAGTAATTCCCCACATTGTTTCAATATATACCTGTTTTGGTTTTTGATGTAAGAAGTGCAAAGTCATTTCTAGAACTTTGATTTGTGTCATATGATTCTTAAATAAGAATAACAATTCTGATGAAGAATTTTGTTGAAAAAGCCATCCAGTTTTGCATTTAAAGCTAACATAGATTATAATTTGCCATATATATGTATATGTAAATCGTTTTCAGTTATATATTTTATGAAATTTATTGCAAGAATAACACAAATAAACATTCAATATTTAAGTGAATAAAAAGTTAATTATTTTCATAAATATATAAATGCATATAAAAACTCTTTCATGTTCATTTTTGTTTACTGAAGAAAACATACACGCATTTATGGTTATATTTATAATGGTAACATAGTGATTGCATGAAGTGGTGTTTTTCTACTCTCCGTCGTTTTATTAAATATTCGAAAGAAACCAACAGATATAAATTGAGGAATTCGATATACCAGATAAAAGATAACCCAAATCCATTGAAATCACTCGTAATATTTCCAATGACTCCAGATTACCTTCGTTATACAAATGAAGATAAGTTGTAAGACAAACTAAATAATAATCATAATAACAAACAACAAATCGTAAGTTTGAATTTTGGCAATTTTTTGTCATGGATTTATTAGGACAGTTCAACTATATATCAACCGGCCTATGAATTTGCATTCATCGACAATGTCTCATTAATGTCCAAGATAAAAACATAGAAGGGCAACCATCATATGTTTTCTCCAAATGGCAACTGGGCTACCAGACGCCAACTGTTATAAATTCAACCAAATGCTAGCAAACATTTTTGTAAGCATCGCCAAACAAAATTTATCAATCCATGACAAAAATTTAACTTTAACACACAAAACAAATGAAAAAAAACTAAACATTAGTTCAACGAAGTATATCAACTATACTAGACATTAGTTCAACGAAGTATATCAACTATACTAAACATTAGTTGAACGAAGTATATCAACTATACTATACAACAGTTCAACGTAGTATACCAACTATACTATACAACAGTTCAACGAAGTATATCAACTATACTATATAACAGTTCAACGAAATATATCAACTATACTATACAACAGTTCAACGAAGTATATCAACTATACTATACAACAGCTCAACGTAGTATATTAACTATACTATACAACAGTTAAACGAAGTATATCAACTATACTATACAACAGTTCAACAAAGTATACCAACTATACTATACAACAGTTCAACAAAGTATATCAACTATACTATACAACAGTTCAACGAAGTATATCCACTATACTATACAACAGTTTAACGAAGTATATCCACTATACTTTACAACAGTTCAACGAAGTATATCCACTATACTATACAACAGTTCAACGAAGTATATCAACTATACTATACAACAGTTCAACGAAGTATATAAAACATACTATACAACAGTTCAACGAAGAATATCACTTAAACTATACAACAGATCAACGAAGTAATCATTTTTACTATACAACAGATCAACGAAGTAATCAACTTTATTATACAACAGTTCAACGAAGTAATCAACTTTACTATACAAAGGATCAACGAAGTAATCAAATTTACTATACAATAATACAAATATAAACAACGTGCAAAACAAAAAATTTATTCAACTATGTATTTACAACTAACAACAAAACTGTTGTATATTCAACAGAGCTGTTCAACTTGATGCATGCGTTTAACAACTGAAATAAATTAGTCAACTGACATACAACTGCATGTGTCCATGCACGATGGCTTGCAACTTTGAACAGTTTAAAATTCATCTGGATATAAAAATCAGTTTCACAGTGTAGATACTATTCTGTACGCTATCCGGAAGTCGCGATTTTCGAAGCGATGATTTCCAACTGGCTAACAGGACAGTTTTGCCTACGGTAACTTTTCTCATCATTTGTTTACTCTTATATCTACAAAGTGCTTTGAACATCTTCAAGGTATATATAGCATCATAAATATGAGTAACTGTAACAAAAACATGCATTAGAATATAAAATATACGTGTGCATCACATCAACTTGGTAGAAAAAAGTGAAATCGATGGACAATTTTGCTCTCGTAGTACAAAGCAAATAATCTTTTATTGCAAATATTTGCATCAGTTTACAGTTAAATATATACTGTTTCAATATTCTTTTCGTATTTAAGTAGAATATTCGTATTTCATATAAAAAAATATGTTTTCCGTGAGGATCCCAAAATAAATTACTGTACGATCAGTCTAAAACTGACTGTATTCTAGAAGCGATTTCAGATTTTTTGACTGTATGACCAGTCGTGATTTTGAAGAAAAAACAACAGCAATTTGAAGGTATATACGTGTATATGTGATATTATGAACTATCCAGGGAATTATAACGTGTAATTACTTTCATCAGACAATACAAATATATTTCTGATGAATTTTTTAGACGGCAAAATAATTGTATTTTTGTTCCATCAGTCGTATTTAAAATCAAATGCCTAAAAAGTAATACATGATTCTCTTATGGACTTTGTAATAGTGTATCGTTACAATTATCTGTTTAGCTATTACATTTTTAAAGATTATTTACACCGTCCGCCGTTGACCAATTTATGATATTAACATAAATCAAGCTTGTCGTTTAAAATAACAAAAAAAGGATAAAGACAGCTTTGCGTAGGGGGATAATTCATGTGATATAATTTTGGTAAGTTTACAGAAATAGAAGGTCCATAATGCATTAATCGAGTAAAAATGGAGCAATTTCAGAAAACTTTAATGATTGGTTTAGGAGGTGTTGGAAATACCTGATGGGTGCCCGCTATAATGTAATGTTCAAGTCTGTATCTTATATAAAGTAACCCCAAAAAAGATTTTTACTAAAATTCTAAATAGACGGTACACAATACAGTCATTATCATTTATGATAAGGAATCCGAATAAGATTAATTAATAGTTATATCAGTGACGGATTCATAAAACGGAGACCCGGCAGTTTGAAACCCTTTTTTTAACTATCAATTCATTTGTATGGGAACATATATTTGGAATCCCCTTTTCTCCTGGATTGGACCCCTCTCCATTTAAAAATGGCCGGAACCCTCAATGTATATTAAGTGATTTATGAGGAGGTGCGCTTACAAAACCGGCGAAACATATTGTATCGGTCCAACGGACGAACGGAAAGACGGACTTCTTTATCACTATAACCCCCCGCTTGACAAAGTGGTGTAAAATTGACACAAGAGACAGTTTTCTCGTTTGAATTGTTTTACATTGTCTTATCGAGGCCTTTTATAGCTCACTATGCGGTATGGGCTTTGCTTATTGTTGAAGGCCGTACGGTGACCTATAGTTTTTAATGTCTGTGTCATTTTGGTCTTTTGTGGATAGTTGTCTCATTGGCAATCATACCACATCTTTTTTATATAGCTCTACATCTTAAACAAAGTGAAGGAACTGTGATCAATTATAGGCTACAGTACGGCCTCGAATGTGTGTAAATATATGCATTTTTATATAACAACTAAATCTGTGTGTTTGTACAATTTTAAGTATAACGGAGGACATTTCTGAAACTTATATACTAGTATACATCAAACCTTCCTCTTATTTTAGCAACATTTAAACATCCTTATACTTAATGTAGTAAGTCGAGTACACCCTATCAAGCTAAAACATGTTTCATAAGTTTTCAGGATGTGAATGTATTGAAATATATTTGTGTTATTTAGAAAAATGCCACCTTCTAATGTATCATAAATAACTTTGAAATCACCACTAAAATACAGTGACATAAAGACTGATCATACAGTTTTAAAATAAACAAGCGAGACTGATCGTACAGTGAGAAATTCAAACAAGTGTAATTTTCTTATTTCTGGCTTCAAAGATCTGGTTGAAACTTTTACCACCACTTGAAATATACTTCATTGAGTTAATTAAGTCTGGTTTTTACGTTAATTTGTACACTACGAGGGCAAAAAGATTGTTTTTAGGTTCGCCGACTGATTTTTCTTAGTGATGCACTTGAAAATCTCTTGATTAAGGCAAAGACACGAATATTGAATGTGCGGAATTTAATTCAAAACCATTTGAGAATATCGATGTCGGCTGAATTAATAATTAAGCAATGTACAGATGATCAACTTACCGTTTAATTCAGTATACCCATCAAATTTAAAATGTGATCCAAAAAGTTCTCGCTCCGAAAATCGCGACTTCCGGATAGCGTACAGAATAGTATCTACACTGTGTGTTTGGATACTTAGTAAACAACTCTAATGCTGACTGAATAGCATTAATAAAAATGTCATTGCCAATATATGACAGATTCGCCATCATCAGCGAATTAAGTTGGATGGATATCATCAAAATCAGTATGTTTAATAGCCTTGCCCTAAACTTTGTGTAGGTAAGATCTAACCCCTCTTTGTTTAAAACAGTCTGAAACTGAAATCTTGTCAATGATTTCCCATTTATATGGCAAAAATGAGGACCATCATTTCCAGGTCTTATTTGCAAAAAGGCTTTCAAACTTTGTAAAGGACATATCTCATTTGATCCATTTTTATTTATTTTTTACAACTGAAGTAGTGGATCTCTCTTTTTGATCAGTTTTTGAAAAAAATTATCGTAATAAAAAGCTGATTCAAGATGGTCAATATAAACATCCCGCCTATGTTAAACATGCTCTTGCATAACATTCGTTTTTAATGGCAAATTCACTCACACGTAAAAATGCAGCAAGCTAAGTGAAATGCTGTTTGAAACAATATTGTTTTATAATAAGAAGAGCACACGTGCCTCAAAGCCACATTTAATCTAATCAAAATATCAATAGTCAAAAGTTCCCGAAGATCTTAAGAATTGTAAAGTCTTTCACAACCACCCAAAAGTTTCTGTATGATAAAAGATTTAGTTAAATCTTCATTCCCTTGAATTTTTAATTTTTAATTTATTCCAGATATATATGATCTAATTGTAATGATGAATAATGATTTAGTGACAAAAAAACCAATATAACCAATAATTTGTCTGTTACTTGGTGGCCAACTAAGGGGAATAGAATATTCCATCCTAAACATATTGAACGAATGCAATGCATTTTCATAAACATTTCTGGCACTTTGAGAAATTGAATAATTCAACAATTTTGAAGCTTCTATAACAAAAGATGTAGGAATTCGTGTGGAATAGTCTGTGACGTCCGGTCGGCATTGCTCGTTACTTCTCTGAATTTCTTCATCTGTCCACGAGATAAAGCATCAGCAATAAAATTGTATTTTGAAAAAATATGCAATGCTTTAAATTGAAAATTAAATAACAATGTCCACACAACTATTTTTCTTAACAAAAACATAACCCTGTCTTTTTTTTTTAAGATTTTGAATTTAAAATTGTAACAACAGCCATATTATCACAATGAAAAATTGTCTTCTTATTCGTTAACCTTTCTTTCCGTAAATAGATGGCCAAAGCAATAGGTATAATTTCCAAATAAATAATGTCACTCAATAACACTTTGCCCCAATTATGGCCATTGTAAAATTGCCCATGGCCCATTTAAATAAGCTGCACAAACCAGTGAATGACCACCTGCACTGTCAGTATACAAATGTAAATCAGCATTTGAAACCCAATCTAAATCTTGGATATATGTATAGCCATTAAATTCTTTATAAAAATATTGCCACATATGCAAATGATCTCGTATTCCTTTGGTCAATCTTATAAAATGATGAGATTTTTTTACATTTTTAAAAGAGCCATATAGACGCCTCGAAAATGCCCTTCTGGAGGGAAGAGCCCTTGCACAAAAAGCCAACGAACCTGTTAAAGACGCATTTCTTTCAGAGTAACTTTTCTTTTTTCCAATACCCAATTTATCTGATCTTTCAGTTTTTTTTTAATTTAACCAACCTCTCATCTGAATAAATTAACAAACCTATAAAATTGCAGTTTTGTGCAAGGACCTGCTGATTTTTTTTTTATTTGCTATAGGAACTTCCAAGTTTGAACAAACTTTTGAAAATGCAGTCATAAGAAAGAGACAGTCATCTTTATGAGCTTCTCCAACAAATAAAAAATCATCAAGATAATGATTCAAATTTTCAGATGCGTTTTAATTTTAACTGACCAATGCAAAAAGGTTGAAAATTTTTCAAATGTAGCACAACTAATAGAACATCCCATGGGCATTATTTATTGGATATAGTAAAGACCATTTAGTTTGATGCCTAGAAAATCAAAATCACCAGGATAACATTTAAGTAAAGGAAATGCCGATTTAATATTTATTTTTGTCATTAAAGCCGAATTCCCCATTTGTTTAACAATTTTGACTGCATTGTCAAATGATGAATAAGTGACCTTGGTAAACTGAGTATCAATAAAATCATTAATACTTTCCTTCGGAAGTAAGCCAGTTTTCTTAGGAACTAAACCAATAGGAGAGCACCGACGATTTGAAATAGGTTTATGTTTGAATGGGCCTTCCCTTTGACCTAATGATATCTCTTTATTCAACTTCTTTTGAGCTTCAATAGGGTTTTTCAAAACAGACAACAAATTTCTATATTCACATGAACGTCTAGGACCTAATGAATTTTAAAACCATATTTAAATCCATTCAAAAGTTCAACAGCGCTTTGCTTATCATGATATAGTTCCAGAAGCTTAGAAAGTGCATTTACATTAACCGGAGATGTTCCTAGGGCCCAAACATTAAGCTGGTCTGGATGTAGTTCTGAAAAATTATAAATTATCTTTTCTGAAAACCTCCTTTTGGGTTTTGTCTATTAGCAGAGTTGTTAACAAAAAGTGAAATATTATTTCTCTTAAACCTAGATGGACCAGTATTACCTTCATTGTCCATAAAGCAACGACATCGTAAAGCAGGATGATTAAAACCACATTTGAGACATGCATGCCTGTATTGGCAATTGCGTTTATTGCAAAAACCTTTAAAATTTAAATCTCAGCATTTATAACCATCATTAGCTTGCTGTTGTTTTTGAGTATTGTTAGTTAAAATACGCAACCACAAAAAACCATCCATGGATGATCATTTTTCAGTATGATCCCTTGATACTCTCAAACGAAATTGTTGGTCATAAGAATACCATTTTTCAACAGGATGATCAGCCGCTGCACCCCTTATTATTGACATATATGAGAAAAGTTCACTTGCTTTTCCAGGATACCTTTCAATAAGGACCTGGGCATAAGCAATAAAACACTCAGTCCAATCCTCAACAGAATTAACAGTATGGTTTTTCTTAACTTTGTTTTGTATAACCAGCATACCGTCATTAATGCCAATGGTGTTTTTATTTGTTTGACTGTTGAAATTGTTGATGCATAAGGGACAAATCAATATATTCAAAATTCCAATTTTTTTCCTTAAGCTTTTGACTTATCAATAAAACAACCTCATTAAAATCAGGCAACATTAGATGTTCATCAAAAACTTCAATAACCTCACCTAAGGCAGCTAATTCAGGTTCAATCTCTTGAATTCTACATCTGGTTGCAAGGCAACTAGTTGAGATCCATCAACACTCCGTCTTTTTACTACAAGGGCATCTTCATCAATATCAACTTCGGGACGCCTTCTCTCATTCCTAAATGGTGGTTGAAGTTGTTCCCTGTGAGCCAGTCTAAGACGAAGTCTCCAACCGGGTCCTGCGGACGACGCCTGCCTCTATCTCTTGGTATTGTTATCAACTATTATAATTATAAAAACAGATTAGCTACATACATCAAGTCTTAAAAGCCCATTCATCTTTCAAAATATAAATTCAACTTCTTATTCAATCATTTGATTTAGATAAATGAAATACCACATATAACCCACTACGTTGTCTTAAATAAAATTAATACATTTGAATGCATTAAACAACTGAAGTTGGTAACAAAACACAATTAAAACAAGTGCAATGTTCCTTCAAACAAAATATAACGTCGTTATAAACGGTAAGTTAGATTACCAAGCTTATCTAATTATCCGCAAATTAAAAAACTTATAAAAGATGTACGTGTAACAAATTAAACATAAGCGGGCATGTAAATGTTAACACGGCTTACACTACAAACATGTAATTACCTGTTTAAAGAATATCGCTCATACATTACCACGGCCGACACTCGGCTAACCGAGAGATAGGTCGGTTAATCTATATTGAGTATGCGGCTATATCGGCGGTTGGTCTGTTAAGAGTAAAACGCACAATTTTAATATTAAAATCTATTTAATATACAGATTTTAGGTACATTATAAGAATCAAATCAAAAAAAGAAAAGTGTCTGACAAAATGATATATATCATAGAACATTTTCCAACTGTAAAAACATTTCATAGTCTGCGCAGTTTTCAGTAAAACCAAAAGGCATCGCGCAAGTATGTAGTATTTATGCTTATACGCATAGCAATTTTTGTAATGAAAGGCGAAAAAAACAATTTTAGATATCATTTAAAGTACACAAACTCGTACTTTGGTTCTAAAATATAAATTGAAATCAGTAAATATTTTATAATTGTAATATAACGTGAGTAATACCACGTTTTAGTGAACATTATGGGAATAAAGTCTGTTAATGGGTTGGACAATTGAAATAGCCACGACAATGGTTGTGCTACCTTTATATTTTCCCTTTGAAAAAGTTAAGAATGAGATGCTCTTGAGTAAAAAAAATTACAATACGCTGCAACAGTATCCTTCTAGTAAGAACATTTTTATTTTAACTTCCTTTGCATTTTATTAAGGGGTGTGTTCACATGGATATGGATTGCCTGCTGGAATATGCATTATAAACGTTTTCTTCAGCCTTAATTTTTGTGTCTGTTCAAAGTGGCACGTTCTCAAATCCGTCCGAAAGTGTCTTTTTAATACAACACAGGGTACATATAACGTGTTGTCGTTCTCATATGCACATGATATTTGTCACTGGACGTTAAACTCTAAATCGTCAACATCATCCGATTGGTTCTTTTCTTCTGTTACTGAATCTGTTGTTTACAAATCAGTCTAAAGAAGTAAATGGAAAGGAGCGAATGCAGCTACATTTGGTTATCTTAAGTTTTAATTCATTTTATTCCGTTTAGTTCCTTTCTATTTAAGTGCCAGTCTTTGTAAGAATCAGGCAATTTAGGTAAAAATTAAAACATGATCAGAAAAAACCCACCGAGCTAATCATGCTATTTAATACTTACATGTACCATCATCCTGAGTTAAAAAGTGTTAGTCTTTCGTTTGTGTGTATCTGGTAATATCAAATAACTTGGTTAGAAAATCAGTTAGAATGATAGCAAATAACAGAGTTATCTCCCCTTATTCCTTAATTTCTAGTTCATTTCAACCAAATTGTATCTTCTATTACCAGAACAGAAAATGGAAATGAAAGTTATTTTTGTGCATAACTACATATAATGAACTAAAATCAATGTCAAATTGGGTGGGTTTTTTTGGTCATGTTTTCACCACTGCCTGATTCTTAGGCAGACTGGTACTTAAGTGCAGAGGAGAACTGCAGTTGTCCGCATGTAAACTTATAGCATTTATTACCAATATGAGTACATAGCAATCCGTTACTGTTTCAACACCCAGGGGTGTTTCATGTCTTTATTCTCAAACAGTTATTATTTTTTTCTATCTTTTTTTATTAATGCATAACTTCCTACTGTCCTTATCTATTATTCTATATGTTTTTTGTTTCCACCCAGATTCTCGTGTATACAATGAGGGTCCGGATTGGGGGTGTTGTTTATTTCTATATTCTTTAAATTGTCTGTTACTTTTCTCTACATTTTATTTTATCTTACTCATTATTATTTCTTTATTCTTTGTATATTCTAGCATCCCAATATATTTTACTTACTGATGTTTAGTTACATTACGACGTTTATCTCTGATTTATATGCTGGTTAATACCAATTTAGATACAAATTAGTGTCATTCATGACAACCTAAACAGAATCCACATGATATATGCGACCATTCTTGGATGAAATCAATATGTGTAGATTATAACATGCCCTTTTCTATATTAACCCTGGTATCATCCCGAGGCTCCCATATCGACCTCGAGGCTTTAGCCGAGGGCCGATATGGGTCAAAGGATGATACCAGGGCAAATATGGAAAAAACATGTTATAATCGTTAAGCTATTTATCACATATTTAAGTGTTGCAGAAAAGAGGGAAAAAAAGTTCAATTATAACAATTTAATGAAACACAACAGGTAAATCTTAAAAATTTATCCGTATCCGTAACAAATATGTGATAAGATATAAATAACACATAGCTGAGAGGGTGATAGAGCAGATTGGGTCCCGAGAAAACATTGTCAACCGCGGCGAAGCCAAGGTTGACAATGTTTTTTCGAGGGATACCGATCTGCTCTATCACCCTCTCAGCTATGTGATATTTGATTTATTGTAATGAATGTCCTATCACCATTTTCTTTAACAGATGAGTTTTATTATCAAGTATTTTCTATGTAGTCACGTATTTGACAGCGTAACGGGTATTTGAAAAATCATCAGAAGTGAAGTAAATAGACAATAGTAGTGCATTGACTTGACATATAAACGATACAAGGATTAGGCCCGAAACGGGAAAAAAGCTTTGCTATCAAGAAAAAAAAAATATTTTCAATTGTTGTTATTTTGTTATTGTTATTTATTTTATTTAAATTTTGGGTAAATACCCCTTTCAAAAGGCTTCATATCTGGCTGAGAAATATACATCACAATGAACATGATGAAATGTACATCAACAGTTGAAACCCATCGATGGTGAACGAATGCGTTTAATACCAACAATAAGCATAACACACAATGATTTATAGGTTTTAAAGTAAAAATATTAACAAGTGGAGTACGTTTTTCCAACAATTGTAAAAGAAATAAGTTTGAGTCGTTCCACGCTTCGTTGTATAGTAAATTAGAACTTTAAGCATTGTCTATAAAATAACTTGATGTAGATTCAATTCATTGTCGTTTAAACTGCCGATTTTTGATTGGTCTAGCCGAGAGGGTAACATTCCAAAAAATTGTCACCCGCTCAGCCATGTGATAGAGTAAATTAACACCTTCGTATTAGGCAATCAAAATATGGCATTTTAACATGATGTATAATAATACTTTAATATTACACTTTATATCAGTTTTCAATATTCATGGCCTAAATTCATTGTTCATGTCAGTGTTTCCGTATATATTATGTTTCATTGCTCATGTGTTGTTTCCGTATATTTTAGCCACTCGTCTTGAGCCTACCCATTTGATCCGATAACACCCCATACAGCAATAAAATTATACTTTTATTGCCATTCATAACTCTTAACAGACCAATTAACAGACCGGGTTTTATACATCCGACCCATTAACAGACCAGGTTTTAAATAAAGATTGATTTATGTCACCAAAATACAGATTTTTGTGTAGATTTTTCACACAATGATATCAATTTGGTTGACAAACATAATGCCTGTCTTTGTTCGATGTTCAAAATATCGCATGCAAGTAAATTCAACCAACGCGTCTTTTTGTGTACATTTTGTGTGTGTAAAATGTGTATAAATTTATTGATGAGTAACACGCCTTTTCATCTTATAGATCGTACATCGATGCTAGAAAAATAATAATTACACCACTGGATTCAGTACATTGAATTGTTTTGTTAGACATGAATAATTTTTATGATAAACATATATTTAAAAAGTTATACAATGAAACATGCAGAATTTCCAATGATTTCCTTGGTAACACCTGATTAACAGACTTTAGCCAACCCGATTAACAGACCCACCGCCGATATAGCCACATACTCAATATAGATTAACCGACCAATCTCTCGGTTAGCCGAGTGTCGGCCGTGATTACAATCAAAACAAATATATCACCTGTATTAAAGCATTTTAAATTTAATGCTATTCAATGATTGATATATGTGTGCACAAATGTAACTATTGAATAATAGTCTAGTCAGTATAAATGCTATACAAGTAAGCGATTCATTGAATTAAGAATCAAACTATTTGCAAGAACAACTTTCAAAGAAAATAAAATTATTCTTTTATAAATTACAGAAACAAAATCATTCGGAAAATTCAACTGCAACAACTATATCTATTTATCACTAAAACATATGTACTTATCTTATGTCTGAATCAGCCCATCCTTTTTGCGTTCCTTCAGTTCAAATCACGCAATGAACAAATCACGAAAAGCATACAATTTTATACCAAATAAAAGCGGGAAAACCGCTTACGAAATTATGTAGGTAAATGAAAGACGCTCAAGTCCTTCAAAATTAAAGAAAAGATAACTCTAGTTTAGCAGACGATAATCTTAATTTATTAAATTGATTTAATGCTTAATGATTAAATCTTATTAATTAAAAAAAACAACCAGATAATACGTGTATGCGAGTTATGAGTAGGTCTTAAACAAAAAACAATAGATGATCCAGAAACAGGTCTTTCTATTTTAATGACAGATATCTGATAAAAAAGTGTGTAATTGCCACAAACATTATTTTAGAAAGATCATTCGAGTTGACCGAAATTCGTTACTCGTGTAAACAGAGGTCAGTGGT
The DNA here is from genome assembly GCA_019925275.1 of Mytilus edulis. Lineage (NCBI taxonomy): Eukaryota > Metazoa > Mollusca > Bivalvia > Mytilida > Mytilidae > Mytilus > Mytilus edulis. Next base: position 90,032,120 of record CM034352.1, on the reverse strand, counting down.
CGAAGTCGGAACTTGAAGTACACATTGACGTAGTATACTGATACATCTGATAACCATGGACCCTAGGGAACAAGAAAGGTATGAGACATTAAAAAAATGTATGAATCAAAGTCTGTGTCCAAATGCTTTGCAAGTTTGAACCTTAAATTAGAGGGGGATGTTGAAATTCTGAAAACAGAGGTCAAGGTACTAAGGGACAATGTAGGAAACCTTGAATCTCATGCAAAACTCATTGATGATAGTATTAAAGATATACACAACAAACTCCTCCCTGATATTGAGGAAAAAATATCAACAGAAGACAAGGAATGGTTAAAGTTGGAGTATTGGATTGGGGCCGAAAATCGAACCTGGTGATAAGTAGTGTAAGCAGACGTAATTAAAACGTAGAAGTGGGTTAAGTGTCGTACCCGATGTGCCGTCGTCTGTTGCAAAACTTCGTTTTAATCCTTTTAATGAAAGACGTGCACTGTCTTCATTTGAACAGAGGAAAGTCCATCTAGTCTAAATTAAAGAGTACCAGTTTGTCATGCTGAAAAAAGAAGAGATCATCATAGACTTTTTATCAGACCTTTTCGTGAATGTTTTTTTTTATTTTAACTGAAATAAAAAAAAAATCAAACAAAACTCATTAGAAAACTCATATTAACATTTTGTTTATTTATGTTGTATGTAATAACTTTGTTTTTGCTTTATTTTTGCCATTGTGTATTTTTAACTCTCTCTAAATTGTTTTTTATGTTTCCCAGTTCATCCGCACATGGCTTTTTTGCATATTAGGTAGCTCAGGTAGACATGCGCAAACTGAACCGGATTTTTTGACTCAAGCTATTCAGACAAAAACACAGATAACAATAATACTAGTACATTGTAACCCATTCTAAACTACAGAAACACATATTATGAGCCTTTCGAGAGTATTTAGGTAAAAGGTATTTCAAATATGCACCCTTGCTGAATTCGTCTAGTAGGTGTCAATAATAGTTTTATAAGTTTTGAACGTGATCACAGTCAATCATAAAACGCGTATGTCAATTGGACGTGTTATGATAGTATAACTGTTTCCTTTTTATGTTTTGACATCTCCACATATAAGTAACATGTCACTAAAGAGTCTTTCAAAACTGTCTCATCTTTAAAGTGACAATCAACCTAAAAAACTAGTCATATTAATCAAATAATCAAAGTACTGAAGTACTGAACATCGGATGATCGAAGGTTCTTGTGGATGGTCAAAAGCAAATGTCACAGAAACAGATCACATCTCTATACCTGAAACTGAGGTTAATTTACAGAGATATTTTATTCTTATACAAGTTCGTGCTTGGATGATAAAAAAAGGACAAGAAATTCAACCTCACCGTAATAACTATTATATTGTAGTGATACACATCAGTATACTTTTGACTATTATACTGATATAATAATAGTCCCAGAGAATACACTGGTTTGTTGTTATATATTATATTGATATTACAGTTGCATGTATATATAAGGCTCATCTATTTATATCATATCATTATATTCTACTAATATTATAGTGCAGTGCAAGTGCACGGTGGACACTCTTCTGTAAAGAAATCAAAGCATTAAAGGCTGTAAAAGCAATTGCTGCCATGTTAATGTTTTGGGGACTATATTTTTGCACCCATATATATAAAAATTAAACCAGACAGGACTAGAGTGATGTCTAATGATCAGAAGTAAGAAGGTTTTAACTTTATATCAATAAAAGACTTTAACAGGAAATCATTTTTAATATGTTTTATATTTCACGAAGAGACAACAAGTTTACCAGGCTAAAGTTTGGCTTAGTTATACATGTGCTGAAACATATAACTAAAAAAAAATCACTATGGATTATCCCCTGGTAGTGTTTGTAACTGGGCAATAATTTCCTTTATTGATTTAATTTTAACAATTTTCATAATTAATTTAAATTCACTATTCAGTTAAAACATTTCAACTTTCCAGACGCAAATGTTGACAAGCGGAACAGAAATAAAATATCTCACAAGACATAAACATGTCACGTAAAAAATAAATATATATTTCATCTTACTAAAACTATTTTCATAATGTTACTTTGACATCATTTCTTAAAATTAATAAGTCCTGAACATAATTGCTTAGTTGATATGTGTCATCCTCATGCAATACGAGAAAACTATAATGGTGATGCAATCCCTAAAAAGGGGGCGGGGGCATCACAGGCACACATGGCATTAAATTGTCATTATACAACAAGAACAAACAGCTCTTTCATTAGCGTATTTAAGGCTATAAATGTTTGGGTTTCAAAAGTTCACACAATTATTGACTTTATACAGAAAATTCGTCATGGTAAAACATTTAATGCTTCACCCATGATACGTGATTTTAAAGTAAAATTATTTCTTAAAACACTGCAAAAAAATTGATTCATATTGATTAAAGTGGTATCGTCATAAAGTGCGTTGAAATGAACAGTTCTATAGCAAACATCGATTTCCCTCACACAATGTTTTCACACAGGAGTGGGAAAGCACTATAGTAAGGGGTGTCAGTTAAGTTATTTTTAGAATACAGGTAAAATTGAGAATGGAAATGGGGAATGTGCCAAAGAGACAACAACCCGACCATAGAAAAAAACAACCAACAAGTCTTCAATGTAGCGAGAAATTCCCGCACCCGGAGGCGTCCTTCAACTGGCCCCTAAACAAATATATACTAGTTCAGTGATAATGAACGCCATACTAATTTTTAAATTGTACACAAGAAACTAAAATTAAAATAATACAAGACTAACAAAGGCCAGAGGCTCCTGAATTGGGACAGGCACAAAAATGCGGCGGGGTTAAACATGTTTGTGAGATCTCAACCCTCCCCCTATACCTCTAGCCAATGTAGAAGAGTAAAGGTAACTATTTGATTCTAGGTATTTATAACCTGTGTGACCAGTGTGTAGTGATTTTGATACACGATAAATTATGAATGAACGATAATTTTATGAATGAACAAGAGCACCTGACCAATTAAACATATAAAACCGTATTTATTAAGAGATAATTCAGTCAAATTTTCAGTACTAAATCAACAACTGAAATGATTCCATATTTTGTTAAAACATCGTACGATCGAAGAAGGGAAATCGCAGGAATGAAAATGCACTTTTTTCGTTTGTAATGACCGCGGATCTTTAGTTTTTTTTAGATCGGTTGTTAACCCAAAACTAATTTGAATAAGTTATGCATGATGGAAATTTAGGCGATAGCAATACATAGGAGTGACCTCAAGGTCATCCTCTGTAAAAAAACAGAATTATCTGCATTAAATAGGGGAGCCACCTTGGCCAACAATAACAAAATTAAACCTCCGAACCTCAACATTAATCATTACAAAACTTGAACTGGGAAATAGTTTTACAGATACTTAAACCATACATAGGGAAACAAATGTCTTTAAAAAGCATGAAGAAAGGGAAAAACATTTTATTTTATTGTGATAAAAACTATATTTTGTTTACACAAATGGCTGGGGAAGAAGGCCACTCACTGTATTCTAGTTAATTTACATATTTAATTAAAACTGTATAACCATTAGGCGAGTGACTTATTTCAAAAAGACGCTTAGTTATCGACTTTAATGCACCCACCTAACACACGGCTGTATTATATATCATTCGAAAGCTGTTAATCTGTACTTTCTGTTTTGCCCGGTCGTAAAAAAATCGTACGGTGCAATTTTTGTTAAATCAAGGTCAAAGGTCATGAAAAAAAAAATCAAATTTTTGCGATTATTAAATAAAACGCCATTTTCTAATTCTTGTACCATAAAATTTTCCAGAAGATCATATGAACTTTATGAAACATGATACATAATTTCCAAATCAAACAAAAAATAAGAGATTCGATGCGCAAAATTTCCCGAAAATTGAAATTTATCACAAATCCTAAAAAAAAATGAAAAGTTATTCAAAAAGCAAAATATATCTTGGGGAATCGATATTTGAATGCTAAAAAAATAGATAAATGTATATGTTTTAGGTCAAGGAATATTTGTTTTGTAATTTTAAGATGCAATTATTAATTATTGTTCATGGAACAGCCTTCTATTGAAGTGTTTGCAGTTGCCCAAAAATCTGCCATCGGCAAATAGCGATCATTTTGTTAATCTATGTTAAAATAGCACATCGCTAATTGTGAATATCAGGGAGGAGAATGATTTTCCATAATAAAAGAAGGGGTATTTAAAGTAAGAAAAGAATATATGCGAGGTAATTGAGATTAAAATATGTTTTTTACGAAGTCAAACCGATTTACTTTTTGTAATCTTGTTTAAATGCAAACATTACTTTGCGACTAAATCGTAGGCAACATTGAAATAAGTAACCTTGTTTAGAAACACTTGGTTGTCTAAAGCGGGATGTAAACGAACTTAATAAAATGCGGCTGCTTCTTATTTAGTTTAAAATCGTGTTATAGTAAGTCATATTAAATGTGTTTAGAAGTTTAATCGCTTTAATTATTTGAATAAAATATGCTTTGAGTATTTTCTACATAAGCTTTAAAAATACAAATGCATGTCATTGTGTATGTTAAACACTATAAGCAGTTATGAAATAACAAAATGAAAAAGTTAAATACCCTTCCTGACCTCATAAGAACATTCGCTGTTTTAGGAGTGTTCGTTTTCATGGTGTGCTGTGTTTTTTGGACTGTTGTTCATCTCTTGGACTTTAATCTTATTTTGTTCATGGTTTTAATTAACTTTATTTGATTTATGGTTTGAGATGTTGATTGTCCCTTTGGTATTATTTTACTTTAAACACATTAACTTGCAGTAATGAAAATCAGCCAAAAAATCACCTCAAAGTAAATTGAAGAAGATTAACGCAATAAGACAAATATCCGCGAAAATAACTTAATTTGCTCACGATGATATATATATAGAGAACCAAATCGTTATCATGATACATTTAGCTACTGATTTACAATTTTTAAACCTTTTACTACTTGAATAGTGACGAAATATATCAAAGGGACATCAAACTCATAATTAAAAACGAACTGACAAAGCCAGGCAAAAAACGAACAAGACAAGTATACAAAAAACATATAAAACTACAGATTGAGTAGCACAAACCCCCAAAACATGTTTTGAGTGAACACAGGGGCTCCCGAAGGGTAGGCAGATCATGTTCCACAAGTGACACCCGTCTTAGTTTAAACATATTTATTTATAGTGGATTGGGAAACAAGTTTTACAACTTAAATTAATCGCTTTCCACTTTGCGGGTGCGAGTGCTGCCTTGTAGCGGCATTAGCCTGCTCTTTTTCGAAATCTACAAAGGTGTGTTTAACGTGCAAGAGATATGGCTCTCTCTTAACACGGGTCAGCCATTTATCGTTCCCTTCCGACGGACTTTCATAGTTTCCTCAAGACCATACTCACAAATGGTGTCAAGGAAGAGCCGAAAATTCAGTCCCTGAAATTTTCATCACGGAACGGAAACGAACCAGAAACCTTTGCGTTAGTAGTCCGATACACTAACCACTACACCACGACTCTCTTTTACCCGTCTTGTGGCTCATGTATTTCCTAACTCGGTGCCAAGCCTTATTCGGTTGGTGACATTCACGCCAGAAATGACGGCAATTTGGTTACGTCGATGGAACTTATCAGTCGTCATCTGGCGAAACAGATATCTCATAATTGCAACCAACTCGTAGTGGCGTCCATGAAATTTTCAAAGGGATGATTTCAACTTTGCATTTGAACTCTGGTTTAAAACATGTTTAAACCACCATTTTTCTTCAAATGCCCTGTACCAAGTCAGGCATATGGCAGTTGGTATCGAATAATCTGTTTCTTTGTATGTTGGCGTTTGTTTTTGTAGCAGTTCTGTGTTTCTGTTATATCGTTGTGTTCCTCTTATAGTTGATGTGTTTTCCTAGTGTTTGCTTTGTGACCCGGATATATGTAGTTACATAGAAATGAAAAGTTTATAATTTGGTAGTAAGGGGTGTTTTTATGGGTTGTTTTATGCTCATCTCTTTTGTCGTAAAACTTGTTCTCAACCAACCCTCATCATCGATTTCAAGATACGTGATAGAGTAAACTGTATTTTTTGAGTCTTTTATTTTTATTGAAAATACGAGTCCAACATTGTCACAAATTTTGCGATATTCAGTGAGATGACATCATCTATATAATGGAACGTTAAGTTTCAAGATAATGATAGCTTCTTTTCAGTCGTCATCAGAAACTCTTGCATGAAGTCATCCTCGTATGAAAAATGAACTAGTCATTCAAGCTATTCAGGAAGTCTAGTTGTAACTAGAATCGTTGCGTATTAATGGATATTTTTTCTTCAAAATTATTCTTATTTGACGAATTAATGCATGTAAACAATGAACAACGCAATTTAAGCAATCAAGTAGTCAAGGTTTATAATGTGTTTACTAGTTTTTGAAATTCTTTGAAATTACAATTTTCATCAATTTATTCTCTATTTATTTTGGTCTAAATTTTCTATTCACATTAAATAAATAAAAGGTCTTTTCACTACATCAATATTTATAATGAAGCTACAAATCAAACAATTAGAAAAGTCGAAATATGTTTATTTCAGTCTGGTAGTTACAATGCAGATTGCAATATTTTAGTTTCACCCCCTTCATTTCAAGCAATAAGATGATTCGCGCACATATTTTTTCTACTCTAATTTTTTCAGATTCTTAAGAATTTGTTTATTAAATCTTATATTGACCACATACAATGTTTAAATAGGAAGAAATGCTTAAAAGCTGTTTTTTCGCAGATGGCGGTATTTTGGGCAACTGTATGAGTTGTTATGATTTGCTGTTTGATTAGAAGTAAGCATAATTTTAGGAAATTTTATGATGTCAAAAACTTCTTTGATAGTCATTACAGGGTTTTACTAAGTTTTAATTGATTAGCATTTGCACCAGAAAGAAAAATTTGGGTTTTCACACATTTTGTTAACTTTTATTCGAATTTCAGGAAACATGTGCTATCTGTCAAAAACACGCTTTAAATATTAAAAAATGCGTTTGAATAATGACTGTTAATCTCTCTGCTAAAAGCTTAAATTGTTTGCATATGTGAATTTAGTATATAAAAGTCATATTATGCAATCAGGCTGAAATCTTAGAAAATATGCACTTATTCGTCCTTGGCCTTTGATCTTGATTTGACGGAAATTGCACCGTACGATTTTTTTACGACCGGGCAAAACAGATAGTACAGATGTGTAGCTTTCAAATGATATATAATTTAGCCGTGTGTTAGGTAGGTTCATTAAAAAATTATTTTTATGGTTAAAGTCACTCGCCTACATGACACGGGAGAACTTTGGTTGTTATTGGTTAAACGGTTCGAATAAAACATTTTACGTCTCTTTCATGTCTCTTTTCTTTTTTGTACTTTAGTTTTTTTATATTGCTCTGAATATGCTTATTGACAGTATAATTTTAGAACATAAACATGTATCCTTCACATATGTAAGTGCTATAAGATATGGGTAGTTTGAAAATTGGTTGCATAAATTGTAGAGGCCTGTCTTCTGATAAAATAAAAAGAAGAGATGTAATGCAGTAAATGCAGAGAAAAATATGATATGGTTTTCTTGGTAGATATGCATTGTAAAACAGAACTTAAAAAATATTGGCGGGCAGAATGGGGATATAAAATAATATTTGGGTCGAATACCACGAGCAGAACGGGTATGGCTATCTTGTTTAGAAGCACTTTTTCTTTTGAAATTTTTGGGCAGAAAGTGGATCAAGATGGTAACTATGCAATGCTAGATATACAACTTTTCAATCATAGAATGACAATAGCAGTAGTTTATGGACCCAATGAGGACAAACCATTATTTTATGAAAGGAGTAGATTCAGTAAGACCCCTTTTTGGTCCCAAAGTATAGCAGTTTTACAAAATTGTTAAAATGTATACTTTTATTTATTTATTGGAAAGGTGAATGCTTCTGCTACATTAATATGGGCTGTTTTTGACAATACAATGCACATATATCGGGTACAAGCATCATTAAGTCATGCTAAATTACTGAAATCTTCACAATTTTAGCATTTTAGTTAAATTTTAGACGGTTTCCGTCTTAAATAAAAGTGGCCTCATTCGTATTCATTCTTAATATTGAAATGTAAGTTGTATTTAATGATAATACATAACATATATAAAGGTTGAGCATGAACATGGATGTGGCCACTTTCATTTTTGACAAAAACCATCTGAAAAGTGACATTTTTAGGCGTATTTGATAGATTTTTCATATCTAAGCTAGAACCGGAGCGTTTTTAATGAGTAAATCAGTTAAAATCTTTCACAGTTACTTATTTAATCAACTGAAACAGACACTTAAGGGGGCTCTCGGGTCTAAATCAAATTTTTTTCCTAGTATAGGATTTCTCTTTATTTTTTCATGAACTTTATCATATACTTAATAGAAAAATAAAATAAAATAATGGGGTCACCGTCCATTTAAGCCCACAATCTGCCTCCGACAGAGCTATACATTTTTGTTAATGTCCTTTTTTCCTGTTGAACTAATAGGCGAAATAAAGGTAATATCGAAATAAAAAAAGAACTAAATTACAGATATCGCTAAAATTTTGCAATTATTTAGTTTTTGTAACTTATTAAATTTTGAAAACAATAATAAAAAATATAGGTCACCGATGAGTTAATGAAGATATTTAAATTTTAATGCCAAAAAATGGCACTTTTGCACCAAAGGAAGAACATTTGGGGCTTTTTCAATGATGAAAACATCTGGGGCTAAAACGAATCGATTTTTTTGGTTGAGTTTTGTACCATATCATAAAGTAATAACTAATAGTGTAATATATAAAATTTATAATTAAAAATCAAATGTTTAATTTTTTACCAAAATTTTTGTACCCGCGAGCCTCCTTAAGTGTTAAAAAAGTGTCTAAAATATTTCGTCAGATGACCCTGAAATTTGAGGCCAAAATCGGCCCTTACCAGACCTACTCCTTTTCCAGCGAGATATTGAAAAGTTTGGTAACACTTCAGTAATAGTTGGGGGTGATTGGAATTTACCACAAAATTATGATATGGATACTTTAAACTATTTGCAAAAAAAATAATCCAAAAGCAAAAAAAAGGTCTATGAAAGGATGGCAGAAATAGATCTGGTTGGCTTTTATTGGGAATTACACCCAGAGAAAAAGAGTTTTTTTCCGGGAGATCTAGAGGACCTAACAAGAAGCAGGCAAGACTGGACTACATCCTTGTTTCATCTGATTTTCAACCTCTTATCACCTCGTGTGGTATTGGTGTTACATATAGGTCTGATCACTCACCTGTATCTCTGTTATTACAATTTAATACTAATGAAAAAGTCAAAGGGACGTGGAAATTAACGTGGGGGAAAATGTGGGGTTCGTGTTGTTTATTCTTTAGTTTTCAATGTTGTTTCATGTTTACTATTGCTTGTCTGTTTGTCCTTTTCATTTTAAGCCATGGCGTTGTCAGTTTATTTTCGATTTATGAGTTTAACTGTCCCTCTGGTATCTTTCGTCCCCCTTTAACAACGCTCTATTATACGACAAAGAATTTATTACTAATATTAAAACTTGTTTAATTGATTGTATTGAACAATATAAAAAAGTTAATTCTGAAAATAGGGAGAAAATAGAATTTTCCATTTCGGATCAACTGTTTTGGGAAACATTAAAACTTATGATACGAGGTAAAACAATATCTTATTCATCTTTTAAAAAAGAAAGAACGCAGAAGGGAAGAAGGAGATTTAGAACTTCAATTGAACAATTTGAATAGACGTAATGAAAACATCAATGAAAATAGGGAAGAAATTACACGTATTTAAAATCAGCTAAGGTCGTTAAGAGAATCTAGAATAAAGGAGGCAACAATGAGAGCAAAAGCAAAATGGCAATTTGAAGGAGAACTAAGGACAAAATAGTTCTGAAATCTAGAGAAAAGAAATTATATAGAAAAAGTTATACAAAAATTAACGTTAGAAAGTGGTGAAACTATCACTGATCAAGCAAAAATTCGTGCAGAACAAGAGTTACATTACGAGAATCTATATTCATCCAGGAAGACACTTATAAATATTAAACACAGAGCTAATTTCTTTTCTCTGGAAACTCATTTATCAAAATTCTCTCAGATGAACAAAATATTAATCTAGAAGGGGAATTAAAAAGCTCAGAAATTCATAATGCATTAACAAATATGAAAAATGGAAAATCTCCTAGTTTGGATGGTTTTATAAAAAAAAATGGCACGACATTAATCCTTTCCTGCTGTGTTCTTTCAAAAAAGCATTTCTAGAAGGTAGATTATCAATTTCACAAACACAAGGAGTTATCACCTGTATACCCAAAGATGGAAAATCCAAACATCTTCTAAAAAAATGGCCACCTATTTCACTACTTAATGTAGATTATAAATTAATATCAACATGTATTGCAAAGAAAATTAAAAAGTTCTTGATCACCTGATTAGTGAAACTCAAACTGGTTTTATGAAAGGCAGATATATTGGTGAGTGTACAAGACTTATATATGACCTTCTACAAAAACAAGATGAGGAAGATATTCCTGGCTTGCTTGTCTTGTTAGATTTTGAAAAAGCTTTCGATTCCTGGAGTGGAACTTTATATTCGAAACTTTGAAATTTATAGGTTTTGGTGATTCAATAGTAAAATAGTTCACAACCCTATACTATAATTCAATAAAGATGTATTCAAAATAATGGCTATATATCTGATTTTTTAGTAATAGAGAGAGAGGTACGACAAGGGGACACATTGTCTCCCTATCTTTTTATTTTTTGTTTGGAACTGTTTGGAGCTTACTGGCTGAATTTTTACTCAGCCAGTATGCTTATGATCCGACTGTGATCATAGACGATAGTGAATATTCTCTCAACAGTGCTCTGCATAAGATAGACTTGTTTTACACATGCTCTGGTATGAAGGCTAATTTTGAAAAAAACCCAAAGTTATATGGATTGGGTAAAGAGGGGATGTGGTGAGGATCTAAACACAAATAAAAATAATAATATTGAATCATTCAGGAAATTTCAAACTCCTAGGCATTCAAAATTGTTTGTCAAAAGATGATATATGTGTTGATAATTATTTAGAAAACAATCAATAAGTAAAAAAATCTCTTAAGTGATTGGTCATTTAGAAATATTACTATAAATGGAAAAACTGTCATTGTGAAAACTCTTGCCCTACCAATTCTAATTCAAAGTTTTACTGTTTTACTAGATCCATCCCCAGATATATTAAAGCAAATACAAGCTATGCTATTCAGATTTGTTTGGGATGGTAAAGGGGACAAAATTAAAGGAAATATACTTATCTCAAATTACGAGGATGGTGGTGTAAAAATGCCACATATTGAATCCTTTGTAAAATCACTTCAACTATTCTGGGTTAAAAAAAGTTTAAAACCCCACAAATTATTCATCATGGAAGAAGTTATTGGCAGATCATCTTGAAATGAATGGCGGTGAATATATTTGGCATTTATCAAAATTGGGACTCAATAAAATTAAAAAAGGATTTAACCCATTTTGGCAAAAAGTAATTTCGTCAAAGGCCTTACTGTGCGAACCTCTGACCACAGCCCTAAGTGACATCTTGTCTCAACCATTGTTTTTAAATGAAAATATTGTGATTGATGGAAGAACAGCTTTTTATAATAGTTGGATAAAGAATAATATATTTTTCATAAATGATCTCATTAAGGAAAATGGAGAATTTTACAATTATGATGAATTTATTAGAAATTATAATATAAAAACAACTTTCCTAGAGTTCTATGGACTAATCTTTGCACTTCCAACGGAATGCAAAAATGTTATACATTCACAAGTATATTTAAAAAAAAAAATATTTTCGGTCACAAAATTGTTACCGCCATAAAAGCAGTGGATAAAGTATCAAAACATGTTTATAATTTTTTTCTAGATAAAATAAAGGAAACCCCATCTCGTATCCAAGAGAAATGGAAAATAGAATGGGAATAGATATCGTAAACGAAGAATGGAGGGTTTTTTTTAGCCTTTTTTTTAATGATAACCGAAGATCCCACATTAAGCGCATTTCAATACAGATTACTCCATAGAATTCTAGGAACAAATAGTTTACCTATGAAATGTAAATATAGTGAAACAGAATTGTGTACTTTTTGTACAGAAACTAAGGAAACATATATACATATCTTTTTTGAATGTAGATATGTTCGAACATCTGGCTTAATTGTTTTCAAAAGTTGGAAGAGGTATGTGAAATAAGTTTTCACCCAACCTTAGTAAGTATAATCTTGGGCGTAAAATATCATGTATTTAAAGTTATCTTACCTCCTATACATTTCCAGGAATATAATTGGTTAAAAGCGTCCGCGTGCAAACCGTGTATATTTGATATTAGGTTAGTAGGGAGGCGGGGTTTATCTCATACACGGTTAGTAGTGGAGTTACGTCCCTTTATATTCCTTATTAGGTAAGAAGGGGGCGGGGCTTATTTAATACACGGTTAGTAATGGTGTTATGTCCCTTTGTAAAAAACAAAACGGTACTGAGAAAAAATCTTAAAAGTTCCAACAGACGAAGAAATTGATGATTCAGATTGAAACAAATTCATAAAACACATTTAAACCTTACAAGTCGTTATTGTTGGCATCTGTTTTTGTAGGATTAATTGAAGTATTTTCCTAGCGCTAACAGTATTGAAGACTTGCTCGTTTTGAGAATCACTAGTCTTAATTTCACACGTTAAGATAGTCGGTAAGATAAATTCGTTACATAGTGTGCTAGTGACGTAATACGGTATATATGGGGTCAGTAAATTCCATATGGGGATTCGAGCTTCGCTCTCACCCCATATGGAATTTACTGACCCCATATATACCGTATTAGGTATTCTTAATACATGTATTCTCATATTGAAGAGATATGTTTACTTATGTAGAATAAGAATAACAGTCCCATCTGTTGCTGAAGCAATATAATGGCTTAGATATTACTATAGGATTGTCATGGTCTCTATGAGTTTGTGCTCTGCCAATAAAGCGAAAGAAATAAAAGAAAAATGGTCAAATATTGATAATATTATTAAGAAATAGAGCTCAATGAAGATGTATTCTGTACTGTATTATTACCTTAGTATTTTATAGTTTGTAACAATTATGGTTAACCATATATTTATGAGTTATTACAAAATTATTATTTGTACGTCTTTACTTGTAGATGAGACTTGAGAATGATATGAAAATAATAAAAAAATATATTACAAAAAAAAACAACATCATAATGATTGTAAATATAATAAAAAGATCTTTTATTTATTTTCCAGATTCACATATGCTCTTTTTTATTTCAATTCCTTGTTTAGTCCAGGAACGGTTCATTTTCCAAAATTTGACACATTTTTGTCATTTAATATTAAAAAGTGAACAATTATAAATTAAAACGAGAAATTAGTACCAGCATACACATGTGTGTATATCATGTGTTAATGAAAGCATGCTGGCTTCGTTATCATACCAACAAATGGTGTTGAACCTGATCTGAAGGAGTGAAATATCATGATCTTTGGTTTAAAAAAAATTTGAGTAAATCTAACTACTAGTATAAGAATTTATCTTACCTCCTATACATTTCTAGGAATGTGATTGGTTAATAGCGCCCTCGTGGAAACCGTGTATATTTGATATTAGGTTAGTAGGGAGGCGGGGCTTATCTCATACACGGTTATTAGTGGTGTTACGTCCCTTTATATTCCATATAAAGTAGTAGGGAGGCGGGGCTTATTTCATACACAGTTATTAGTGATGTAACGTCCCTTTATAAAAACAAAACGGTACTGAGAAAAAATCGTAAAGGTTTCAACAGACGAAGAAATTGATGATTAAGATTGAAATAAATTCATAAAACACATTAAAACCTAACAAGTTGTTGGTATCTGTTTTTGTAGGATCAATGGAAGAAGTTTCTTAATGCTAACAGTATTGAAGACTTACTCATTTTGATAGGTCTAAATTTCACATGTTAATTAAGATAGTCGGTAAAATAAATTCGTCACATAGTGTGCTAGTGACTAAATACGGTTTATATGGGTCAGTATATTCCATATAGGGAATCGACCTTCGCTCTCACCCTAAAAATGGAATTTACTGACCCCATATATACCGTATTAGGTCGCTCTCACCCCATATGGAATTTACTGACCCCATATATACCGGATTAGGTCACTAGCACATTATGTAACTAATAATACCAGATACTATAAATATCTAAATCAATATTCTAAGTGCAACATACATGTATATCATAAACCAATAGTTGCAAACAGGAAGATAGTGGCTACTTATCATACGATATGGTTTATTTATAACGGAAAATTGATACATTTTACTATATCTAGGTACATAGTGATTGTATTATTTGTTCCTCGTGCTGTTAAGATACAGTAGAATGTGTCCCCGTGCCTGTGTTGTATGGCAAAACATGTCATTTTTATGTTTTTCATATATCAGGCCCTTTTTTACGTTGGAATTGTTTTACATTTAGACAATGTATTTGGTCTATGACGCTGACTATATCGAATGAGTTTTTCCCATTTTTAAAGGCTAGCGTAAAGGTTGCATTTCTGTAAATATTGACAATGCAATTTCCCATAGGAACTCCTTTTACGGCTAAAACTGTACCACTTTTACTATGAAGTTTTGAAAAAAATCTTATCCTAGAATTGAAAGTTCATATGCACCACAATTTTTTTCAAAGGTCAAAATATAGGGCTGTGAGGTATATTTTCAAAGTTTATATGCCCTGAACTTCTCAGAGTTTAAACTTACACTAATTTTCTTAACTACCCCTACCTTGAATGAAAGGTTACCACAGATTTCAATGTAAACAATATGCACGTGTTTATTTACTGGTAACATTCCCAAGTTCTGTCTCTGCGATATGGAACACAGAGAGCATAACTGGGAACCAGTATGTAAACAAAATGAATTTTCTATGAATATTCAATTACTCCCCAAAAGAGGCGTGTTTTGAGAAACAGCTGTATTTACAAAGTGCAACCTATACAGACATTTATTCAAATAGAAAACTCTCTAAAATCAGTTTTTCTCACATTAATACTCATTTATCAGAATTAAAGTCTTAAAGAAATCACTGTGTATACTCTAAGTTTTTCTTTACTATACATTTTATACCCCCTCCCCTGTTCCAATTTTTTAAAGAATTTGAAAACAAGACTTTAATTATTGCCAGCTTACCCTATTTGCATATTTTCTGATAAAAAATGCCTAGAACCTGTTAAAAACTGTTTTGATAACATATTGAAAGCATATCAGAATATCATAAATGTAATGTTTAGCAGTCAATCATTACAACATTCAAGATTATATAAAGTATCCAATCCAGCCTCTATCTCCAGTCCACATCTTACTGTATGCCTATTTGTCAATTAAAGAACACATTTTCTGCCTCAAATGGTCAATTTAGAATTCTTGTCACAACAGTATCATCTTTAACCATATATCTGACACAATTTAGCTACTATATATACTAGAAGTGTTCAAACAAAGCCATATTTGCAATAGTTGTATGTATGCAGATACCAGTCTGAGATATAAATTCATTTAAAATGTTGTAGAGATGACTGCTAACATTTGATTTTTGCATAACTTCCAAGCATAGTTATTGTTTTCTATATCAAGAACTTTAAAATCATAAAATCATAGCATTTACAAGTTAAATTATTTGTTTTATGACCCAGGGGGTAGGCAATTTTCTATGTTTCTTGCCCTTGGGGCCTCAAATTTCCTAAATAATTCTGCTGTTTCTAGCAATTTGGAATATTTAGTACATATTCAGGATAGAACACACTATTGTAAATTTTTGTTTTTCTAGCTTGTATTTATTATGCCGTGGTGACAAATAAGCAGATTTAGGTGTTGCGGCTTACTTTTGGGTTATCGAAAGGACACAAATACCCCATAAATAATATTCAGGAAGGATCTATGAGTTTCAATGACTGCGAAGAGTAAATATAAGCACTTCTTAACAATTTAACTTACAAATATGCAAATATTATGATTTAATTTTGTATCCAGGACTTTAAGTAAACTATGCATACTGTAAACTGTGAATTTATGCTGAGTCATCATATTTAAGGCCCAGGATTCTATCAATCTTCATTAAATATTTATAAAACTTCTTATTTGAGTTAATTTCTTTAAAATCTGTGAAATCAAGCAAATTTGGTTAAATTCTGAATGTTCCCCTTTTTCACCCTATATAGGTTGCATTTCTGTAAATATTGACAATGCAATTTCCCATAGGAACTCCTTTTACGGCTAAAACTGTACCACTTTTACTATGAAGTTTTGAAAAAAATCTTATCCTAGAATTGAAAGTTCATATGCACCACAATTTTTTTCAAAGGTCAAAATATAGGGCTGTGCGGCATATTTTCAAAGTTTATATGCCCTGAACTTCTCAGAGTTTAAACTTACACTAATTTTCTTAACTACCCCTACCTTGAATGAAAGGTTACCACAGATTTCAATGTAAACAATATGCACGTGTTTATTTACTGGTAACATTCCCAAGTTCTGTCTCTGCGATATGGAACACAGAGAGCATAACTGGGAACCAGTATGTAAACAAAATGAATTTTCTATGAATATTCAATTACTCCCCAAAAGAGGCGTGTTTTGAGAAACAGCTGTATTTACAAAGTGCAACCTAAAGAACTAGTAATTGATTGTTTCTTAAATACATCAATGTCATTTTAAATTCTGGTGGAAATTTGTGCCATTCTTATCGCTTTCTGTATACATTCACATATACACGAATTTCTGTATTTTCTAACTTAAACCTGTCTTATATATAAAAAAAAAACTTCTGGCATTAAAATAACTCGATTAAATTTGTATCAATAATTCTTTCCTACAGCTACTTCTCGGACTCGGGAACAGGTAAGCTTCACAACAAGTCTTAAATGGGTAGTCGTCACTATCATATAGTTTAATAATGTAATACCATTGTTTCTGTAACAAAGTAAAAATTGGAATATAAGTCTTGCCCAACAAATGATTTCATTATTTTTCTTTTCAGTAAATATATAACAATTAATTGAAAACTAACAGATATGTCTCAATAACTTTACTAAATTTGGATTATTCTTTTCAAAGAAAATGTTGGATCAATAAATGTGTCATACTTAATGATTGTTTTTCAACTTATTCAGTATATATTTTTATATTTAAAAAAAATTATTGACAAAAAGTATTAACTTGCATTAAATTAGACACTTTTTCCTGTTTTTGCAGATTTCACGATTAGAATTTTAGTTTTGACTGAAAATAGTAACTTTCATTTTGAAATGTTTGTCAGTTTCCGTATGTACAAATGTAATTATCTTTGTTATCTTAAAAACCAAGTTACATATGACGAATCTTCTGGTTTACTTTTTATGGAGATTTCATGATAACATTTAAAATTTCGTCTAAAAATACAGTATTTTGGGAGTGTACGTTTTGTCAATTTTTTTATATGGATATGGTTACATTTGTGGCGTTTCAAAAATAGTTAATGTTGTATTAACAGATGCTGTTCTATCAATAATATGAAAATTTAAAAATTTCACTTTTATTTTTGTTAACATTTAAAACAAATTTAACAAAGTTCTCATATATCCTGGTGAACTCAAAATTCGCCAGTTTTAGTATTTAACAATATTTTATTCAGAAGCATATCAATAAATACATAAATCAATACTATTCATGGATTCGAAAACAAATGACAAGTCACTGATACAAATGTATCTCCTTTGAAACGGCAAAATTAATTACAATGAGCAGAAAATGTACAGTCATATAACATAATAAGTATCATATGAAAACATGGAAAAGAAAACAAATGTAAAAGTCCATCAGCTAGTAGGGTAAAATTTCAGTTATGTGTTACACCTTAGGGTATCGCAATGTTTTTGTATAAATTTAAAGGCTAATGTCTTAGGAATATTCTAAGAGGTGTTATACTTTTCCAAAAGTGTACAAAAGGGGTTAAAAGGGGACTTATTTAATAGTATATCAAAAATTTTGTTTTACTGAAATATGAAAAAATAACCAAATATTCGGTACTATTTGTTTTTTAAAATGAACAAATCATCTCTTATTAAAACGGGGACTAATTTTATTTATACAGAGATTGGCAAAATTTTAACAAAGACTAATAGGGGTAAATCAAATTTTTAAATACATAAATCAATACTATTCATGGATTCGAAAATTGTTTTTTAAAATGAACAAATCATCTCTTATTAAAACGGGGACTAATTTTATTTATACAGAGATTGGCAAAATTTTAACAAAGACTAATAGGGGTAAATCAAATTTTTCAAATTGTAAATTTCAAATTTTTAAATCGTAGAAGACCAAGAAAAAAGGGGGAGAATTATTTTCAAAATTCATAATTTTGAATAAAAAGAAGCATACGTATTAGTTTTCTTGATAAAAAAGGTATTAGTTTTACATTGAAAAATAGAGCATCAAGTAACTAAAAGGCTGTTAAAAACATTCAAAGGTAAGGAAAAAAAAAAACCCATAGAATCAACGACAAACACAAACATAAGCAACCAGATAAGCTCGATTCTGTCACGTATCTATACATCTTTTTCATGATATAAGTCACATATATTACTTAAAAACACATTGAAGAACGGCAAGGTTTCTAGATCTATATAAAAGATGTTTTAACAACAGACTTACCACATTTTAAAATCACAAAGAATCACCACATTTTAAGGTTACCCATAGAATCATCATCAAATTTTCACCTGCGTTAACCGAATTATCATCATCATCATCTCCATCATCTTCGTTTTCATCGTTAGCAAAATCAACAATTTTATAATCCTTATTGCTACAAGTATTTGAACAATTAAAGCCATCTGTACAAGACAAACATTGTAGAACATATGAACATCTTTTGTTGTCAGAATCAGCTTTACATAAACAGCTTATAAGAATTAATAAATCATTTCACGCTGACGGGTGTTCTATGTGTAATACTACCATTGATTTACCCCTATTAGTCTTTGTTAAATCTGCACCTTTAAAAAAAATGTGCAGAATTTATCTTTGCTTCAAATAAAGAAATACTTGGCATGAGTAGAGTTAAATCCTGTCAAGTACTACAGAAAAAAATTCACATAACATTTCAATGCATATAAGAAAATAACCATCACTGGAATTTTAACCAATCAAATTTCTCATCTTATCTAACCTATGTACAAGGTTTAGGATCCATGTAACCTCAAGACTACAAAATAATTCTATAGTACTGTGAATTCATTTATTTTCGTGGGTATCAATTTTCGTGGATTGCTGAAAACTTGCATATTCGAGGATATTTGATTTCGTGGTTTTGCCAATCTCTGTATACAAAGCCTATTGAAAATATGCTATTTGTTGAACATTTGGATTCATGGTTCATCTGTATCCACGAAACCCACAAAAATTGGTATCCAACTAATAGTAATGAATCCACAGTAATCCCAAATAAAAAAATAATAGTGCTTTGAAATACCCAAGACATATGTTTATGACACAGTATTGTTTTACTGCAATAAAATGTAGGGTTAATTGTCTACAATTTTCAAATTCAAGGGAATATTTTTTTCGACCTATCTTCGTATACAACCGGATGTGACGTACCATGATTCGGTGGTATTACACCTTCTAGCGAATATATTCTGATTAAATCGTTCTCAACAATCGAACAATGGTTGATTGGCGACACAACAGGGTTGAGTTCAAGAGCAGATTTACAAATCTTTGACTCGTTTCATGTGCTTTTATATTGCATCCTTTTTTTTTGGGGGGGGGGGGGGGGGGGGGGGGGGAGTCATCAGTGTCAAAAGATTTTATCACAATGGAATCGTAACCTTTGTCAGTTGCGTGTTTTGAATGAAGAAACATTTTTGTATCGGCTTCTTCCTGTTTGTCTAAAAGCTCAGTGCATTCTACACTTGTCACTATTTCATTTTCAACTGATATTTTGTGGCACATACTTTCATGTGATACAAATACATTAATACCTTCAAGTGAAAATGTATTGGGTTGTGGACTCCATTCAGACACAAAGAATTCCACAAGAGCAACTTTCTTCCAACTGACAAAACTTTCTTCCATTGCGGAAGACACCATTGTGATGGTCTATAAAAAAGGGGACGAAAAATACCAGAGGGACAGTCAAACTCATAAATCGAAAATAAACTGAAAACGCCATGGCTAAAAATGAAATAGAGAAACAGACAAACAATAGTACATATGACACAACATAGAAAACTTAAGAATTAACAACACGACCCAATCAAAAACTAGGGGCGACAAAAAAGATTTCATTCTGCTTTCAATTGTTTCTGTTGTTTTTATCAGCCATTAACTGCTTACCTCTTATTTCCTTTGTTGAAAATGCAAGCAGAGTTTGTCTTTGATTGGTTTGAAGATATTGGTTTAACTTTGAATAAGCCATTCAGTAATGACCTTTTCTGCTGCCAACTTTCTTCTTCCTTTTCATGCGCGTTTAGAGTCGCACATTAATTCCAAAGAAGCAACAGTACCCGAGGTCGAGCCAGATAAATGCTCAGATGTTTCAAATAGAGTTGTCTAGCTTTGCAGTGTCTAAAAACAATTTTTAACGTTAGTTTCAACTGGCCTCATTCGATTTTTCCCCAATTTCTTTTTGTGCGGATGTTTCAGGGTTAACTTATCTAAAACAAAAGATATATGTATTGGCTCTAAACACAAGCTTTCTGTTACATCAACTGAAAACATTAATCTTGCTATAAATGGACAGCAAATTAAAGAAAGTACATGTGCAAAGGATCTAGGTATTTTTGTTGATGCATCTTTATCTTGGTCTTCTCATATCGATCATATAATCAAAAAACTTAACTCTTCTTTAGCTTTACTAAAAAGGATAAAGAAATATCTAAATCACAAAGCGAGACAAATGTACTATAACGCTTACGTTTTACCTCACTTATATTAGTGTTGTTCAATATGGGGAAACTGTAATAACTTTTTATAAAACTACAAAAAAGGGCTACAAGAAATTTTTTAGACGAACATGATTACACCATACCTTCAAGCGAATTATGTCACAAATGTAACATTGTGCCGATTACACAAATAATACATTATAATAAATCATTACTAATGTATAAGGCAAAACATGGCTAAGCTCCAGAATATATGTCCAGTCTTATTTTATCAGCTTCAGCAAACCAAAAATACAATACGAGATTTTCATATTCAGATAATTTTATAATTCCAAAACCAAATACAGAGTTGTATAAAGTCTAGGTTCTCCTACACTGGACCAAAAGTATGGAATGCTCTTCCTAATTCAATTCAAATATCAAATACAGTATCATAATTTAAACATAACTTCAAATCAATGTACTTTTAACATCACCATGATATTTGTACTGTAATGCCATATCATAATTGTTTATTGTATTATAAAATTGCATTTAAACTTTATTTATCATTATTATTGAAAATGTATCGTTTATTTTTAATGTAATTATTATTGTATTAAGAGAGCCATATTGAAAATTGGTGTAATCCAAATGAATTACTCTCTCTAAATAAAGATATTATTATTTTCATGATTATTATTATTAACCATTCCTGCCAAATCTCGACATTTTGATAATATTGAAGCTCTTTCATGTGCAATCAACAACCAACGTTTTAACCTTTATTTAAACCGAAACCTACAATG
The DNA here is from genome assembly GCA_019925275.1 of Mytilus edulis. Taxonomy (NCBI): domain Eukaryota; kingdom Metazoa; phylum Mollusca; class Bivalvia; order Mytilida; family Mytilidae; genus Mytilus; species Mytilus edulis. Next base: position 90,010,279 of record CM034352.1, on the reverse strand, counting down.
CAAAATCTTGTTTTGGTTTCTCTGTTCAACGTTTGCTCGATTTTGTGGTCGTCAACTGGAGATCTATAAACTCCATGAAAGCTTCTCTGAACACAAAAACCACCAGATGAAAAATATACATGAATACAGGAATAGTTTTAATGGTCATATGCAGAAAACCATGCTTAATTTTTTGCAATACATGCCAAATGAAGTTTCCAATTACCTTCCCTTGTTGCTCTTGTAAATAACAATACAATTTCATCAATTTCTATGTAAGAATTCCAGAATTTTTTTATTTGTCCCTCACTTACATTGCATTATACACTAAATACCTTAAATTGTTTACCAACATAATTTTGTTCTAAAAATATTAAAAAGTCTAAACAAATTCCACAACTGACTATTTCACCTTCGTTTAAAGCGATGTTTGTCGATTGAATAACTTGAAAATCTTTAATCGATCACCACAAAAGTAAAACACACAACATAATAAAGCACACCTTTATTGAGTTCACCCTTTTTAGAACGCAAAAAAAATAACCTTAATTTGTCATATTGTTCATGAATATTTCGTTACACAGTTACTTAATAGAATAGTTTGTCTCACAAAAACATATTAAATCGACAATTTAATGTTTGTTTTCAGTTTCAAATTGATGAGCTTGAAGTGCTTATGTGTGCACTGAGGTTTGAGTATATAGTCGACTGAATCGAAGACGGTAATGTGATGATTTCTGATATTTCACAAGTATCTGCACATACATATGTTTTATTGAATAATTCATATTTTAGACGATACATAAATACTGCAAATAGTTTAAACATTGCATACTGATCAATTCTCAAGTTTAATTCACAGATACGGGTAATTGAGTTACGATTTTTTTTTATAGAATAAAAAAATTATGCCTGAATTTTGACCAAAAATTGGATTGTTTGTAAGGTAAATAATATTTTTTGTTAAACCAAAAATGTTCAGTGTTACATAAAATATGATAGATTTATATCTGTTTTGATTGTTTATACCTATAGTTTAATTTTTTTTAATCGCTTTATATTAATTTTCTTATAAAAAAATATTGACCATTGAAAGGGACGTTTTTAAACCTCTTCTGAACACTTCTTTTTAGTATAACACTTTGTATTGTATCAATAAGATAATGCAGTTAAATTCTATCCTCAAACAAATCGCGGTACCCTGGGGTGTAACATAAACTCCGTACCTAGAGCGTTTTTGAAAACTAGCTGATGGACTATAATGGAAATTAACTTCTAATGCAGCCAACAAGAATTATTTTGTGAATCTCTTAGGTTTCAATAAATATACATGTAGTCTAGTCAATCTAATCAAATGTATTTTTAGAATCAACATATTATGTGACTTAAACATCGTATTATAATGGTAGATAGTACACCTCTTTGTGTAATTTAGATAACATATATTTTATGATGTTATATTTGTTATTCTCGTGGTGTTTTGTCTGTTGCTTGGTCCGTTTCTGTGTGTGTTGCGTTTCGGTGTTGTGTCGTTGTTCTCCTTTTATATTTAATGCGTTTCCCTCGGTTTTAGTTTGTTACCCCGATTTTGTTTTTTTGTCCATGGATTTATGAGTTTTGAACAGCGGTATACTACTGTTGCCTTTATTTATGAGTGTAACACCCGGAAGTAAAATTGATAACATTAGAAGGAAATACGTATAGAAATGTCTTTTGTTTATTTGTTTGTAATTTTCATACATTTGGCTGTTAACAGTGAATACGCATTAAATAAGAACAGAAACTTAGTATAGAATATTAATATGGATATATACACATCACTTCACATCTTTTATAGTAGCTAATTTTGTTCTTGCGATAAATATTTGTTTCACAATTTGTCGCTTAGATATTTGGTATATGATATCGAACAGTTTATGCGATTTTGAAATTTACCCTGCGTAACCGAATACTTTTCTTGTAGGAATTATCTCCCTAAACACTGTTTTCATTGTGTCCACTACTCCTTCGCAACCGTAAAAGATTACGACAAATTTATTTTATAAAATTGCTCGTTATATCCTTCGCATGATTTGTCCTTTTTTGATCGAAGCAATATGAACGCTCCATATGAGAGTTATTTCCCCTTATGCATTTGATATAAGTTATATGCTTTCTATATTGTAAACCATAAGTGATAAAGACGTAGGATCTTTTGATTTGAGGTCCTTGGTCCCAAAAAAATGAAAATTAAGTCAAGATCAAAGGTCAAGGTCATATTCATAATTTTGATTTTGGCTTATTTTCGCTTATTTTCAAAAACCATAGAACATATCGACAAATTATTTTAACTAAATAGTTTGTTGCGACATGTCGTAACACATGAATTTTGGTTGAAAGGGTGCGTAGACAATAAATAGGAGTTATCGCCGCTCTTACATTTAGAATTATGCGTAAAGTGATATAACTCGTTAACCATACATATTAAGTACCTTGGATCTTTTGATTGAAGGTCATTGGTTTGTGACCTTGAAATTGAGGTCAAGGTCATAGATTAAAAGGACGTTCTAGATTTTAACCTTTGCTCTTAATTCATATTTTTTACATCATAAAGGCATATGAACTGACATTTTAGACTGATTTTCAACATTTTCGGATTCAATAAATTTTGTAATTTAGATACATTAACTGGTAAATTAAGACTAAAAATGACTTTCTATCAACCGGAAGTGGCCAATTATCTCCTAATTTACAGGCAAAAGTCTATAGAAACTATATATTTATGGAATCAGAGTGAAAAAAGCTTTCTTATGAGACCGGAATAAACATTCACTTAACCGGAAGTAGCAAATTATATCCGTGTGATCACTTTAAAGCAGATCAAAACCATTTATTTATAGCATTAGTCTGAAGAAAATTGCTTCTTTTCAAAATTTCTTTGATATGGAAAGACCTTCAATTGTTCTCTTAACAATTGGTTTTTATTTTATTTTTTTTTTCTTCAGCCAAATTTTTTTCTTGCGATAAATGTTTGTTTCGCAATATGTCGCTTAGATATTTCTCATATTGTATCTTATAGTTTATGCGCTTTTAAATTTCACCCTGCTAAGTGCACCCATTTTCTTTGTAAGAGTTATATCCCTGTTCACTGTTTATCATATGTGTACATTTCCTTTGCAACAAAAAAATTATTTTACAAATTGTTCGTGACATCCTAATGGCTAATTTGAATGGAAGCGATGTGATGAAATTTTATATGAGTTATCTACTTTTACGAATTGAAACAAGGTCAAGGTCAAGTTTTAAATTTTGACTTTTGCTTTTTTTTTTTACATTTTCTCAAACACTGTTAAAGATATATATGAAAGAACAAGTGCAAAAGGTTTGCTCTATTGTAATGAAGATATGTTACATTCGGTCTGAAACAATCCAATGACATCTTATAGGAGTTACTGTCCCTGAAATGTTCAATTTTAAGGTTAATTGATTATTACTTCAACTTGGTTCATTATAATGCCATATGAAATTTAACAAAAGGTTGGGTGATATATGACCTTGAAAAATTACAACCGGAAAAAAACTTGAGGAAACCGGAAGTAACAATTTTTGTACTTTTTTCGTGAAAAAGTAGTCGGATTTCATATATTTTGTTAGTTAAATACATTAATTTATCACTCAAGACCAAAAATGGCTTTCAATCAACATGAAGTGGCCAATTATCTCCTGGTTTAAAGACAAAAGTATATAGAAACTATATATTTTTGGAATCAGTGTGAAAGGAGCTACAATATGAGACCACAAGAGACATTTACTTCACCGGAAGTAGCAAATTATCTCTTATATTTCACTCAAAAGTTTTATCGAAACCACTTATGTATCGCATCAGTATAAAGTAATTAGTTTCTTTTACAAAATTTTGTTGATGTGGAAAGACCTTCAATTATTCTCTGAACAATTAGTTTTTAATTACTATTTTTTTTTCCGCTTAATGTTTTTTTCCTTCGCTGTTTTTTTGTTTCGCAAGATGTCGCTTAGACATTAGTATATGATATCGAATAGTTAATACGCTTTTGAAACTGACACCACGTTACCAAAAACTTTTCCATTAAGAGTTATCTCCCCGAACACTTTTTTTCTTGTAATTACTTATATGTCGCAACCGTATAAGAAACCGACAAATTTATTTGTCTAAATTGCTCGTTATATCCTTAGGATGAATTAACTGATTTTAACTGAAGCTTTCCGGAGACTCCATATTGAGAGTTTTGATTTTGACTTATTTTGACTTATTTTCAAAAACTATATGACATATCGAAATCTTATTTTTACTTAATTGTTAGTTGCGACATGTCTTTACTTATTAATTTTGGTTGAAAGGGTGCGTAGAAAATAAATGGGAGTTTTTGCCCAGTTTATATTTAGAATTATGCGTAAAGTGATATAACTCATTAACCTGATATATGAAAGATCTAGGGTCTTTTGATTTGAAGTCATTGGTATGTGACCTTGGAATTGAGGTCAAGGTCATAGGTTAATAGGACGTTCTAGATTTTGACCTTTGCTTTAAATTCATATTTGTTGCATCATAAAGTCATATGAACTGATATTTTAGACTGATTTTCAACATTTTAATACCAAAATAGATCTTTACTGGTGGAAAGACCTTCAATTGTTCTCTGAACAATTGAACAATTGGTTTATAATATTGTTATTACTATTCTTCTCGAAAAAAATTGACAAAATTCTTGTGTCCACTACTGTACTAAAAATACATGTCCAATCGACCTAAAACTTTGCAGCCACCAGGGTATACATTTAGTTTATCTCATTATCTCAACGTTGTGCAGCTAACTCCCAAGAATAGTTGTAGAAAAAAGAAATTTCAATGCCGTAAAAATCGCTTGCTAGGTCCGTAAATCTCAGTGAAATCCTACAATAAAATGTCTGTCTGCTGTTACCAACCGCTGCTAAAAATTGTACATTGTATGAAAATAATCGATAAACGTGTTTAAGGTTACACAGGATCAATTAAATCCAAAGCATGCATTTGTCCTGAACTGTGATCGAAATGGCAATTTCCTCCAGTGACTAAAGAAATACATTTTGTGTATTCTGTCGCTATATACATGTTGTCTGTTCAACGTCCTCAACTAAAAAAAATAAATATGCTAAGTTTTCAATAATATATAGCCTCGTCGCGTGACGCAACAATATGTCGCGAGAAAAATACGCGCGCAGGACCTGAAATAGAATAAAAACTTTCTAAACTAAATATTGTAACGTAACCAACATAATGATACGGGCCCTTGTATGAACATGAGAACTCGGATCCTTTCCTCTTTTTATCTAGAGTAAAAAAGGAGGGGTACTATTAAACCTATTTCTTTCTATTACTGTGTTTTTGTTCGTTTCTTTCGTTCCTTGTAGTGTGACCAATTGACTGGTAGACGTTTAACATTCATTGAACAAATAAAACAAACAAACAACCAAACAAACAAACAAATAAATCAACCAACCAACCAACCAATCATGTGTAAGAGAGGAAAGACTGTCTACAATTGCTTTTTTTAAGCAATATCTCCCTATTCACTGTTTATCATCTGTGTGCATCTCCTTCGTAACAAAAAAAAAATATCGGCCAAATTCTTTTTACAAATTGTTCATTACATCCTCAGAAATATTTAGCTAATTTGGCTCAAAGATATTCAATGAAATTTTAAAGGAGTTATCTACCTTAGTAAAATAAATTTGTCGGTTAGGGTTTTACACTCATCAACCAGTAACCGTATAAGCCTGGAATGTTTTTATTTGAGGCCTAAGGTCCTAACTTAGAAAATGAGGTCAAGGTCAAAAGACAAGGTCAAATTCTTAATTTTGACCTTTGCTTATTTTTGCATTTTCTCAAACACTTTTTAAGATATGCATAAAAGAACAAGTGCAAAATGTTTGCTTTATGATAATGAAGATATGTTTCATTTGGTCTGATACAATGTATTGGCATCTTATAGGAGTTAGGTCCCCTTAAATGTCTAATTATAAGGTTAATTAATAATTACTTTAAATTGGTTAATTACAAAGCCAAATGACCTTTAACAAAAGGTTGGGTGACATATGACCTTGAAAAATGAAAATCGGAAGTGACATTGAGAAAACCGGATGTAGCCTTTAATGCACTTTTTTCTTTAAAAAGTACTCAGATCCATATATTTTGTAATTTTGATACATTTTCTTATCACTTAGGACTAGAACTGAAAAGTATTATAAACTATATATTTTTGGAATCAGTGTGTAAAAAGCTATTATATGCGGCTGGAATAGACATAACTTCACCGGAAGTAGCAAATTTTCTCCCTTATTTCACTGAAAAGATTACGGAAAACAATTATTTATCCCATCAGTATAAAGAAACTAATCATTGGATGTCAATGCTAACTTTGAGTAAATAGGAACTACCTTCTTTTCAACAGTTTTCTAATAGTTTTGGAAAAACCTTGGTTTTTAATTTTGTTTTTCTTCCGCCTAATTTTGTTCTTGCGATAAATATTTGTTTCGCAATATGTTGCTGAGATCTTTGGTATATGATATCGAACAGTTTATGCGCCTTTGAAATTTACCCTGGGTAACCGAATACTTTTCATTTGTAGGAGTTATCTCCCCAAACACTGTTTTCCTTGTGTCCACTACTCCTTCGCAACCGTAAAATATTACGACAAATTTATTTTATAAAATTGCTCGTTATATCTTTCGCATGATATGTTGTATTATGACCGAAGCTATATGAACACTCCATATGAGAGTTATTATCCCTGTTGCATTTGATATAAGTGATATGCATTTCTATTAAGTAAACCATAAATGATAGAGACCAAGCATCTTTTGATTTGAGGTCCTTGGTAAAAAAGAAATGAAAATTAGGTCAAGGTCAAAGGTCAAGGTCAAAGTCTAAATTTAGATTTTGGCTTATTTTCACTTATATCCAAAAACTGTATAAAATATCGACAAATTATTGTTTCTAAATTGTTAGTTTCGACATGTCGTTACACATATCTTTTGATTGCAAGGGTACGTTGAACGCAAAAGGGAGTTCCCTCCCCTCTTTATTTTAAAAATACGCGGATGCTGATATAACTCATAAACCAAATGTAATTAAGACCTATGGTCATTTGATTTGAGGTCCTTGGTTTATAACCTTGAAATTGATCTCAAGGTCATATATTGATTTGACGTTCTAGATTTTGACCTTTGCTTTTATCTCATATGCATACATGATAAAGCCATGGGACTTTTTGCAATAGCTTTCAAACCAATTAATCTTAAAAAAACAACCGGAAGTGACCTGGTGTAAACCAGAAGTAGGTTTTTTTCATACCCTATTAAAATAAAAATATATTTAATCAGATATTTTTGGAATCAGTGTCAGGTAAATATTCAAATAGTATCGGAAGTAATATTTTTCAAACTGGAAGTAACAAATTAACCTACTTATTTAAAAAAAACGTTGAAAGGAAACCATATATTTTTTGAATCAGTGTACAATAAACTATCATTTGACGATTGACATGAAATTTATACCTAATTTTGCTTCTTTCATATTTGAATAAATGTTTTTTGGTGGAAAGACCTTCAATTGTTCTCTAAACAATTGGTTTTTAATTATTATTATTATTTTCTTCAGCCAAATTTTGTTCTCGCGTAAAAATTTTGTTTCGCAATATGTCTCTCAGATAATTCTTATATAGTATCATACAGTTTATGCGCTTTTTATTTTCACCCATTCTAAGTAAAACAATTTTCTTTGTAAGAGTTATCTCCCCGAACACTGTTTTCCTTGTGACTACATCTATTCCGTAACCGCAAAAGAAAAGCAACAAATATATTTGATAAAATTGCTCGTTATATCCTTGGCATGATTTGTCCTATTTTGACCGAAGCTATATGAACACTCCATATGAGAGTTATTTCCCCTTATGCATGTGATATAAGTAATATGCCTTTCTAACTGTTTAACCATAAGTGATAGAGACCTAAGGTCATTTGATGTGAGATCCTTGTTATGTCAAGGTCAATGGTCAAGGTCATATTCTAAATTTTGGTTTATTTTCACTAACTTTCAAAAACCGTACAAGATATCGACAAAATATTTTTACTAAATTGTAAGTTGTGACATGTTGTAACACATGCATTTTGATTGAAAGGGTACGTTAATCGTAAAAGGGAGTTTTCTCCCTTTTTATATTTAAAATTACATGTATGGTGGTATTACTCATTTACCAAGTATAATAAAGACCTAGGGAAATATGATTAAAGGTCCTCAGTGTATGACCTTGAAATTTAGCTTAAGGTCAAAGTTAAGTTTGATGTTCTAAATTTTGACCTTGGCTTTAACTTCTTATTTAAACACGATAAAGGCATGGGAGTTTTTTTTATTAGGTTGCAATTTACATGACCTTGAAAAGCCAACCGGAAGTGACCTTGTTTAAACCGGAAAAAAACTTTTTTTGTGCTTATTTGATGCAAAGTGTATTGAACAATATATTTGTGGAATCAGTGTCAAGTAAACTATCAACTAAAACCGGAAGTGACATATTCCAAACCGGAAGTAGCAATTTATCTCCCTTATTTAGAAAAAAATGTATAGAATCCATTTTTTTTAAATCATTTTACAATAAGCTATCATTTGATGCTGGAAATGATATTTCAAACTGAATTTTCATAGTTCTATATCAAAATTGATCTCTATGGGTGGAAAGACTCTCAATTATTTTCTGAATTTTGGTGATTGTCAATTATTACCAAAACCGTATAAGATACCGACAATTTATTTTTACTAAATTGTTAGTTGCAACATGTCATAACACGTACATTTTGATTGCAAGGGTACGTTAAACGTAAAAGGGAGTTTTCTCCCTTTTTATATTTAAAATTACATGTATGGTGGTATTACTCATTAACCAAGTATAATAAAGACCTAGGGAAATCTGATTACAGGTCCTCAGTATATGACCTTGAAATTTAGCTCAAGGTCAAAGTAAAGTTTGATGTTCTAAATTTTGACCTTTGCTTTAACTTCATATTTAAACACGATAAAGGCATGGGACTTTTTTTTATTAGGTTGCAATTTACATGACCTTGAAAAGCCAACCGGAAGTGACCTTGTTTAAACCGGAAAAAACTTTTTTTTGTGCTTATTTGATGCAAAGTGTATTGAACAATATATTTGTGGAATCAGTGTCAAGTAAACTATCAAATAAAACCGAAAGTGACATATTCCAAACCGGAAGCAGCAATTTATCTCCCTTATTTAGAAAAAAATGTATAGAATCCAAATTTTTTAGAATCATTTTACAATAAGCTATCATTTGAAGCTGGAAATGATATTTCAAACTGAATTTTCATAGTTCTATATCAAAATTGATCTCTATGGTTGGAAAGACCCTCAATTATTTTCTGAATTTTGCTGATTGTCAATTATTTCCAAAACTGTATAAGATACCGACAATTTATTTTTACTAAATTGTTAGTTGCAACATGTCATAACACGTACATTTTGATTGCCAGGGTACGTTGAACGTATACGTAAAAGGGAGTTTTCTCCCCTCTTGTATTCATAAATACGCTTATGGTGATATAACTCATTAACCAAATGTAATTAGGACCTAGGTCTTTTGACTTCAGGTCCTTGGTTGATGACCTTGAAATTGATCTCAAGGTCATAGCCCAATATGACGTTATAGATTTTGACCTTTGCTTTACCTTATATGTATACACGATAAAGCCATTAGGCTTTTGGCAACAGGTATCATACCAATTTACCTTAAAAAAATACCGGAAGTGACCTTGTATAAACCGGAAATAGATTTTTTTGTACTTTATTTATATAAAAGTATGTAGAATCAGATATTTGTTAAATCAGTGTCAAGTTAATATTCAAATATTATCGAAAGGAACATTTGTCAAACCGGAAGTAACACATTATCTCCCTTATTTACAAAAATATTGTATAGAAACAATGTATCTTTGGAATCAGCGTACAATAAGCTATCATTTGACGATTTTAAACCTAATTTTACTACTTTTTTATTAAAATACATGGTTTTTGGTGGAAAGACTTCAATTGTTCTCTGAAAAATTGGTTTTTAAATTTTTTTCCGCCTAATTTTGTTTTTGCGATAAATATTTGTTTCGCAACATGTCGCTTAGATACTTAGGATATGATATTGAACACTTCATGCGTCTTTGAAATATACCCTGCGTGACCAAACAATTTTCCTTGTAGAAGTTATCTACCCGAACACTGTTTTCCTTGTGCCCGCATTTTCTCCGTAACCGTAACAGAAAGCGACAATTTTTTTTATAACATTGCATGTTATATCCTTCGCATGATTTGTTCTATTTTGACCGAAGCGATATGAGCATTCCATGTGAGAGTTATTTCCCCTTATGCATTTGAAATAAGTGATATGAATTTCTATCTTGTAAACCATAAGTGATAGAGACCTAGGATCTTTTGATTTAAAATTCTTGGCCCCAAAGAATGAAAATATGGTCAAGGTCAAAGGTCAAATTCATATTCAAAATTTTGAATTTGGCTTATTTTCACTTATTTCCAAAAACAATATAAGATTGCGACATGTCCCAACACGTTAATTTTGATTGCAAGTGTTCGTTGAACGTAAAAGGTAGTGTTTTCCCCTCTTGTATTTAAAAATACGTATATGGTGATATAACTTATTAACCAAATATAATTAAGACCTATGGTCTTTTTACTTGAGGTTTCTTGATTGATGAATTTAAAATTGAACTCAAGGTCATAGCTTAATTTGACGTTCTAGATTTTGACCTTTGCTTTTACCTCATATGTATACATGATAAAGCCATAAGTCTTTTCGCAATATGTTTCAAACCATTAAACCTTGAAAAATACAACCGGAAGTGACCATTTGTGAACCGGAAGTAGCTATTTTTTGTACTTTATTAATATAAAAGTATATAGAACCAGATATTTTTGGAATACGTTTCAAGTAAATATTCAAATAGTATCGGAAGTAACATTTTTCAAACCTGAAGTAACAAATTATCTCCATTATTTAAAAAAATATTGTATAGAAGTCATATATTTTTGGAATCAGCGTACAATAAGCTACCATTTGACAATTAAAATGACATTTTAAACCTAATCTAAATACTTTCATTTTAAAATACAGGGTCTTTGGTGGAAAGACCTTAAATTGTTCTCTGAACAATTGGTTTTTAATTAATTTTTTGTCTTCCGCCAAATTTTTTCTTCCATAGTACGGCTGTTTTATAAGTTGTCGCTTAGATTTTTGAAAGATGATATCGCATAGTTTATACGCTTTAAAAACTGACAACCGCGTAACGAAATACCATATGATGTAAGAGTTATCTCCTCAAACACTGTTTTTCTTGTGGCCACTACTCCTTCGCAACCGTAAAAGATTAAGACAACTTTGTTTTACCAAATTGCTCGTTACATCTTCAGGATTACGATTTTATTTTGTCCGAAGGTTTCTGGAGACTCCATATGAGAGTTATTCCCCCTTATGTATTTAATATAAGTGATATGCACTTCTTACTGATAAACCATAAGTGATCGAGACCTAGGGACTTTGGATTTGAGGTTTTTGGTTCAATAAATAAGAAAATGAAGGCACGGTCAAAGGTCAAAGTCATATTCTAAATTTGATTTTGGAGTGTTTTGGCTATTTTCAAAAACAGTATGAAAAATCGACTATTTTTACTAAATTGTAAGTTGCGAAATGCCATTACTTATAAATTTGTTGTTGTGAAGGGTACGTTGACGTTAATGGGAGTTTTCTCCCCTTTTTATTTAAAATAATGCGTAAAATGATATAACTCATTTACCACACATATTACAGATCTAGGGTCTTTTGGTTTGAGGTCCTTGGTTTATGACCTTGAAATTGAGGTCAAGGTCAAAGCCAAATTGGACTTTCTAGATTTTGACCTTTGCTTTAAATCAATATTTATACATTATAAAGCCATAGGAACTGACATTTAAACTGAATTTCAATGTTTTTATATCAAAATATATTGTTACTGGTGGAAAGACCAATTGTTCTCCGAACAATTGCTTTTTGATTTGATTTGCATTCCTTGTCAATAATTTAGGTGAAAAATTTGAATTTATATGCCAATCACATTTTTCTTCAACTTAAATATATTCATTTGGATATCCTCCTGACAAGGAAACACCATTTTATAACTTAAATATGTTAAATTATGTTCCTAAAAAATATATCTGCAAGGAAAAATAATAACTTTTTGGATCAAATTTTAACTATTATTTACTGGAATGCTTACATATAATGATACAGAAAATAAGCAATTATCTGTAGTGTAATGTATGTAAACTCGAATACGAATTTCACGAATCCATTGCAATCTAGAAAGATGTGAGCTACAGGTTTTCGACAGGTTCGGAGTATCTTATGGAGACCATTAGTGTTCCTTTAAAACAGATTTAGTCCAATATTATTATCAGTAACAGTAATCAGTTACACACTCAGTAAAATTCCATCGTAGGTACTTTTAAAAGACAAAATCACACTTACGTAAGGTAACGTTTCCTTCGTGTTTTTTCTGCTTTAGATGATTAATAATTTTCTTATCATACTGTTAGATTCATCCCAAAGAACTTAACCTAAAGAAATATAATAGTAACAATAATTTTCCGTTTTGAGTTGGTTAATATTTAATTTGACACAGGGAACTATTTTAAAATTAACAATTAATTTTTGTTCACATTTGTTTATTTTTCAGTTTTTGACGCCAATGCGTTTATAACTTGATAGCTATACCCGTAATTGTAATAATGTTTTCGAATTGCAGGTACGTTGAAAATATATCAAACCTGGAATATCTTTTCACAGACTGATTTAAATATTTAACATGCTTAAGATTTGGTTTTAAAGTTTGGTTATACCTACAGTAATCCGTTAACACATCCCAGTTTTAATGTTATTCTGCTTATAAAACTCGTTAAGTAAGATAGAAACCAAGTGAACGTAATATGCATCTTATGCAGCTCATTCTTAAATATTATCAATATTTAGCAATGTAGTTAGACCAAAAAAACCTTGGTTTTTTTAGTTACTTCCGATACTAAGGGAGATAATAACCTTTTACTAATGTCAGACTGATAACCGATTTTACTCATTAAATATGTTGCCTATTTGTTATCACGGTAACAGTTTTATTGCTATATCTATAGAGAAAGAGACTATAGACTTAATATTTTGCCGGCTAAAAGTGAAATATATAAATCAGAGCCGGCAAAATAAGATATGTTCTATAGTGCTGGCGACGTCTTAATTTTCACTGCCTATATCTTAAAACGTATGGTTCATGCATCATTTCGAAATGTATATCTTGACATTCAACATGGTCATGATTGTTTTTAATTGATAACACGTGTGCTGTCTTTCAAGACGTTGTCGCACTGTTGCTTATTGACTTTTTTAATTTGCTTGGAAAATATTTTTTTTTAATAATTTTTTTGTCATCTTTATGTTAATATGTTCATATATTGTATGTTTGAAAGTACTTTTAAACTGACGCTGGTGCAAAGTAACGATCTGACAAATAGAGTCCTCTACAACTATAAAGAAACCTTATATTTATGATTTTTAAATAAGCCCGACACTCTATTGGTCCAACAACTCATTTGGCAGATGCTCCATTAGTCTGACGCCTCAATAGTCCGACACCTCATATTAGACCTTTTCAACATCTCTCGACACCTACAGTTCAGAACGACTACGACAGGTAAAATGTGAAGGGTCGTCTCAAAAATTTAAAATAATGAAATCATTATTGATTTTATTACTTTCATTGACAATGATACAACTTTCCTACAGAGTCCGAATAACATGGATTTTTTTTTATAGGTTATTACATATATATAAGGAGAATGATTGACTATAAGTCACATTTCATCTTTTGAGAAGTTGAGCTTCTAGCTGTCCTGGTAGAATTTGGAAAATGAAAAGAACAAAGCATGCTTAAGTGTGGTTACAATTTAATTAAACAATTTCTTATTTCTGTTGACAAGGGTGGCACAATGTCTGTTGACAGGGGTTGCACAATGTCTATTAGTTTTGGCCTGGGGTGCCTCCATAATGTACCCAATACTTTGTATATTTTTAATTCACCAATTTGGTGTTCCACTTGAATTCTGTATTCACCAATCACGCTATTAAATTTGCTGCTTTTTTTCTCAATGTTATGGCTTACGATTAATTTGAGGTGTTGTAAATGGTGTAACTAAAGGATGACGATTTGGATAAACTTTGTCTCTAAGGAGAGCACAGTCCTCCGGGAAATGCAGCCGACCATTTCTTTGTATTTTGATCCAAATCATCCCTAATGTATGGTCATAGATGAGATAAAAAAAAAATCTTAAGTACGAATAAAAAAATGAAAAAGGTGTTAAACTTTGTTCCGCAAATTGAACATAGAGAAACAAATTCTGACCCGGTGAAAACGAAACAAAACACAGCAATGACAGTGTATAAATAAAATCAACGAAATTTGATCAACTTCTTGTAAGAAATCAAAAGGTCATTTTCAGGAACAGGGGAAGAACACTATGACGAAGGGAAAAGGTATGTTGTTTTCGGGACCTCAGCCGTTGGTCTCCAAGCCCCTGCTTGGCACTGACCATATTGTTTTTGCAATGTCAACGAGCTCTATAGCTCTATATCTAACAACTTGAAATATGAATTCCATACGCATGTATGTAAAAAAAAAAAATATGTACTGCTTAGATGTTGTAACATTAAAACGAAAAGTCAATTATATTTTTTTTTCAAAATTCATCATGAAAACATCAACTTTAATAAATATCTTGAAGCGCAGAAGTCCGCCGTTGATAAAAAAAAAATCCTTAGACCTCCAAAAAATCTTTATGTGATTATCCGTCCAGAAATTGAATATGTACATCAACTAAGGTGAAGACCGGTTGAAAAAAAAAACAATTTGATCGTGTTCACAAGTGTGATACGGACATACGGACAGTCCAGTATTTACTTTTTTATTAATTTTGAAAAATTTCATCAAAGCTTTAACACCAAAACATTAATCTTTATTTTCATGCGGCAAATATTTGGTAAAAGACTCACATAATCGTAAAATTGAAGAGAAAGCGTATCAGGATGCAGAATGGTTGCTGCATTTGTTTTACTAAATTCAACATGAAATGTCGTGTAAATACATACAAAATAAAAATATTATATGACAGATACATATATTTATTTATCTATTTGGTTGATATATTTTCTGAAGCTATATAGTCAAGACAGTATGTTACGTAATGATAATCATGAAGGTTTTGTTTTTGAGACGACCCATCCATTTTACCTGTAAACTGTAGGTGTCATTAGTCGGTGTTGAGAGATGTTGAAAAGGTCTAATCCTACACAGGTCCTATTTGAAAATCTACTTTATAGAATCGGTAGACATGGTGTTTAACCTAGTGTGTACCATCTGGTATGTACGTAAAACTAATCCAAGCTTCACCACATATAAATAAAACTACCCCGCTAAGACGAACACTTGATTGATTGATTGATTGATGTTTACTTTACGTTTAGTAACGAGGAGAGGGACATAATTGAAGTCTTGCAAAAGACTTCGATCCTCTTATAGAGTTGTTTAAAAGGATTATGTACGTGTGGAATTTGCATATCCTTTCTAGTCAAACAAACGCCGACTTAGGCAGGGGTTTTACAGCTGTTAAAAAACACAAAAAGTAAACACATCTTTATACCACAGTCAAACTAGAGATTAGGATAGTTGAAGAGCATGTTCGCGTCGATGAATGTGGAGACTGCAAGCAACTCTCTACAATGGTCAATCTGGAAACATTTCATTTCCAATTAGATGAAACTGATTTCATCAAAGCATGCTATTTTCCGTTTGAAAAAAACTTGAGTTGAATTTAAACTCTTTAAATATGCTGAATTTCAGTTTGAAAATCTGTTTATACATTGAACTCGAACTAAAAAATCTTTAGGTACACTGAACTTGAATTTGAAGATTGAAAATTTTAAACAAAAATGAAGTTACAGTCCCAATGGTCAAACTGAACAATTGATCATATTTGGTTTCCGATGGAGTACTTCATTCAGGTTGTTGAAGTCAATTATAAAGGACGGCATTTGCAAACAAAGTATCAAATGTGTAAAAAAATTGCTAGTGTCCTCTAAAACAGGGATGTATAATTTATATGCCTAATTCACTAAAAATCAAACCCTTAAAAACTAAACAATACTTAATCGAGGTTCAGTTTCCTTCCACTAAAACAACAATTCACTTAATCGACATCTCGACATCTCAATCGGCCGAACAGCATCAATTAATACAAAATGTGTATATAGTTCTAATCAAACAAAATAGGTCAATAATGCAGGAATAAAATCAAAGAGTGTTTGCGTTTCAAAAACAAGACGTTTTATGCACAATTACCGTGTTGCACATGACGGGCATAGCCACACAGAGTCGACCAGTGTTTGCTGTAAAAGTTGCTTTAGAATTTCATTGGCTTGGCATATAACTAGCGAATACAGATGGGATCGAAGATCAACCCGGACGTCCCAATGAACTTCGCGAGACGACCACACCATCACTTATAGTAAAAGTGTCGTAAAATATGGATAATTCAAATAAATGAGAAAAAGGTAACAATTGGAAACCCTTCTATTGAGACATGCAACAAAACAGTGTTTTACACAAATTTTATGTGTATATATTAAAAAAAGAAAAATGGCGTTTGATTATTACATGCAGCTTTTACAATGTTTTACGTTGTGGTAAATGGTAAAAAAAAAATACTGAATTTCGGGGAAAATTCAAAAAAGGAAAGTTTCTCATCAAACGGTTAGAGCCCAAACAGATCAAACGAATGGATGACAACCGTCATATTCCTGACTTTGTGCAGGCATTTTCTATTAGCAAATCTTGAATAATGGGTTTAAGGCTAGCTAACCCGAACACTTGTAAATCGGGTAATGGTTTGAAAAGTGATTCTGTCATTATGTTAATATTATTAACAAGTAAGCCTTTGCGGGCCGGATATTCATGATTTGTTCGCAACGTGAAAGTCCAATTGACGTTCAGTTGGAATAACATTGGTGTTTTAACTTTACATTTAGTTTGCTTGATATCATTTGCTTTTCTTATTAGTTTCTTATTAGTTCTCTCTGACCCGAAGGATGAGTGGACTTTATATGTAAGGTTATATCTCTTTGCATTAACTCGATCGACAGTATAACCCTGCCAAAAGGGATCGTCCATTTGCATGTGCAGTATGTTTAAAATGACTGCTGCGTCCGTAGAAACACCTTTAACTTGATAGTCTCATCGTTTATAATCCATTTTTGTCGTTTGTAAGCTCAAGTAAATCTACGAAATGAATTTAGAATAATTCTGTTGTATTGTTATTACCCCCTATGTCTATATACCAGTACTAATTCAGTTTACTCATATGCTTGAATACAGTCAGTAGATTTCCTTCGCGTCATCACAGAGCAGTGTTATTTGAACCATTGAACCAGTTTAATCACTGTTGGATACATAGTGAAATTACAGTCACACAAATACTTCAAGACAATTGTTTGAGTTGGTAGGGTGTCGGACTATTAGAGTGACAGACTAATGGTCAGACAATTGTGATGTTCTAATAATGTGTTACCCCGTTGAAATTTCACGGGAATGTCCATATACGCCCTTTTATTACAAATGACTCAAATAAACTCATCAAAGATACCAGGATCGAAAATTTATATTTACGCTAGACGCGCGTTTCGTCTAAAAAGGCTGAGCAGTGACGATTGAATCAAAAACTGTTTAAAAGGCCAAAATAGAGTACAACCATAGTCCTTTGAACAATCGGTAATATAAAATATCTATTTATTTTTAAAACATTGATGTGACGTCATTCTATTGTTTTACCCGTTCTTTATTTCAGTGATTGGACTATCATTACCTGTAGGTAACCATTATTTTACCTTTAGCTGTCCAATATTTTTAAGAATAGCCCTCCACTTTCCTAAAAAATATTGGACAGCTAAAGGTAGCATAACTGATTCTTACAATTAAAAAAAAAAAAACTATTAATTACCCTAATTGTTTTCATCATGTAAATAAAAATACAACCAAAGAACAAATGACAATTAAAAAAACAACATTTTAATAAAGTCACCTTCCAATACAATACTTTTGTCACTCATCAAAATGGTTTCTTGAGGAAAAAAATCACTTTGAAATTGAATTTAAACACTTTCAATACCAATAGTAAGTTTTCGTGTCTCGTAGACGATTTTACGCGTCAAAGTCATAAACAATACAGGGAAATACGACCTTTGGCAATAACGAAAAAAATGTATTGAGGTAATTAACGGTCGGTAAATTCTTACATTATTATCGTGTTCGTATCAGCAACGTTGGATTTGAAGAGCACTCACAAATAAACATTTAAACAAACATGTTTTATATTTAACAAATCTTAAAATAATAAACTAGCGATTATCATACACTAAATATGATCAATGGAAAACAAATTATATCTTTATAATATAAACGATCTCCGGCGTCTACTAAACAATGAAACAATGGGGGCAATCTACTAGTGGTACTGTGTTGTGATGTGGTCATTTAAATCTTCTACAGTATCTGTGATTTGTACCAACGACGAAAGAATAAAACCATCAGTAAAATTGTCATCTAATTGGGACTGATCAGTACAATTACTGTGAACTTGTAAAGTCATATTCTAAATTATGGTTTAATCATGTTAAATGGTTCGTGAAAACAGGAGGAATGAATTCATTCTTTGTGGTTAACGTGACTGTTTGATTCAGGTATTCAACCATGCATTTGTGGTCACATAAAGTTTGAGACGGAGTACGTCCACCCTCGTTCCTGATATCTTTCATTAATGATTAGCTTAATACAAAAATCTATGAAAAAAGAGATGACTTTTCATTCCTATCGTTACTTATCCATTTTTAGATGGGGACGTTCCCTTGTCACCATCTTACGGTGTTGATATATCTCATTGCCTGTGTATTAAAATATAAAAAAGAAGATGTGGTATAATTGCCAATGAGACAACTATCCACAAGAGACCAAATGTCACAGAAAATAACAACTACAATGTATAGTGCACCGTACGGCCTTCAACAATGAGCAAAGCCCATACCGCATAGTCAGCTATAAAAGACCCAGATATGACAATGTAAAACAATTCAAACGAGAAAACTAACGGGCTTATTTTTTTTTTTAAATGATCGAAAAACAAATAATTCAAACATAAACAAACGACAACCACCGAATTACAGGCACATACATAAATAATGTGCGAGGTTAAACATGTTTGCGGGATCCCAACCTTCCTCCTAACCTTGGACATTGGTATGACAGTACAACATAAGAACGAACTATAACAATCAGTTGAAAAAGGCTTAACTCATCAGATGGACACAAATACAAGTGGACGTGGACGGGTACTTGTACATCCCGACAAAAACAAAACAAAAAACAATAGGAACAGATCTAAGAGTAGTCGCAGTTATCTGACAGCTAGTTAAAAGCCACAAACAACTAATAAAAAAAACATGCATCTAATGCTTAACTATCAATCCGTACACATCCAACATCCAATGGATTTAGTGTAGAGACGTCATAAACATGATAAACAGTCAGAGAAAAATACAACATTGCGCAATGCCAAGTTACAGGTATTGGCATATTGTAGATTCATGAATGTATATACAGTGTATGTGTTTAACATACTAGTAATATTTAGTTGGCTTTTATTTTACTTATCACAAAATCAATATTTATACCAATAAAAACAATATTCAATAATCTTATTATTGTGTTGAATTGGTAACCTTTTAGAATAAGTTTAGTTAAAGCGATAAGTTTACAAGGATCATATCTAAATATCCGGGCACGGTTAACAACATTTCCGTAAAAATGAGGATGTGCACATGTTTGAAATACGTTTTCTACAGGTAAAACCAAACTTCAAAATCAAATCTTTATATCTATGGAAAAATTTAGTGAAGGTTTTAAGTAATTTATGGTAACGATATCCCCGGTTTATTAATTTGCCAGTAATACATAGATTGCGTTCGTTAAAATCAAAAACGTCACAACATACACGGTCAAAGCGAACGAGCTGGGAATTATAAACACCGTAAGATGGTGCCAAAGGAACACCACCATCTAAAAATGGAAAATTAAAAATAGGGAACGAAAAATCGTCCCTTTTGTTGTAAATTTTAGTGTGGAGTTGCCCGTTTGAAACCGAAATATCTAAATCCAGGAAAGGACAGTTATTACCGTATTATTTGATTTATTTAAAGTAAGTGCCTTTGGATAAATTTCAGAAGTATATTGAGAAAATTCTTGATTATTTAACGAACAAATATCATCAAGATAACTGTAAGTGTTGTTGCATTTATCAATTAAATGCAATTTGATTCGTAACAGTACAAAAACAAGTCGTCTATTAAAGGGGCACAATTAGTGCCCATGGGGATACATACAACCTGTCGATACACTTTGTTGCCGAAACGTACATATAATATAATTAATATAATATAATATAATAAATAAATATTATTAAGAAGAAAATTAACAACGTTTTAGATTTTAACGAGAGAAATTTATGTATTAATGAAAAATAATTACACCAGGGTTTTCGATATCACAAACTAGTCAAACGTTTACTAAATTTTGTCATCGTTACAAGGACATCATTCGTAAATATAGCTCAACATGAAGACTTCTTATACGTTTAGATATTTCACATCCAATCTTTTATGGTAAAGACGCCTCTGAGTGCGGGAATTGCTCGCTGCAATGAAGACCTATTGTTGACCTTCTGGTGTTGGCTGTTCTATATAGGGTTTGGTTGTTGTCCCTTTAACACATTCCCCATTTCCATTCTCAATTTTACGTGTTCATTGTGAACACAGTTGAGTAAGTATTTTATAGTAAATACCAGAGTATTGTTTAAATACCACCTACGTTTTGAGTAACTCTTGTTAAACTCTGTTTGTATAGGTACTACCAAAGTGTTTGCTATTTATACAGTTAAAGGTTCTACTGAACAGTTGGTTTGTCCATATACCAGCACAAGTGGTCTGCAATGGTATTTCAAATCTAGTACAGCATCTAGTTATACCACATATACAAGCAATGACAGAATATCACCGAATTTACCACCTGGATTAATACAGAGACTAACCGTTACTGGTAACCATGCTATAGGACAATATCATCTGACTATATCTAACATCCAGGAGAGTGATCATGGGATGTATCGGTGTATCGATATTTCTAATGCGTTATTAGATGTACAAAATGTATTTGTTATTGGTAAGTACATCTTAATATACTCATAAAACCATAAAACCATAAAACTAAATTACTGAAACAACGACTGTGAGTTACTGGTTGTTTACTTTTTAAAATATGTTTTATAAAAGTTAGATCAAACTAAAGATATATAGACATACCTGACATATGAAGATTTGGTTTGAGTTTCAATAAAACAACCTTTTACTTAAAGTAACAATGTGTAAAATTAAACAATTATAGGTCCTAAAAGTAAAAATCTTAGTTTCAGGTAAATGCATTATTGTCTGACATTCCTCAAATCAAAAACCTGCGTCACTATTATATATATGTAGGACTATGATATTTGATTATATTCAGCGTGTGGTATGCATGCATCGTACATGAACCACCTCTGATCGCAAACCAAAGTACACAACGAACTTTATTGATACTATAGATAGACCATGTTTCTTAGATTTACACAACATATTCATAAAAAACTGTCATTTAGTTTCGTATTCCTACCTAACGCGTTTCTAATTTTAACCATCAGCATATGTTAGCCACATCTTTCAGCAACCAATATACGCTAATTGTGAACAGCAATAATTTCAAGATGACGTAAATATCAACAGAAACTACAAGCTTCACACCATGAAGCGAAGAAATAAATGCAATACAATGTAGTCATTCCAGGGAGACATCGTAATATCTAGTGTTTTAATTCAAACAATGAGCTTCAAACCCTTTTTCGAAAGACAAGTTATCAAAATTATATTTTGTAAGAGTTATCCGGGGCGATCAAAGTGTAACCATACCTTTACATTTTTTTAAAACTATGTGGACAGGTTAACATGTATCCTGTGATGACTTTGACATAACATCCAAAATAAGTATATTTATAACCCGAGATATATCGTTAACTGTATATTAACCTTTGATATGAACACCTTTTCAACGGCATGTTTTTTTCATCTGAAGAACACCTAAGAAAAACAGTTGCACAAAAACCATAAGTGCATCTGTGTTCACTACCTTGTTCAGTTAGCATAAGGCTATTTTATCTTCTTAAAAATAATAAGCAGTGCTCAATATCTAACAAAAGGTTAAAAACAATATCAGCGAACAGATCCTCGCTCATAATAATATAATCTTTTCTTAAATAAATCATGATTGCCGTCTCATTTCAGTTGAATTTCTGCATTCAATATATGCTTATTGATCAACCGTTTGTATTGTCGTTATTATATAAATGAAGAAGATGTCCACTACCCGATTTATAATTTCACCTTATCAATAAAAAAGAAAATAAAATCCACTCATTCAATTTCCCTTTTTATGATTTTTTTTTATCTCTTTCTTACATTCATAAAAATGGTTTTGATAATGTATGCCATTTATAACGCAAATGAGTGAAAGGAATCGATGAGCCTCCGGAAAATAAAACCATTTTTACATGTTCGAGCTGAATTTTTATATGATGTGGGCGAAAATTGTAGATTAAATATATGCTAAGGTTGATTATTACATAAAGATATCTGCAACTTCTGTGTTAGCTTAAAAAAGAAGGAAAATAATAATGTATAATAATGCATAAGAAATTTTTCAAATAGTAATATTGCTATAGATCTATCTTTTCTTTTGCGCAATTATATGAGAAGGGTTATAATTTTCAATGTTCAAAAGATATAAAAAGGTTGGAGAACTCGATATCTCAGCTGCCTAACCAATCACAAAAAACTGAAATAACCCCTACCTTACTGACTCGTACGTTGATAAAAAAGAGAGAATTAAATATCATAATTGCATCTGACAAAATGACAGGAAAAATGAAATAAGAAATTAGCATACTAAGTAATACTGTGCGTTTATCGTTAATTGTCTCCAAAAATGTCATTTAACTTTAGACATTATTTTCATTGGATAAGTTACGATATTATTGTAGTTGGTCCAACGAATATAAACATAGAAAATGTAACACCAGACAGTAGGATACCTGGTATAGAAGGACAGGATATGACTATTAAATGTACAGCAGTAGGAGGTCAGCCACAGCCTGATATAAAACTCGTAATATTAGGATCTACTTCTACTGGTAAACAATCAGCACATTTCACATTCAAACCAGTCAGTTCTAATGATGGTTCAAATGTTACATGCCTAGCAGGATATGAAGAGACCAACAGCTATCCATTGTCTACTTTGGCAAATATTCATCTTATGCGTAAGTACATATCATATATTTCAGGACATGAAGAAATTAAGCACATTTTCCATCATATGACCCCTTATACATATATATTCACTTGAAACTAATGAACATTTTTTTTCAAAATGATGCATGTCACAAGGTGATTGAATCTGCTGATTTAGTTATGGTGACTTGAGTAACAACGGTATCACTCAGATTACAATTCTACCTTGACAGGTAAGTTTGTATTTAGCCTATAAAATACTTATTTAGCCTTGAGAATTGAAAGGCCAGCTTATCCCATTCATACAATAGAAATTGATAAAGGAGTAGGTCCGGTAAGGGCCGATTTTGGCCTCAAATTTCAGGTTTATCTAACGAAAGTTTTTGGACACTTTTTAAACACTTAAGTGTCTATTTCAATTGATTCGATTAGTTTATGTGAAAGATTTTTATTTATTTAGTCATTAAAACGCTCTGATTCAAGCTTATATATGAACAATCTATCAAATATGCCAAAAAACGTAACTTTTCAGATGTTTTTTTGTCAAAAATGAAAGTGGCCGCATCCGTGTTCATCCTCAACCTTTATATATGTTTTGTATTATCATCAAATAAAACTTACATTTCAATATTATGAATGAACACGAATGCGGCCACTTTAATTTTAGACGGAAACCGTCTAAAAATTAACCAAAATGCTAAAATTTTGAAGATTTCAGTAATTTAGCATGATTTAATGATGCTAGAACGCGATATTTGTGCATTACATTGTCAAAAACAGCTCATATTTATGTAGCAGAAGCATTTTACTTTCCAAAATATATCTAAAAGATTACATTTTCACAATTTTCTAAAACGGCTATATTTTTAGGCCAAAAAGGGGTCTTACTGAACCTACTCCTTTGGCTTCATGCCATTTACCTTGTCCAAAATGAAGGTCACTTTATTGTTATTGTGATATTGTTAAAGTACAAAAGAACCCTATATTCTGACCAATACTTAAAACTTCATGCATCTTGATTTATTTGTTAAAAATCTGTTAATGTTGATTTTTTGGGGTTATTTCGGCCTTGTAATTGCATATTTCTTTACATGGTAGTTTTTTTTCAGATATAAAAAAAAAACTATCTGCTTGACTTTATAGAAATAGACTATGCTTGCAGGTTATTTATTACACTGTCTTATTTTTTGTTTTCACCAAATCTGACAGATTATTATTTAGTTGCAAAATATTCTAAATGAGAGCTGAAATTTTTTCTATCTTTAAATGTGCATTGAAGGTTAAAATAATCATAATGTGAACAAAAAAAAAGAAAACATCTGGGCCCCTAAAAAACATCATCAACCAGGATATAACATTCCAAATATTAATTTATCATACAAATATCAGTTGAAATCTCAAGCCACTGTTTTGCATGTTAACAATGTAGGTCATGTCCCAACAGAAAATCAATTAACATGACAGTACAATGTACTCTTAGCACAAACAAATAAGGTCACTGTGAAATATACATCTAGGGCAAAAAACAGTCAGTTATACCAAACCAGTTTGACAAGATGTCTAGTTTAAAACCAGTTTGACTAGATGTGCCCTATATTTTGACAATATAATTACATGAGGACCTACATGGGTTTTTTTGATATCTGTATTCTTTAAATTTTTAAGGCATTTTTCTTTTAATAACCTTAAAAATAACTCTCATTCTGTAAAATTCTCATGAAAATGATTTTACTATTTAGTCTTTCAGTTACAAGATTATTTATCAATTCTGTACATTGATCATTATTTTGTCAGTATTGCATTAAAGTTACCTTAGTTATCTTTTTATTTTGCACAGTTATTCTTTATACTTTTGCATCGCATTAAATTACTCTCTATTCCTTATTTTGTTGTTCATTTTATCCATTCTCTATTTTTTGTTGCTATTACATGTGTTCTCTATTCTGTAAACCCCATTAGGTAAACTTCTATTGTATAAATGGGATAAACTGACCTTTCAGTTCTCAAGGCTAAATAAGTATTTTATAGGCTAAATACAAACTTACCTGTCAGGGTAGAATTGTAGTCTGAGTGATACCGGTGTTACTCAAGTCACCATAATCCGAACTTCATGTCGGCGTAATCTAAAAACGCAAAATATAAAACGTTATATTTAAAAAAATATGGGTCACGTGTTTAAATCTCTACCATTCCATTGGGATTGGAAAGGAGTTATTTTCAATCCGGTACTTTAGGAGTTATCACCATGTCCGTATTTGCAATCAAGAAATATATTGTGCCCTTCAAAAATACAGAAAACAATTTAAATTGATAGTTTGGAGGGATTTAAGTCTAATACGAAACATTATAATTTATAATGTGTATACATTTTGATTACGATATATGTTCAAAATATATAAATACAAAACGATAAATAAAACTATTTTATATAATTTATTTTCGTCGTCAACTTCTTAAGTGGAATCTTTTATTACTTTAAACCATTGCTATCAAAATTTATAAGCATTTGAAGTTTCTGCTTTAAAGTTTGATATTGGCAGATAAATTTGGCATCGGTGACAATATAATGGAATTTGATGCGACTGTCATACAAGTGAGAGGTTTAGCTAGCTATAAAACAGGTTCAATCCACCATTTTCTACATTTGAAAATGCCTGTACCAAGTCAGGAATATGACAGTTCTTGTCCATTCGTTTTTGATGCGTTTGTTATTTGATTTTGCCATTTGATTATTGACTTTCCGAATTGATTTTCCTCTGAGTTTAGTATTTTTGTGATTTTACTTTTGATATAATTGTAGATTTTTTTTTTTTTTTTTTTTTTGGAAAATATAAGTACGCGAGCTAATAGCAACTGTAATGTAACATATGTATTTATTGACAAGACTCTTGCAAAAAATTATACAAATATGACCAGGTTGTTGGTTACCTCTGTCATATTCCTTAGTTTCGGGGGAAACTAGCGGTAGCTTAGATAAAGTCCAAGTCGTTGGAAAGATTTCATATTTATTTCACATCCATATATTTCAAACATTAAAACATAACTGAATACCAACAAAAACACAAATATAAAACACAAATTCAAAAGACTGTCGACATACGGAGAATGAACCAATAAAATATCTTTTTATTAAATAATATTAATTCGCGTTTTGCCGAAAGCGGGGATTACGGATTAAAAACATGCTTCGTATAAGTTTGTCGAGAATGGCTTTCGGCAGTAATCACTTAGTGTCAAATTATCTATATTCTTTGTTCAAAGAACCTTTTATCATAAAGACAGATATAAATCTTTGATTATTAATCTGAATGAAAGGATTATAGTTAAGTGTAAAATATAAGTAACTTTTGAATAGCGTAAAATACAATAAACTAATGAATTATTAAAACGCAAGGAGAACTCGGAATAACTAATAAAAGGCATAGATTATAGAAATAGACAAAATCCTAAATATGAACTTTGAACGAACAATTGTCGGGTTATATTACCCCGTCGCTCCCTATCTGATATTCCGGTATCAGAATGTCGTCTAAAATTTTCTCTCTCAAAATGTCTTTAAAGGACCTGTAATTAAATCTAAGTGTGTCTATATATATACCAACACGAATAAATCACGAATTAATATGTATAAAACAAACACTTTGTCTATATGCAACATTGTTATATTTGCCACCATACAAATAACGAATGAACACTGTGTCTCTCTCACGGAAATTCGATAGCTGAATCTATATTGGAATATAAAACAAATCAGTAAATATATATATAAGCATTGCCATTGCATAAAGTCATTGTTCTGTCAAATAAATCTGTTTTCATCACCAACTCTATTTCGGTCTGGAATAAACACTAAGAATATCACTGAGATTCTTTTCAATCTGAACTTTGTTTCTACATATTTTAAGTTTCAGGAACATTTGTCCGAACTATTTCTGTAGCACTATATGAATATTTATGTACACATCTTTGTTATATATTGAATATATCTATTTGAATGTGACCATTTATCAAAATGTCGCTTATACTCGATATCTTTTTTTAAACAAAAACGCAAAGTGTAGATCATTTCGATACTTGAAAAGGCATTGTATGGAACGTCGCAATACTAATTGTAAAGCTAAAAAAATATATATATTTGCATGTAAATAATATCTCAACATACTCATCTAAAATATTATGATAACTTGAATTGGCTACGGATATAAAATGCTGGTAAAAAGGAACAAAGGGGGGGGGGGGGGGGGGGGGAGGTGAAACTGTTGAACTTCAAATTGAGAAAATAAGACATAATAACGAAATACGTTTAATATTCAAGTGTTAAAATCTTTCTGATTGTAAACGTGCTGTGTATTGGTAAAACAAAACAGGTTCTAATGGAAAATATAACACTATGTTTAATAAATAAATTAGTTCCTTCTTACTTATACTATGATATATGCTAATGACAATATGTTGTGGTGTTGTTTAAAAAAATGCATGTTTTGAAATAAAATAAATGTTTAACAATGGTTTCTTTAAATGCAAAAGCAGTTAAAAATATTTTTCAAGGTTTGATCGTTTCAGCATAGGATCGTCACTCTAATATTGAAATTCCTTTGAACACGAATTGGATGACGAGTCCAAGTCATCATTGAAAGGGGTCGAAAGAAATACCAAAAGTTTGGTACGACTGTAACCGTTAAACCATTGTTAGAACGTGGAAATAACACCAATTTTGTAATAATTGCTGTTACTTGATGTATGAATTGTCACTGATGTTTGTCTGATAATACGATCATTAACTTGTGTAAAACACTAGGTCCAAATTTACGACAAATATACTATGACAACCAAATATAAGTTTAAATGTTGTTATAGTATTACTATTGACAAAACCGTTTGAGGGAAAAAAATATGACTTTATTTTTTTGTATATGAAGTACTTGATTATGGTACTGTCTATCAAATTGCGATGTAAAAAAAAACGGGGTTGTACATTGTACAGTATGTAAGTTAACTTTTGCTATTTAACTTGAAAAATGATGTGTAATTGTAATGTATAAATCTACAGAAGAATAAGGTGGGAGAGGGGGGTTATTTTTATCTCTTTGTTTTACGTGCTTTTATACGTTTAGCCTGATCCATACGAACTTTAAATTTGTGTCTTAATTCTGGAGGAATATTTTCTTCCAGTTCCCAAGAATTGCTTGTGCTACCGAAACCTAACCATTTTATGTAATAATGCATTTTATTGTTTATACGTTTTGCTTTTACTTTCCGTTCTACTAGATACAGATCTGATCATAAATCATCGTTCTTTCGGTCATCATTTGTGTGCCGTTGTACCTGAGTATTGTTTTGTGTAGGGTCATTTGATTCTGGCTGTGTATCCGTTTGAACAATTTCGTCGTCATCTTCAACAATTTCCTCTTCATTGTCATCATCGTCTGACATTTCGTCGTCAGTTGGAACATCAACATTGTTTGTAAGCCTGTCTTGTGGGTCGTAAAACTTCTTTAGTCTGTTGACGTTGATAAGTCCTTTAATTGATATATTGTCAGAACAGCGCCGGAGTCTATACGTGCTTTTACCTTTGACTTCGGTTATGTAATACGGGCCTTGCCATTTGTTACAAATTTTTCGGGATAACCCAACTTCCATTTTCTTAGTATCCAGCCATACCTTATCACGAAAGTTGTAAGACATTTCTCTTGCTCTTTTATCGTGCTGTGCTTTGTACTTCTTTTGTGCTTCGAGTGCATTTTCCCGCGCTATTGCTCTAGCTAAAACTAAGTGTTCATGTAACTTGTCTATATACTGCTTAGCGACTGGTCCGACTTTGGAGGGTTCTGTTAAAACTGTGTCAAAAGGCGTGCTGCATTCTCTTCCAAATACGAGGAAATACGGAGTGTACTGTGTCGATTAAGTGCATACGGACGTGTTCCTAGCATGAGCAATACTTGGTTATTTGTCTGGCCAATGTAATTGGTTGACGTCAATGCATGTGCGAAGTTTTTCAGTTATTGTCTTGTTATTCCGTTCGCATGTACTGTTTGTTTGGGGTCTGTAACTACTAGTATTTATCTTTTGGATTTTGAAGATATTGCAAACCTCCTTCAATATATTCGACATGAAGTTTTGTCCTTTGTCTGTCAGGATTGCATCAGGCGCTGAATAACGGCATATCCACTGGTTAGAAAATAGATCAGCTACATATTTCGCGCCTGTATGTTTCATAGGAAGTATTTCCATAAATTTTGTGAATGGATCGACTATTAGCATGATTAGTAGAACGTGTTTGTAGTCGCCGGAAATTTTTCTAAATGGTTCTAAGATGTCCATGTGTACTCTTCTAAATACGTCCAGCACAGGAAGTGGTTGCAGTGGTGTCGGGCGCTTATGGGCGTCAGGTTTAGCTTTTTGACACTGCATACACGTCTGTACGTACTGTTGAATGTAATTATACATACCAGGCCAATAGTATTTATATCGTATCGTATGGTAAGTACGTTCAATGCCATTGTGTCCACCGAGTAAGCTTTCATGGTATGACTTTAGGATATCGTCTCTTAGGGTAAATGGTACTGCCAATCGTTTAACTATCCTATCCGCTCTGTGACCTTTTCCTTTCGGGTAGTATAAATGAAACAATACCTCCTCGTCTATAATATAATCTTGTGATTCAATAACCGTTTTTCTCGCTTGTTTGGTCGGGTGGTTCTTTATCCAATATATATTTAATGACATCTTTGCAATTTTCATCTGTCCTTTGATCGTTTACGACTTTTTCTTTTGTACTTGTGGTTATTTCGCAAATGGACGCGTATGTGTCTAACTCGATGTAAGTGGCTGACGATTCGACTGTAGCTGTTGTAATAGTAGCTATTTCGGTATCATATGGTCTTCTACTTAACGCATCAGCGTTACCATTAGCCGTTCCCTTTTTGTGAATTATTTCATAATCATAGCTTTGTAGAAACATAGCCCATCTTGCAAGTCGGCCTGTGATTTTTTCCTTCGTAAACTTCTGAGTGTGTAGAAGTGCTTCATGATCTGTATATATTGTGAATTTTCGGCTAGCCAAAAAACATGATATTGTTTAACTCCTTCAACCAAAGCCAAATATTCAAGATCCCTGATACAGTAGTTCTTTTCAGCTCCTCGTAATGATCGTCCACCATAAGTAATGACTTGTTCTCTGCCTTTATAATCTTTTTGTCCAAGTATGTAACCAATAGCGATCTGTGAAGTGTCCGTGTAGAGGATACAATCTTTTGAAAAGAGTGGAAACGCGAGTATTGGAGATGATATTAGAAGTTTCTTTATTTCTTTGAATGACTGTTGACAGTTCTTGTCCCACATAAATTTAGCTCCCTTCACAAGCTGTCTGTGTAACGGGTTAGTAATTTTAGAAAAACCTTTAACAAACTTCCTGTAGTAATTTGCAAGTCCTAAAAATGCTCTGAAATCTGTTGTATTTTGGGGAACTGGAAATGTTTTTACTGCATCTGTCTTGGTTGTGTCAACAGCATTTCCATCTTTGGTCAGACGTGGCCTTAAAACTTTAAAATTTGCAGCGAAAGTACATTTTGTTGGTTTAAGTTTTAGATTGGTTTCCCGTAGCTTTTGAAATAGAATCGTAAGGTGTTGCAGATGCTCTTCAAATGTTCTTGAAAAAACGAGTACATCATCCATGTAGACTAATACATTTTCCCAGTTAATTCCGCGGAGGGCTTCGGACATGACCAGTTAAAAAGTGTGCAGACTGTTAGAGAGGCCGAATGGTAGTCGGTTGAATTCGACGACTCCTTCGTGACATGTGAATGCGGTTTTGTGTTTAGTTTCTGGATCAAGCTTTATTTGATGGAATCCATTAAACATATCGACGTTACTATAGAATGTCGCCTTCGCCTCGCCTAACATATCAACAATATCGTCCATTTGAATAATCGGGTGCACTTTTTTTGTCGTCAAAGAATTCAGGAGACAAAAATCAATGCCAAACCTATACTGGGGCGTGTTGGGTGTTGACGATGCTGACTTTGGACTCATCTTTAGGACTAAACAAATAGGACTGGCCCATTCACTTTGTGACGGTTCTATGATATCGTATTTTAACATCTCTTCTACATGTTTGCTGGCTTCTCCTTTAACGACTGTTGATTGCCTGTAGAATATTTGTCTTACAGGTTGCGCGTCGCCTGTTTCAATACGATTGGGATGGAGATCTGTACAACGGATAAATTCATAGCAAAAACGTCCCTATTTGTACCTAACATCACCATTAATTTTTGTTTTTGTTCTGTTGTTAAATCAGAGTAAGAAAAATTGAAATTTAAACTTTTAGCTATTTCGATGTACTTTGCTTCATTATATTTATTTTGTGTACCCTTATCTATTGAATTTATTTCTATTGTGTCATCGGTGATTTTCACATGAAATCGAGTACTCTTTAATTTCACTGAACTTGCCTATTTTTGTGTGTTGTGATTACCGTACTTTGGCATTTGTAGGATTAAGAACTTGTAAAAATGTTTTATTGTTTCTTATTTGTACAAGACATGTGGCACCTACAATATTCTGTTTACCAACCAAGGCTGGGTTCGGTTAAAAAATACCTAATTTAGATTTTATACTTTTGTGAACAGTTAGAACGGGGATAATGACTTCTGACCTACTGGGAATAAATTCATCGTAAATTAAAGAAATAAAGCATATACTATTGTCATTATTATCACCATTAGTAAGGGGAACTTCAGTAATACCAGACTGCAGAACAAGGGTTTTGTCATCAAAATTAAGCCTAGCTTTTTGTTGATCTAAGAAATCTAAACCAATAATAATTGAATGTGCAAATTTTTCAAAAATATAAAAAGGTTTGTTGCATGATTAAACGACCTATTTCTATAGGGACATCAATTGTTCCTATTCCTCTTAAAGATGCCCCACGTGCTCCGGTTGCAAGAAGAGATGCCTTTTTTTTTTTTATTGTAACCTTCTAATGCAAATTCGCATAATAAAAATCTGCCAAAATTGCGCTAATAGTAGCTCCAGAATCAACCATAGCCATACCAAAATGATTTGCAACCCGAATTTTAATTAAATTTGATGCTTTTGTGTTATTAAAACCTGTTGCCGAAATAAATTTTGTTGGTTGCGCCGAAAAATGTTTTTGTTTTGATCTACACATTTTTGCTTTGTGGCCTATGGATTTGCATTTATTACATTTTATTCTGATTTGTTGAAACACCATATCTATTTTAGGTTTCAGTTCTGACATAATTTTGTCTTCAGTTTCCTTCTTCTCGCATTTTTCTAAATGGTGAGAGTTTGCTTCTACTGACCACAAGCGCACTTCTGCCTCTTCGACTGTTTCCGGCCATTTACCGAAGGACATAGCTCTAACAAGTTTTGGTTTACATCTATACTGCAGTTTCGTCAATTTGAATTATTGTCCCACATCTTGGTCTTCAGACAAAGCGTTAACTCGGTTAATAAATTCTGCAACAGATTCTGTTTCTTGTTGTTTTAAATCAGTAAAGTCCGAAAGGTTTTGAAAGTTCTGTCCGTATAAAATTTAATACTTCATCAGAAATTCGCATTTTAAATTTTCACGAGTGTTTTTCAAATCTTCCGGTAATCCATTAAACCATTTTTGTGCGTTTTCTTCAGAAATAGTGGAAATGCATTACAAAATTTAGATTAATCGTAATATAACGAAACGAAGTTTTCAAATAATTTCCACCAACGACTTGGGTTTTCGGTAAAGTCACCTTTGAATTTAGCTAATATTTTAGTAGGGTCCATTTTGAAATCAGTTGTACAGATCTATATTTATATTAAAAGTTCATCATAGTTGTGATAGGAATATGGCCAATGGAAACGAAAAACACATTTTCTCTTCTTTCGTCGTTTCTTTTTCCTCTCTAAAATTTTGTCATTAGCACTTATAACGAAATATTGTTAAAAGTACATTTTGTCACTCGCTTGGCTTTTGAGGTACACTTCTGAGATCACGGGTATTAATCCACCACATATGACCAATTTCTGGTCACCTCTGTCATATTCCTTAGTTTCGGGGAAAACTAGCGGTAGCTTAGATAAAGTCCAAGTCGCTGGAAAGTTTTCATATTTATTTCACATTCAAATATTTCAAACATTAAAACATAACTGAATAACAACATAAACAAAAATATAAAACACAAATTCAAAAGACTGATTGACATACTGAAAATAAACCAATCAAATATCTTTTTATTAAATAGTAGTAATTCGCGTTTTGCCGAAAGCGGGGATTACGGATTAAAAACATGCTTCGTATTAGTTTGTCAAGAATGGCTTTCGGCAGTTATCACTTAGTGTCAAATTATCTATATTCTTTGTTACAGAACCTTTTATCATAAAGACGGATATAAATCTTTGATAACTAATCTGAATGAAAGGATTATAGTTAAGTGTAAAATACAAGTAACTTTTGAATAGAGTAAAATACAATAAACCAATGAATTATTAAAACGCAATGAGGACTTGGAATAATTAATAAAAGGCATAGATTATAGAAATATACAAAATCCTAAATATGAGCTTTGAACGAACAATTGTCGGGTCATACAAAGAAGCAAATAAAGATATAGATAAAACGTTTTAGATAAATAAAAAAATAAAAACGCTTGTTTCTGGATTCTGTAATTATTCACATGTATTATTATGTAAATGGCTATTTGTGTACATTACTTTACCTGAGTTTGATTAATAAAATATGTTTATACTAAAAACGATTTTGATTCAATATTATATCAAATTAAAATGCGAGATGATTTAGACAAAGTTATGAATCGAATCAACACATTAATATAAATGAAAATTTAAATGTCGATATCGACGATCTCGACTTTAGTTTAAGATCAATACATCAATACAAGCTGCTAGATTAATACTAGAAACAGACCCTTTCGCTCCTTCCGAGCCCTTATTCAAAAACTTAAACTGGATAACAGTTGAACAGAGAAAAAAATATCACAAGTTTGTGATGACATTTAAGTGTATTAAAATTTATGCCCCATCATATCTTACTAACAAGTTTCATTATGTTTCAGACAGAATTCCATACCCCTTGGGAAATGCTGTTTAAGGAAACCTCATACTCCCTAAACCAAAAACAGAATTGTTGAAAAAATCTTTTGTGTATTCTGGACAATTCATGTGGAATAATTGGCCAATACCGTTAAAAAATATTACAAATATATTAGTTCTTTTAAATAATAAATAACAGGTCATTTATTGAAATTTTGAAGTTGATGACGTCATGCATTTTGAAGATTTATTGCACTAGTGAAATATTGGAATTTATTGCACGCTAACTGTTGGTTACTTTCTGTGGAAAATATTATATTGCTATACAATGATATTGAAAACTGATTATGTTATCAAGTTGTATTGAACGTTATCATCATACTGACTTTTTATACTGATGTATGCAATGTATATTTTTGCATTTTGTTTGATTTTCATAATGAGGGCCTCAGGTAAGATTATTTAATATATAACTAACTGCGTAATCCTCTTAAAATAAAGTATTGTTGTTGCTGTTGTTGTAAAGTATAAAGTAAAGAATGGATGCTACACACTACAATGGAAATTAAAATGTTGATATTGAATCGATATCGTCGACATCGACAACATAATAAAACTAATAATTCATATTACGAGGGAAAATTTAAATGTCAACATCGATTCGGTATAGTTGACATCGTAGATATCTACAGTAGTTTAGTATGCATACAACGTATGAGATTCCAAGCAACGTATAACGAGGGAAACTAGAATGTCGATATCGAGTCTATATCGTTGATATCGACAAATACAGATGAACTATGACAACTCACTGTTATCAATGCAGTATATAAATGGGGATTCATAGTAGTATCCTAATATCGATATCGATACTATATCATCGATATTCACACATACAGATGAACCAGGGCAACCGATGAAGTATATGAATGGAGTATAAAGTGATCAAGTTAAATCGATATTGATACGATATCGTAGGTACGTCAATATCGTAGCTTCATCGTGTCTTCGACATACCTCATGGTTTTTTTTAATATCATCCTAACGGTCTATTATACAGATATTTACCAATAAGATACGCAACATTTAATCAACGAGTTGTCATTGAATTGAGGGAAACACATTTACTTTAAGAAAGGACAACAACGGAACAACTGAAACACTAAAGCGCAAAAAAAAACAACAAACGTCAACATGCATAGAAACGGATCATTTGATAACACTTGCAATATTCCTGACTTTCATATTTTGGTGCAGGTTATTTCAAGAAAACAAAAGAGGGATGGTCCTGTTGTTATGGCTAGCCAAATCACCCGCCTATATCGAAATGGTAAAAAACAAACGCAAGAACACGCCCAGAGAAACGCATAAATAATTGATATGTTAGTACATTTCAACAAGCAAACCGTAGAATATCAACGGACATCTTCCTTCAACAATAAAACAACACACAAGTAGTGACGTATTTTTGTGCCTTATTATTATATAATATTAAAATGCATACAGGTATTTGAAACAAGATTCAAAACTTTTACTATTATTTTGACAATACTAGTTCAAATAATTTTCCCATTATGACTGTTTTGAAATAAAAAAAAATAGAATAAGATGTGGAAGGCTTGCCAATGAAACGAAATGACACTTGAGACCAAATGATACAGAATGGAACAGTTATAAGTCGCCATTCAGCCTTCAGCAATATGAGCAAAGTGAGTTATAAAAGGCCCCCGAATCATAAATGTAAAACAATTAAATGAGAAAAATAACGACCTAATTAATCTACCCAAATATGAACGAAGAACAAATGGGTTACACAGCAACAAACAAAAACTACTTATTTACAGGCTCCTGACTTTTGAGAGAGAACATACATACAGAATGTGGCGGGTTTATGCATGTAAGAGGGATCCAAACCCTTCCCGTAACCTGGGACAGTGGTGTAACAGTACAGTAAAAGTTCAACATAAGAACGACATATACAAATCTTTGTACAGTACAAGATGATATTCAACAAGATTGTAATAAGATTTATTCAACCAGTGGTGCCGTGTCAATCATGTAGATTCTAAAAATTCAAAGGATTTAATGCAAAGTCTTACATCACATTTTCTGTAATTTAGCAGCAACATAGAGACCTTAAATTTTTAAATGCTTTACACTACTTATCACCATATCAACATGCTCAATTAAAAGATCGACTTCCACATCTCATGAAACAGAAGTTTGTCTATAAAAATAGAATTCGTAGGTATACATTTCAGGTTTTTGGTAATACATACCTATTTTGTGAGGATCCACACTGATTTGTACCAGAAAAAGATTTTTTAATCGACAATTCAGTTTGGAAGATTGTTATTTCAACAGACATTCGGTATTCAATAGGTATTTATTGTGCACCTCTTTTGGTAAATGTTCTCGAAAGAAACAGAATGCATTCAACACCTCGTAAAACACAAATAGACAAAACAATTTTCGAAATTTCGAAATTTACTTTCAGATATATTGATGATGTCCTATCACTGGATTAGCAATATGCAGTCAGTACTTGCATCCAATATATCCTTGTGAACTTGAAATTAAGTATACTACTGAATAACTACTTCGTACCTTGATCTCCTTCTCAATATTGACACAACTTCACACTGAAATCTATGACAAACGGGACGATTTTAACATCCCAATTATCAATTTCCAATTTCTCACCAAAAACATCCCGTTGCCCCGTCGTATGGTATTTACATATAATTTGTTTGTGCATTTCTCTTTGATGAGTGTTCTTTGATGTATTTTTGCTGTAATTCCGTCACGTAGTGTTGTCATTTTAGGGATAATTTTTAACATTGGCATAAAGCGGGAGGTATTGCTAGCCATTAAACAAAGTGCACCCACAGTTTTCTCTTAAAATGTAATGTCCAAGTCAGGAATATAACAGTGGTTACTAGATAGTTCGTTTCTATGTATAATGGCGTTGATTTTTGTTGTACTTCATTATTCCTGTTGTTCTATTGCTATCCTATTGTAGTTGATTTGCATATGATTCAATCGGGTTTAGTTTGTAACCCGGACTTGTTTTTTCTCTATCGATGTATGCCTTTTAAACACCGGTATACTACTGATGCCTTTAATTTCAAACCAAATCATGGTTTTAAAGTCAGATGTGACGCTATTTTCATTTTGTAGCATAGGACGGAATACACTTTTTTTATCCTTTTTCTGCATTAAATACAATCATCTGTCGGTTCTTTAGATCAAACTCATCGTAGAAACTGGGCTCTATTTTTTTCTTTTTTAAAAGACCATCCGTAATCCTAAAATAAAAAAGAAAGTAAAAATGCTATAGTTGAAAAACTCAACACATCATTGAAACAGTTGAAGAGATAGCTTACTGAAGGCAACAATAATCTAAATGGTTCGTTTTAAACTTGTTTATAATTCTCAGAAATAATTCTTGATGGATACGTTCTTTAAAAAGAATTGCCCTTTTAGGTCTCTAAAAAAAACCAAATAAAACATTAGCGTTTTGGTGCAGTAAAAATATTGTTTTCTCTGTCTTTCTATGTCGTGAAGTCGATTTGACTAGTATAAAGTCAAATACGAGGAATGTGATAGTTGTTATTTAAGATTTCAAATTTCTTTACAAGTTATTCACGTAAATTTGATCAATTTGTAAGGAAGCGTACCATACCGGACATTACAGCAAGCTGTTTAAAAACCTGATTCATACTTATTATGCTATTATTTGTATCTTCTTATTTCAGTAAGACCAATTATAACTCCTTTCACTCATGACACCTTGAGTACAGAAGAAACCAAATCTTTTGATGTATCATGTCAATCTACCGGAAGTCGTCCTGCTGCTTGCATGGACTGGTTACTTGGACAAAAAAACGCTAATATTACATCAAACTCTACGTACACATCTAATCATAATTCAGAAACAGATAAAAACTCAGTGAAGTCCAATTTAAGATACAGAGTGGACAGAAGCTATAATAGCCAGAATCTAATATGTAGAGCTGTTAATATTGCTGTTTCCATGGAAACATCTCTAACATTAAACGTCAAATGTAAGTGCAATTACATTTTTACTGATTGTACAGTATATGGGCTGTAAATGATACGTAAACTTTTATTTTATTATATTCGTTTCTAATGTGTAGAAATAGATCTAGTGGAGCAAAGAGAAAAAACACAATTACAGAATGACTGTTTTATTTATTATGCCTGTTTAGTTCACGCATCATTGTAAATATAACGGAACTTGATGAGACTGTAAACAAAGTGAGAGGTTTAGCGCTATAAAACCAGATTTGATCCGCCATTTTCTACATTTAAAAATGCCTGTACCAAGTCAGAAATATGACAGTTCTTGTCCATTCGTTTTTGATATGTTTTGTCATTTGATTTTGCCATATGATTAGGGACTTTCTGATTTGATTTTCCTCTGAGTTTTTTTTTATAGTTCAGGGTGATTACTATTTATTTAATTCAATACATGTCAGTCTCAACGATTTTGATTAAATCAAATATTCAGTTTTTGGCGATACATGTACAAATAATCAAATTTTTCTCGAGGTTTGCTTATTGGTATTCGAACTAACATGAACTCTGATAAAAAAAAATGTGTTTACATTAATTTTGAGCTGACTATATATTATATACCCTAAGAATTATGCTATACATGTAATATATAAATCTACAACTCCTGTCCGATTCGACATTACATTGATTTCGATAAAGTGTCATTATTTGGTTGTGAATCAATTATATCACCTATCTATCTTTATATATGAATTCTTTATTAAATGGATGTTGCTCCGTGTTGAAGACCTCACTGTGGCTTTGTGATGAAGAACAACAATGAAAACGCTGTTATTTTGCTTTTTGTGTTTTTCTATGTTTATACTAATTTTGTTTAATGTATATATACCCCATAGCCTTTGCATTTCTACCGGAAAACCTGGAGTTATTGATGGTTAGAGGCAACGTTATCTGTTTGTAATGCATTTTTTTTCGAAATTAATTGAATATTTTTAAGTTAATGTAATAAAGAGCGTGGTATAAACTTTAAAAATGCATACGGGTTTGCAGACAGACTCTCTATATCATGATATGACTATAATCAAGGAAATCATACAAGGAACCAACTGAAGATAGAATATAAACGCTGAATTGTGTTCATTAGAAGGAAATCAAAGAGGAAGATCTCTCATTTATTATACAAATTAAACACAGGATATACATAGACAATTGTTGTGAACTTTACGTAACGCGGTTTTACCTTTGTGTTAACGATTCGTCGTTTCCGGCAAAATTGACAGTTACCGTAACGAAACTCCGCTAACATGTGTCATTCGAATAAAATCGTTGTTTTCTAGCTTTTATCTATCCTACATTTCCTTAGTTACTTGTTTTTTACGTGTTTTTTTATTGATAAATAAGTGTTGAGCCGTATGAAATCGTGCTTGCTTTCTTGATAACTCTATTTTTACGTATGTATTGACAGTTTGTATATGACACACTTTGTCCGGTAGCGACATTATGTCTTACACACAAGGATAAGGCGTGGTATGTATTATAAAAAGAATTTCGAACCAGCAAAACAAATTTGAACTGATCTTTACAGAATCTAATAGGTAAATAATACACGCACGATAATCGCATAAAACAGATAAATATAATTGTACTTTCTTTCTTTGTATTAATTATTGTATTACATTGTTAGATAAATAACCTTAGTTACTTTTTTATACTTTCTGTAGGTCAATATGCATCCTCTTGACGACTCCTTGTGTGATTAAATGCTTATTCTGATTTCATTTCTTCTGATTTTCATCATCATGTCAAGACCACATATTTACGGAACTCCTCGCTGTTTGCTCTACGGATTAAATTTCGAGGATGATCCGGGAAATGCAATTTCCGTTAAACAAATCAGAACCAATACTAACGCAGATCGGTAATATAGGAAAGGTTCATAATATTATTAGCGACACGAATGATACGAATGTTCTGACGGTACGACACGGTTTAATATGGAAATGACATGGATTAATACGCAATGATTCGTGTCAGGACTGCGGATACACAGCGGCTTAATACGGTTTAAGTAATGGTTCTCATGTTGAAAAATTGTTATGATATACAAATAATACTAATTTGATATACAAATAATACTACGCTTAACTGCTGCTACAATACGGAAATATATACACCAACACAGATCGCAACGAATGACTTGGCTCGTATCCGTGGGTAATTCGGCGGCAAATCCGTGTATATGAGACATAGGCATTACAGTCGTGTCTTACAATGTATAATTGCTGCATTTGTTTACTGAGATACTTAAAAAAATACAATTGTATATTTAGTAATGCAAGTTTAAAATAAGAGTAATCTAGTAATATGCTATTCCATGAAGCCTAGTCACTTAATATTACCTAGTAATATACCCAATAGGATTTACACGCATTGTGTTAGGTTTGGAGCTGTACTGTCCTACCCTCCAAGAGCACTAGGGATTACGGATATTTTAATATTGTCGTTTTTCGTTTTTGTCATGACATTGGCAGTTTGTTGTTGACTTAGGAGTTCCGGTTTACTTTAGGTATCTTTTGCCTCTCTTATATTCAAATATTCTAAATGCATAAGAATATGCGATTGAACACAAACATCCATTTTCTGGAGAGCTTGTAAACAGAAATATTAAAAACATATCCTATTTCCCTAAATAGCAAATAACATTTCACCAAAAATTTAGTATTCAAAAAGAACAATGGTATGAGAAGAAATAAATTGCAATCTTATCATTGGAGGTTATGAAACCTTTTTGACTTGGTAATTATATAATTAGTAATATTATAAAGAAGACAATGGTTTCATTTTCTGACCTTGATGTGTCTGATAATAGCTAATTATAAATATTTCTAATAGATGCACCTGGTATAACAGTTGAGAATAACACTTTTTCAAACAGTAAGTCATCCAGGCAGATACACAGTATTTTATATAGTAGTCCTCCGGTAAACAATTGTAAATGGCAGCAAAGATCTAAGTATGGTGAACATATTAGAGACTTTAGTGGTAAAAACCAGACCTTGACATTACCTACATTATCTGCAGATCAAAGGTATCAGGACACTGGTGAATATGTTTGTACAGCTGAAAATGGTATAATAGGAATCAATGGACAAATAAAACAGACAGCCTCTGGATATGTTATTAGTAATTGTAAGTAAGGTAAATTAACGTCAGATAACTGCATAAAAGAGGGACGAAAGATACCAGAGGGACATTCAAGCTCACAAATTGAAAACAAACTGACAACGCCATGGCTAAAAATGAAAAGGAAAACAGACAAATAATAGTACACATGACACAACATAGAAAACTAAAGAATAAACAACACGAACCCCGTTTTGATAATACTTGGTTTTAAAGATTTTTCCATGATACAATCCAAGAGTAAAAATTAAATAACTAAATGTTGAACTCAGAGGAACATTAACAAAGGAAAGTCCCTTATCAAAAGGCAAAATCAAAAGCTCTAACAAATCAAACAATTGGTTAACAACCTTCATATTCCTGACTTCGTACAGGCATGTTCTTATGTATGAAACGGTGAATTTAACCTAGGTTTAAAGTTAGCTGAAGTTCTCACTTATATGACAGTTGCATCAAATAACATTAAATAACGAAGTGTGTAAAAAAACCCAGATATAATAGGTAAAAATGTCAATGACGGGATGTATAAGTACAGAGCCACGTCATTTATGTATCAAAGAAACATAAAAAGGCAAAAACGTATAGCACATGATCAAAAATGAAAGACAATAACAAAATCTACGATAGCACAATATAGGGATGTAAATCAGTGTCTGCACGTTCTAAAATTTCGGGTTTTTGGGATTGTGTTCGTGACATATTGAAAATATAATAAATACATTAGTACTTGACATGTTGGTTTTTTTCCCAATAAAATAAACCACATGTGGATTTTTAAAATTTCTTAAGAACTTCTGGATAGTTTTAAATCTCAGTCTTTTTTTGAAATAAGTTCTAACAAACTTTTAATTTTTCAACCCCGTATACCACCATTCCCTATGTGAAAGTATACTTTTGAAAACACATTGAACGACAAAATTATTTAATATTTATTCTTGCATCGTAACGTTTACATTCTGACGTCTATTAGAGTTAATGTGAATGCAGTCACAGGACTTCAAATATTTCAATCCTTTACGGGTTGATTTAAAGTACATATATAAGAAAGGAATGAATGTGGTTGTTAACTATTATATAAATTTTGTTTCTTTTTTTTTTCTAATTGATATTGTGACACAGTGATGACTTATGTACCCCATAAGTTTACCTAATATGCCTGTTTTGTTCACGCATCGTTCTAAATATAATGGCATTTGATGCGATTGTCATACAAGTGAGAGTTTAGCGCTATAAAACCAGGTTCAATCAACTATTTTCAACATTTGAAAATGCTTGTACTGAGTCAGGAATATGACAGTTGTTTTCCATTTGTTTGATGTGTTTTATCATTGATTTTGACATTTGATTACGGTTTTTCCGTTTTTAATTTTACTCGGAGTTCAGTATTTTTGTGATTTTACTTCTTATAAATCGATATACCGTCAATTGTAATTTTGTAGATTATTATACGTGTGTTCATTGCTTAAAAGGCTTTCCAGTCTATGTCGTTGTTTACGTTTTTTTCATTTGGTCTTTTGTATAATTTTAAAAGTTTTACTGTTACAATTAGAAAACAAGTAGTTTTTGCAAATTTATTTGCATTTGAAACAGATCTCTTTGAGTTTTGTTTATGATGAAGACAACAAAGTTGTTTCCATGAAGAATCTTCCGCTGCTTGAAGTTTTTTTTCAAATTGGAGATGATACATCAAGTTGGTTAAAATAGAAAGAGGGTCTTTTTTTAAGTCTGTAAACAAGAAAGACAATTTTTACATTATGACTGTTTGTGCTTAATACAAATACTTTATTTTGAGAAAAGCACTTATTTCATATTCTACTTCTAGTTAAACACTTTTGTAACATACATTTCAATTTAGTTTATCCGACATTGTCAATAAATAAATGTTTAACTTCATTCAAAAATGTGTTATATTTTAAATGGTTACTTTTTCGAGTGAAACAATTTTTCTGATACTTTTAGCTCCGCC
Source organism: Mytilus edulis (assembly GCA_019925275.1). Taxonomy (NCBI): domain Eukaryota; kingdom Metazoa; phylum Mollusca; class Bivalvia; order Mytilida; family Mytilidae; genus Mytilus; species Mytilus edulis. The sequence goes on along the minus strand of CM034352.1, from coordinate 89,966,494 downwards.
AATGATAACAGCTGACAACAATTCTACACAGTATGGAGAGTTTAGTAGAAGTACTAAATTAAAAGTTAATGTGTACAGTAATCCGAAATATTCTAGAATAAGATGGTATATAGGTAATACACCGTTAGTATCAAACAAGTATGCCATCAAGGAAGAACCTGCAATGGTTAAAGATCTGTTTCATGGTGTCGAAGTACAGCTGGATGGTTACAGAGTTTCACTGACTATAAATGATCTACAGGAGGCTGACTTTACCAATTATACATTACGTCTTATGTATTCTGGCAGTCAGTATGTACAGCATGAAGTGACTCTTGAATCTACAAGTAAGTTATGATTATGTCATGCAGTTGTTTCAAATATAACAAGTGACGTGATATCATCAAACACGTGCAATTCATTAAATATTTTTTGAGTTATTATCACTGGCGTCAACGTGATGATCGTAACTGCAATTACTTATTTTTATATTTGTATTATGCCAAGAAATATCATTATAAGCATTGCCATTGAATTATTTATTAGTTTATGTAGGAAAAGCAACAAGAAGAATAGAAAACGAGATACAAAAAATCACGATGATGATCGTAATTTTTATTTATTTATTTTTATCAACGATGCTCGTAACATTGATTTAAGATGATCGTAACTGTATATTCCAACGAAACATTTTCTGATAAATATAGCTGCCTGGCATGCGAAAAAGTGTACATTATCAGCTAATATTATGATAATAATGTGGAACGATCATTTAGGGGAGGGTAACGTCCTTTTGATAGCTGAGTGGACACATGGTTATGATTTCGCGTGATTCGTTTTTATTTTATCGTGTCCAATATCAAAATGCATTCGGGGTTAACAACTTTGTATTGATTACATATATTTTATATAAATAAGGTATTGGACATATCATATTAATGGCCAGTGTTATATATTTAGATATATATGTTTTATATATATGTCATTCAGTTATATATGTTTTACGGAATTGTAAAAGTGATATCCGGAAACGCGTTTTTTGTTTTTACTCTCTCTGTCTTATTAAATCATTAAGGCCTATATCGTTACACCAGTTTGGTAAAACGGAGATGTGTTTTCTTTTTTCCAATACACTTTGTACAAAATAAACATGTAGGCACTATAGTACCTTTCGAACACCTGGTATTTGGGGAATTTAGACTTTATAGTTTTTTATTAATAGATATAGGGTTTTTAAAGGAGAGGTTGAAAAGATGTAGCCTATTTTTACTAAAACCTCCTGTCCTGTATTTTTTTCCGAATTTTTCAACCCCCCTTTCTTAACTAAATTTGGGAAAAATTGATTCATCAATATGGATTTATGTAAAATCGATGTCAAATAATCAAGTAAACAAAACTTTACGCAATTTTTACCCCCAAACCCCAAACTATTTGATTTTTTTTTTGTATCTCACATTGATATGAGTAAGAAAATACAAGATAAGGCAACACGTTCAAAACCGATAGAAACACATCAAAATAATGTATCTTCATGCCTACTATTACTTAATAGTTTATTTCTAAAATATTATTCAGTGAAAGTTTTGGCCTGTATTCTTAAACTGTATCACGAGAATGAAAATTTATGTTTACATCATATAAACGTATTCCATTTTGAATGTTAACCTAAATTATTCATTGAGAAAATATTATTGTGGACATTTGAATATAAGCCTTATAATTTCCCCTTATGTCATTTCTTTTTCTACACATAGCGGCGTTCAATGACGTTCATTCTGTTTAGTTTTGAAATCATACAATTTTCATTAATAGCAATATATCGTGACTGCTAAATAGGATGTTCAATTTAAGGAAAAAATAAATCGTAAATTTTGAGTTGCGATCATCTGTTTATAAAAACAAATCCAAGTTACGATCATCCATAGACGCAGTTACGATCATCATCGTGATTTTTTAAATCGCAATTTTCGTTCATCTGGTTGTTTCTGTATCATTTGGGAAAATCTCATTCAATGACAATGCTTTTTTAGATATTATCTTATATAAAACAAATTTGTAAATAAGCTCTTTAAGTGGAGATATCAGCCTTCTAAAATTTCCCTAAATTTGTGTCCGCCATATTGGGATGATCGTAATTGCAGTTACGATCATTACGTTGACAACAGTGTTCTTATTCTTATTATCATAAATCAGTCTCTGTGTGTAAACCATGAATAACTATTATTTATTTAAAAAATTTATAATGCAGTTAATATTTAATTCGAAAAATGATGAAAAACAATTATGATTTTAGGTGCACCTGAAACTCCTTTAAATTTCAATATAACTAGTTTAAGTGAAACCAGTATCACAGTTCAGTGGATTCCTGGCTATGATGGTGGACAAAAACAAACTTTCTACGTACAATATCGTACAAGTGGAACTAATACATGGGTGCTTCAGAAAATCATAATTATTAACAAACAAAACGTTTACACATTATCAGGTCTTCAAGAGAAAACAACATATGAATTAAGAATGTACGCACAAAATGCATTCAACCAGAGTAAAAAAACAGACACTGCGACCGCAACAACTCTTCAATCAGTATTTACAGAAGCTCAAACATCCTCCAATGCAATAACTGGCACCGTAGCAGGTGTGGTGGTAGTATTGCTGTTTGTATGTGCCATTATCATCAGCATACTAGTGTACAAAAAGAGAAAAGGTAAGTATGTACATTAACATGATGAAAGTGAAAATTGATAACATCTTTCAGGTTTCCATGATAAACATTTCATCTGAATTTTGTTTACATGGCATGGATATAATTTTTTTTTTTAAATTTGTCCATAAGCACATCGGAGAATCGGCAAATATGATCGTTCCTGAAATCAATTGTTCGTTCACATTTATCAAAGGTTGATAATGTACATATAAATAAATACGACAATCAACAAGACAAACAAGAACCAAAATGCATACCCAATATCAAACATTATAACAAAGCTAAGAAGTTATCACAAAGTGTCATAACACGATAAAGCGGTTTCCATAATGACTTCAGTATACACAGTAATCAAATTGTACTGCTTCGCATGTAACGTCTGCGTAATCGTCTATAGAATGCCGACAGTGGGTAGTCAAGGTCGTAAAAACAATAACACCTTGTCGTCGTGTAGTATGCAATCTAACACGACAGTCAATACTATTGATAATATCAAATATAGATGATCTACTTCATATCTTGACTCGCATGAAGATATTGTCGTGATTAACTTTAGAATCATAAAAACCTATATGGAAGCATCACCTGCATATAGAAGATATATACCTATGTATGAGTGTTACGTTTCCACTTATTATTTCGTTGATAGTATGATTGCGAGAGGTAAAGTTGAAATCATCCTTTTGACAGTTTTACGTATGTCATCATGGTTAGGTTGATAATAAGGGCGTGTTTTCTTCACTGTTTACCACTTATATGTTTTTTTTTTGTTGTAATCACAACTCACGTTCGGGTTTCCTCGTTTGTAAGACTACCGATTGATGCTTATCCCCAAAAAGTAACTTGCAATTAGTAGAATGAGGGTGCCACTCGGAGAACAGAAATTTACCACCATTCAGGAGAACTTGAGTTCAACCAAAATTTTTGGAGTTCGTGTTGTTCAATCTAAAGACTTTTTTAAAAGCAGTGTTTTATCATTGTCTATTTTTTATTTATCTTTTGGTTATGGTATTTTATAAGTTTATTTGACTATTTTTTATTTCCCCTTGAAATCTTTTTGCAATATTCAGGTTTAAGCGTTCCTTGTACAAATACAGAGTGCACTTTAGACGCATTTATAAAACATATACAGCGCTTGTTATTTTCATTTGTTTTCTGTCTTTTCCTTCACTTTTATGATGTCTATCATTTTATAACAAGTTAACACTATGCAAACATAATTTGTTATATAGTTTTGTTTTATATTTCAAACCTGATATAACATCGATTAGTTCCTAGAAATGAAAATACAGTTATCATTCATAATCTCATTTGACAGTTTTGAAAATATTTGATTGGTGTTTAAACTTCTATTTATTAGTAATCAAGCTTATGTTCATTAACAGGCATGAAACAAACTAAGAAGTAAGTAAGGCATTATGTTAAAGTCCTTGAATGATTCCATAAAAGTTGAAGGTAAGCTTTCATAATTGAATTTAGAATATTTCGTGGATGCTTGAATACTACAAACTTGTGCTGGCCGAGAAACCGAAAACGGCATTACAGTTGTATACAAATTGTATATCTACTGACTTATTTTCCCGATATGTGAACAATGATATCCAGATTTAGTAATTCCTCTTCTTTGACCTGTTTCATAGATGTACCGTTTTACTATGACATGGACACCTTCACGGTTTAAACATCAATATAAAACTAGTCTCAGAGACATAATTTCAAATCTAAAGCTAGTTGTTGGATGGACATGTTTCTACGGCTCATAAATAGTCATTTTAAGTTTATGGGAGGGGATGCTATGTTTATTTTGTATTTGTAATAGCATTTTTATCTCGAAAAAGTGATTGTGTTTAAACAATTTTTAACGCATGTACTATTCAGAAAAATGTTCTATTGAATGACAGTACATTTCTTAAGACAGAGAATCTGGATTTAATTCCATACCACAACATCCTCTCCCCCGACCCCTTTGTAGAATATAATAATGTTTTATCAATTGATCATCTGATAGAGTAAAAACTATATGTAGATGTAAATCGATAAGAACTGACACGAAGAATGCACGTAATCGTGATACATGTTCACGTATAGTCCGGCGGCTACAAGCATATTTCAGACGAATTGTGCACATCCTGCTACAAGCTTGAAATTTGGCATAGACCTTCCTCAACTTGAAACAGCCTAATATCGAAGGCTAGTAATTGAAAAGGTGTTACTATCATGCTACTAGCATAATGGTTGATACAAACCTTTTTTATGTACTACTTTTGGATATATTTTATAGATCAGATGTCTTCAAAAACCAAACTTCCGGTTAAAATCCAACATGGCGGACATTGTGCTTAAATAAGCTTATTTTTTAGGGAGGTTGATTGAAATGTGTTTTAACGTATTGCTACTATCATTACATTGTGCAGGAACCTTTCTTTGGTGCTTCTGATGGATACAATGTATAAGACATATGCTTTAAAACCCTTACTTCCGGTAATATCCAAAATGGCGGACATAGAAATATCAATTAATTATTCAAATATTCAACTTTTTTTAAAATGTAAAGAAAATGAATTTGTTTTTGTGCTGGTCATTAAAATTTTGGCTTTAAGTTATCCCCAAAACCACTGATTCTATCATGTTGTAAATGTTTAAATATAAAGTTGACACTTCCGGTAAAAATATAACGTAAATTTCAAAGATGAGTCCTCAATCCATTTCTTCGATGTAGAATTTTGGATAGATTGATTAAAACAAAATAAAATCACTATAGTACTAAAACATATTTAATATTACTACTATTTGGCAAAGAATATATGTTTATTCACAGTCACCACCACATGCACACAAGGCAGTGCACGGGAAACCCGATTTTCCACATTAAAAATTACCGCTGCATCCTTTCTTACATCCACAATCTACAAGCTTCTGACAAAATGATGAGGCCTCAGAAAGAGTTTTTAAAAAGTTATCCTCTTTGTCCCCGCCTGGAGTGTGTAGCATAAGAGTTGATCCCAAGCTCGTCTCCCTAAACACCTACCTAAGTATTTTGCATGATTTACATGCTGGAAAAGACTAGACCAAGTTGAGGGAATAGCCTCAAACAGCCTTCCCTTTTGCGCAAATAGTTATTTTTCTTGCTTCGTTAACCATGTTATACCCATCTGTTAAGTTTGTGCGATCTTACAGTAGAACCCCGGTGATTTAGTCTGATCAACCATCATTCTTTATGTTAAAGTCACATCTTCAAATGCAATCAATGTCTCCCACATAGTCTTTTTTATTCCCTTTCAAGCAAAGAGAGAACCATACACAACAGGTAAAGGCATGGATAACAATAAGTGTGTCAGATCACTCATTGCCTAGTGCATTTGAAAGGCCATTGATAGATATTAATCCAAAGTCTTTTACACTCCCAAACACAATCAATAATTCGTCTACCCCTATGGCACGGAATAGCGAAGCAGTAGTGACAGCATCATCATTAACGACTGTTGATCTTATTTTAAACATATTTTATTCATTAAGATATGAAAAGGATTGAGCAACAGGCACAGCCTATAAAAGCTCTCTCCATATTACATGTACAAGGTATAATTCAATCACAACAACTGTATTTAAAATAATGCAATATAGTGGAACATGCATGCTACTTGTGAGCACACACGAGCAAATATATGATAACAGTGTTACTTACTAAATGCAAAATATATTTAAATATATAGGCAATTAATCATCAGTTATTTAAAGTACCTTGAAACATGCAAATATCCTTTATAAGTCATTAGAAATATATATATGGCTTGAAGGAGACACTAAGCTTGCTCAGTGGAATAAATGAATTAATGTTGGAGTGTAGAAAAAAATTAAAAATAAAAATAGATGAAACAAAAATTAAAGTAAGTTTGAAACAAAACGTTGAGTGTCACTGATATATTTCTGAACAGATTTAAAAATAGCAATATTCATATCATATGAAAATAATCTGTTTCCAAAAAGTAGTAATTCAATATTTATGTCAACATTATCAACAATGGAGTAAATGGAATCAAGAAGGATCTGTCTTACATCATTATACTTGGGGCAAATAAAAAAGAAATGTTGGTTATCCTCAACAGGATGGTTACAGTTTGTGCAAAAAGTGTTCTCGGATAAGAACTGATTAAACAAATGAGATTTAAGGTTGCTGGCATTATTTCTGAGTTGACAATGACTTATATTTAGTTTCCTTATCCCATAGTTGAAAGGTTTAAATATATCATCAGTCCTATAAAACTTATCTAGTCCACTTCTAAATATACCCAAACTTGGTGATTTTTGTAAACTCAAAGGAAGACTATTCCAAAGTCTTATAGTGGAAGGAATGAAACTATTAAAATAAGAGCTAGTTCTAGCAAGAGGCGGGTGAAAAGTGTTATTTTCATTCCTCAAAGTATAAGGGGTTTGTCTGGGAAGATATGGCTGAACTAACTCATATAAGTATGCAGGTGTCATCCCATTTAATATTTGTAGAATAGTATAAGCTTATGTTTATTACGTCTATTCTCCAGAGTTTCTAAACCTAATTCAATATAAAGTTTTTGTCTGGAGGAATTACGTCGTAATCCTGTAATAATTCTAGCAGCTTCTATCTGAATATTTTCAAGAAGCTCAGTCTCATGCTGGGAGCAATTGCCCCAAATAACATCGCCATATTCTAATATAGGTCTAATAAAAGCATAATAAATACGTATAAGTGAACTCCTATCTAATAAGTGTTTAACTTGACGAAGCACAGAAAGACGAGAGCATGCTTTTTTATAAATAATATCAATATGCGTGTGCCATGAAGCTGATGACTGAAATGTTATCCCAAGATGACAGTGAATATTTATTTTCTCAACCTCTTCACCATTTATCCCAAAAAATACAGGTGGATGCTCCCTTTCCCTTCTAGTAAATACAATATCTTTAGTTTTCTTAGAATTAAATTGAACAGCCCATGATTTTGCCCAATTTGAGATAACATCCAAGTCATCAGTCAAAGAAGCAGCCGCTACAGCATGATCATCATCTACTATGACAAATAAAGAGGTGTCATCTGCAAAAGGTCTAATATCATTAGCAATGTCATTTACTATATCATTTATATAAATAAGAAACAGAAAGGGTCCCAAAACTGATCCCTGGGGGACACCTGCATGTATACTTCTTAGAGTTGACGAAAAGCCTTCTGAAACTACCTTTTTTTGACGATCCGAAAGATAACTTTCTATCCAAGATAAGAGCTGGTCATTTAAGCCAGATTGATTAAGTTTAAATAAAAGTCCTTTATGCCAAACTTTATCGAAAGCTCTAGATACATCACAAAATACAAACCTTACATCCCTACCACTATCCATATTACTAATAATTTTATGATATATTTCAATTAACTGATTAACAGTAGAATCACCTGGTTGGAATCCAGATTGAAACTTTGACAAAAGGTTATTACTCCTCATATAATTATACAAATGTTTAAATAAAACTTTTTCCATAATCTTACAAACAATACTAGTAACAGATAATGGACGATAGTTTAGAGCTGAATGTGGACTACCTTTCCCTTTAAAAATAGGATTAACATGTGCAATTTTCCATAACAGTGGAACCTGTTTAACTGATAGAGACATATTAGATAACTTAGTTAATGGTTTAGAAATAAAGCTAGCAACCTCTTTTAAAATTCTAGGACTGATACCATCAGGTCCAGCTGGTTTATTAACATTCAAAATTTTTAACTGGTCTAAAATTTCTTTCTCAGTGATGACAAATTTGTTTAAATGACATGGAGGAGGCTCATTATTATCAGGAATTTCTGGTTCTATATCAATATTAGCTATATCAGCAAAATGATTGTTCAGGATCTCTGATTTGTCCAATGGATGAATAAAAATTTGGCCATCATGTTCATAAAAAGGGGGGAATCTCTGTTTTTAGTAAAATTTGAAACAGACTTGGCAATGCGCCACCATTTACCAGGAGGAATATTTTTGTCAATAAGTTGTGATGTCAGTTTGCACTTATAATCATCTTTTGCCTTTCTAACTAAACTGATAATTTCATTACGAATTTCTCTAAATTTTTTCCAGTGATCTGGATTATTTGAAGTTTTCGCTTTGTGGTGAATTCTATTACGATGTCTTATCTTGTTTCTAATCAAGTTGTTCATAAATGGTTTATCATTTGGTCTAACTTCAATAGTTTTAGTAGGTATGTATCTTTGACAGTACTTTCGAATGTTTTGACAAAGTTCATATAAACATCATTTATATTATTTGAAATAAAAACAACATCATCCCAGTCAGTATCATTCAACTGGTTTTTAAGACCTTCATAATCTGCACGCTTAAAATCTCGAATTTGTCTTTTAAACGAGTGTTGTTTAAAAGTTTTAAATGAAATTTCGACTGAAACAGGAAAATGAGAACTGCATATCGGTGTAAGTACAGTCACTGATTTAATTAAGTTTTTGCGATTAGTCACACATAAATCAATACAAGTTCCAGTTTGGGTTGTAAAGTTGGTAGACTCCCAAACAACATTTTCATAATCGTGTAGTTCATTGTTAATGAGATCTAACTTAGGAAGTAAACTACACACATTATTGTGCACTATTTTCAAATTCTTTTTGTTACTCTGATCTGGACCTGGATTTTGCTCAATTCCAGCAACCAGTAATAAAAACTGTATTATACTACTGAGGACAAAAACATTTTTATGATTATAGGGAGGATTATGTTATGAATAATAGTATAGTTAACAAATTTACAGATTAATGTTGAAAACATTGATCAGTCAAAACTATCAAAACTTATAATGAATATATAGTGAAACATAAGCACATGATGTACACTTTGGACAGATCTTTGAAACCGAAAGCTGACGTATACATTAATAAACAGGACACTCAAACATACATGTAGACGAGATAAAGTACAAAACAAAACATACATGTACAGAACATATATACAAAAGGGAAACATTAATAAATAACAGATGTTGATGATATCAGATATCACTTATCTTGTGATACTGTAATACTATTGAAAAAATGAGCAAGGTCTGTGATCATGCAATAATCTGTGAATTTGAATTACAAAGATGTATGGCAGTAATTATAATGTGACATGTAGAAAACAAAACAAAGGCAAAATAAATAAGCAAAAGTAGGATAACACTTGGCCTGAATTTCAGACAAAAGTTGAATGAGCCGCAGTAAAATTGACTAGACTAATCTATAGAATATGCTTGACAGAAGTTTATAAGCTTGACTTAATTTTCAATTTACGAGCGCAGACAGAAGTGAGAAACACAAAATCATTAGAATTATCTATGTAATAGATTATGGTAATACTGTATATTGAGGGATATTGATGTATGTAACATCCTTCACAATTGCAACCATTATCCAGTTGCTTGAGTGTAAATCGCATGTGTAAAAACGGAAGTAAATAATTAAATTTGTATGTTTACAGCTAATCGGAAATATGAGTATTTGCAAAATTAAACCAAATACGTAGGAAACGTATATTTTCCGGAAAATAGTTACAAAATAAAAAAAGTTGATTGGTATAAGAGACAAAGAGACAAATCTCATCCCAAGGTTCAAGTTGGTGTTGTAGACAACAAAATAATTATAGATGAACAGGAATTATATAAAAATACATATGGTACTTGACAATATCAAACAAATTTGAAAAGCATGTTCAAGTGATTTTATACACACATTTTATTTTTTCAGTTTTTTGTTTATGTCGTCAAATATTTCAAACCGATGTCTAGTTCCTTCCTCGTCTGATCCATATACATGACCATTAAAATACCATGAACTGATAACATTGTCATGTTGATACAATCTATTTAGGAGACCCTGGTTGAGTTTTGTTATATCATCACTAATTCTAACTTTGAGAGCTTCGTTTATAGCCTTCTTTTTACGCAGAAGTGAAATTTTGGTATCCATTCTTAGAAATTTAATAAGAACTGGTCTTGGACTCCCTTCTTTCCCTGGTATTCTATGCATTGCAACAACTTCTGACGGGTTGATGTCTAATTTGACTTGGTTCTTTAGTTCATTAAGAAGAGAATGTGGTAGGTCTTCATTTCGATTTTCTGGTAAGTGGTATATTTTCACATTTTTCTTACGTGAGTATTGTTCATTCCAGTTACCAAGCCGAACACTTTCAGTGGCTTTCTTGTTGTTTTCATCAACGACTTCCCTCATTTTCCTAAGATCAGAATGCAGACTAGCATTTTTTTCAAGGAGATTCCCATTTTCAATCTCAATAGTGTTTAATTTGTCATGTAGGTGGGTCATTTTCGAATCATAATTTGTTTTTAATTTCTCGACTTCTGACTTGACTTCAGACATAATCTCTTTTTTAATTTGTTTTTTCAAGTTTTCGGATAATGATTTAAATATCTCGGTCACTATCTCTGTAAGGTCAGATTTTTTCGGCACATTTTTCAGGGACTGCTTTATTTCATCAAGTTCGTTTTCAATACAAATACTATGGTCCGAAGAATTAGAGAGACAAGAGTGGAGACGTTTTGCTGGATTTATGATATTTTGTTTATCTCCATTTTTCTCTGTAAATGCTGATTCCTCAGCATTATTTGTGTTTTTTGCTGACAGTTTATCGACTTTAGCGGTTGAAATAAAGCTGGTTATTTGTTGTTGTAGTTGAGATATATTTTATGTGGCGATTTAAACTATGTCTGCGATCATGAAAGTTCACTTTATGTGTACATCTATATGTAAACATTGGCTAATTACTACTCACTCGGTCGTCAATTTTAAAACTCGTAATTTAAACTGCAATCTTTACAGTTAAAGTTCTGCTTTTTTGAATATGTCAATTGAAATTAATTAACGACTGTTCGAATCATGACTCGTTTAAGTTCGTGTTTCACTGCATCAGTCACATGCACCATGATTCTAGTGTCTGCCTCTAAATGTGAACTTGGTGCTAAACTTGAAATACATCACGTGGTGGATAAGATAGAATATCTTGACCATTTGTTGCTATAACTACCATACGCATCCAAGACTTCATCCACTCGTATTACAGTTTCAAGGTATTTTATTAAGGTAAGGATATAATACCCAATCAGCATACTCGTTAGGCCGCAATTCACAATCGGAGAGCTGATTTCCCACATTTAAAAAGACTGTGGTATTGTTTCTCTCATCCATTATTCCAAAAACACATATTTTCTTGCTTTGTTAACCCAATCTGATAAGTTTTTTTTCGAACTTACAACAAAACCACATATCGTTTTCAATGACATTAGATTTATCAAATCCATATGGTGATGTTGGCTAGTCAATCATCATTCTAAATGCTAAAGTCACATCTTCAAACGCCATTAATGTCACCAACGCAGTTCCTTTTCCAGCAAATTGTTATCTTTTAATGCCTAGTGCATTTGAAAGGTCATTGATAGATATATATCTTAAGCTTTTCCCCTTCCAAATGCAAACCAAAGTTTGTCTGACCCTCTGTCACGGAATAGCGAAACAGCAATGACATCAGTATCGACTGTTCGTGTCATGACTCAGTTAAGTCTGTGTTTCACTGCATCAGACACATCGATCTTGATTCTAGTGTCCGTCTCTTCGTGTAAACATGGTGCTAAACTTGAAACATCATCAAGTGGTGGATAACACTGAACATCCTGAGCATTTGTTGCTACAACTACCTTGTAATCAAAATTGTATTGAGCAAGCTGCTGTGATAAAAACTTAAAAGTTCTTTCTTATTGTCGTCATCTCTCAAAAAACTTTGCCAATTTTGAGGATATTTTTAACCCTGGATTCGTCTGTGTATTCCCTTTTCTCCTAAATGTTGCTCTTGCTTCTTTTAGCAGCTTTCAAACTACCAGTATTGTCTATGTTCGCATCCGACATTACATCCACTGTTGTTACAGTTTCAAGGTGTTTCCTAACGAGTATGATGATTGGGTATATTGTCCTTACCTTAATAAGATACCTTGAAATTGTAACAAGAGTGGATAAAGTCTTTGATGAGTATGGTAGTTCTAGCAGCATATGCTCAGGATGTTCTATCTTATCCACCACGTGATGTATTTCAAGTGTAGCACCATGTTCACATAAAGAGACAGACACTAAAATCATGGTGCATGTGTCTGATGCAGTGAAACACGAACTTAAACGACTCATGATTAACAGTCACTGATGATGCTGTCAATATTATTTCGCTATTCCGTGACATAGGGGCAGACGAACTATGGATTGTGTTTGGGGAGGCAAAAATCTTTGGATTCATATCTATCAATGGCCTTTCAAATGCACTAGGCAATGAGTGATCACACACACTTATTTCTAACCGATACCTTTACCGGTTGTGATACGGTTATCTCTTTGCTTGAAAAGGAAAAAAAGACTGCGTGGAAGACATTGACGGTATTTGAAGATGTGACTTTAACATAAAGAATGATGATTGATCAGCCTAAATTACCGGGGTTTTACTATAAGATCGCATAAACTTGATGGAGCTAACATGATTAACGTAGCAAGAAAATCATTTTTTTGCACAAAACGGAACACTAATTATAAGTGGGCTATTCCCACAACTTGGTCTAGTCTTTTCAAGCATGTAAAACGTGCAATATACTAATGCAGGTGTTTAGTGAGACGAACTTGGGATTGGCTCTTATGCTACCCAGTCCAGGCACTAATGTATTGCGAAGGGACAAAGAGGGTTCCTTTAAAAAAACTCTTTCTGAGGCCTCATCATTTTGTCAGAAGCTTGTACACTGTTGATGTAAGAAAGGATGCCGCGGTCATTTTTAATGTGGAAAATCGGGTTTCCCGTGCACTGCCTTGTGTGCATGTGGTGGTGACTGTGAATAAACATGTATTCTTGGCCAAATAGTAGTAATATTAAAAATGTTTTAGAACTATAGTGATTTTATTTTGTTTTGATCAATCTATCCAAAACTCTAGATCAAAGAAATGGATTGAGGAATCATCTTTGAAATTTACGTCATATTTTTACCGGAAGTGTCAACTTTATATTTAAACATTTACAACATGATAGAATAAGTGGTTTTGGGGATAACTTAAGGTAGATCATAAGTAAATGTTTTTTGAGACAGAATTTTCTTATATTTTGCTAAAATGAAGATTTTACTATGCTTTTTTTAAAAATATAATAAAAAGTGTGGGTCACCGTGCTATTTTTCAAGCTATGAGTCGTTAAAAATTGCCTAAATTTGGTTAGTTTGTTCATGAAAAAGCACATAAGAGTGCATAAAAAAATTTCTATGAGATAGAATTTTGAAAGAAATTGTGAGAAGAAAGGTTTCATAATATGTTTTGAGAAAATAAAAAGAAAAGATGGTGTCACCGAACTTGTTTTCTTGCCACAAGTAAAAATTAAAAATTTTCCTATTAGCCCAGTATAAGTTTTGTACTTAAAGAGTTATCTTCCCTTAAATGGCTCATTTGAAAAAAATAGTTTTAAAAACCAACAAATTTGATATATGTTAAAATATTTTGAATCATATAATAAATTAACAAGTTTTCTATATATTAATAAACAGTCTAACCATTAAATTGCAAATCTGTTTCAAAATTTGCTGATTTGGGCAAATAACTAGACCGATTTTGTACTGTGTTTGTACAATCCAAGATGCCGGTATACCATGAATCTACCTTAAAGCCAAACGTTTAATGACCAGCTAAAAAAAATCATTTTCTTTACATTTTAGAAAAAGTTGAAAATTTGAATAATAAATTGATATTTCTTTGTCCGCCATTTTGGATATTACCGGAAGTAAGGGTTTTTAAGACATATGTCTTATACATTGTATCCATCAGAAGCACCAAAGAAAGGTTCCTGCACAATGTAATGATAGTAGCAATACGTTAAAACTCATTTCAATTACCCTCCCTAAAAAATAAGCTTATTTAAGTACAATGTCCGCCATGTTGGATTTTAACCGGAAGTAGGGATTCTGAAAACATCTAATCTATTAAATTTATCCAAAAGTAGTAAAAAACAAAGGTTTGTACCAAATATTATGATAGTAGCATGATAATAACACATTTTTACACACTAGCCTTCGATATTGGGCTGATTTAAGTATGACGTCCGCCATTTTGAATTTTACCGGAAGTGAGACATTTTTTTTAAATGCCTCCCTATCTGAAATAAAAAAAGTTATAGTTGAGGAAGGTCTATGCCAAATTTCATGCTTGTAGCAGGATGTGCACAATTTTTCACAAAGCCGCCGTACTAGTAATAGCATGATTTCCTATTCAGTGTTGGTCACTATGATTTTCTAATCTTACACACGAATATGCGTTGTTTCAAAAATTTTATGAAAGTTTCACATTTAAATTCATCACACATATATGATAATGTCCATTTATTGTAATGATAATTTGAAGATTTTTTGTTAAACATATCAAAGATGGAACTTTAAAAAAAATACAAAAAATCCCGAAATTGGCAACAACAATTAAACTATTTTTATTAAGGAAAATAAAAGGACCTCACACGAGTCATTATGTTATGCCTTGAATCATATTTCATGGAAACATGGTATTGTCCGGGTTGAATCTTCGGAAGAATGACCTATCGACCTAAAAAAACAACAACTCTATATAGGTATATAAAAACAATGAATGTTTTTTTAAAGATCAAAACAATACGAGTCAGAGCTCACATGGTGTGGTTTCCAACTGTTACCCGTTCCTTTCATTCATTACTAATATAACGTGTTTTTTTTTTTGGGGGGGGGGGATTCAGCCATCACGTATACGGACATAATTGTTTAACCAAATAATAAGTAAGATAAGAATATATAACTGAATTACTTGGTGAGCATTATGGATCCGTAGGGGATTTAATGACATCATGTCTACTGTAAGTGGTGACGTCATATATTGTTGTTGTATTTTATCACTTATTAAGTTTTTGACAAATCGCAGCAGAAAAAGTCCTGCGTGAGATCAATTCGTTATACTGTTCACTAATAATGACCTACGGACGATAGAATGTGAGTAAAATTCATAGGAGATTCGTAGCGTGTCAGTAGCAAACCATATGACTTATACTATAGTCCCGAATGACACATATGACTGCATACGTAAGATAATCCATGATATAACTAGTAAACTGCTTTTTTACAAATGATAATCCATGATATAACTAGTAATACTTCATACAACATTTTCAAATATATATTAACTACCCCTAAAGGTAAATGTACCATTTATCACAAGTACATGTTCCTTTAAAACTAAATTACTTGTAACAGATAAATACATAGACTTACTTCTTTTTTTATAAGAGATACTGGATTTTATGAAAACAGTGGCTTTCAGAACGTTCAAAATGGAGATGAATACGAAGAAGTTGTTAGTAAATCGGGTAATTCAGATATAATTGCACTACATACAAAATATATATATAAAAAAAAAAAAAAATATTGTGTACTAAATTGAAAATTAAATTTTTCGTCGTCAATATTGTCAGTTAGATTGCTCTTAACTTTACAGTTGAAGCTGTTAAGAATAGAAAAAAAGCCTTTCTGAACACAGTTCTCAAATTATTTTGTGAAACTTTATTTCATTTACCAGAATAATATGTAGTTTAATGCAAAATATTTCTTTTCTTTAAATAGATGATCTGTTTGTTTCAGATACACAACAAGAACAGTAAGTACATGTAATAGCTTCTTACAGTGACACAATATCATCAAAGGTACATTCAAAAAGAGAGGCGTAAGATACATAATCCACATTCAATCGAATAGGTCTAAAATAACGTGACAACGCTATTACTGAAAAGAAAGACCAACAGAAAAACAATAGATCACAAAAAACACACCCTAAATTATTAACGACTAAATAACACGAACCTACAAACTGGGTGTGATATAATGTGCACCGCATGAATAATCAGATCCGTCGTGTTGCTTATCTTCGTATAAACCCGAATATTCCATAACGGTCAACCAACTCGTGATGGTATCTATAAAATATACGATTGGTTGATTTCGACTTTACCACTTGCAACCCTTTATTTTTTTTATATGAGCAGTAATCCTTTTATAAAAACAGGATAGGAAATACAAACCCTAGAATATCGTATCAACTTGGAGATTGATAATTCGTATGCAGGCACTGGAAGACTGTGGCTACATAGAAATGGGTAGTTCACAATTGGGAGGCTTAATTTGTCTCTTACGTCGCATGTTTATTTCAACCCAACCTCATTGAGATTCTGATAGACAGAGAACGCAGGGGCTGAAATGAGATATTTTTAACCGAGATAAATTGAGACTGTGTATGCTTCATGCATGGTCACATTTTGTTTATGACGTCACAATAGGAAATTCAAAGACAAGTCAGAAAATTGGACGTCATAGTAGAATTTTCATTTATGAAGAACTGAGATCAAACAAACCACTCGTTGATTGAAAAAAAATCAATAGGTGAGGAAAATAATAAATCGTTAAAGGATGAAAGAAGTATAGATTATTTTACGTCATCATATTTGTAAGTGAATTTGTATGTTTTTTTTTTGTTTTTTTTTAATCCTATAACATTGATATCATCGTCTACTTTTGATATTTTAGTTTTAGCTGCAGTTCTCATCACGACAGTTGTAACGTCAAGATTCGTCTATTTTGCTTCAGTAGTCAACATTTTATTGCATCTGTATACAGAATAAATTCTCCTCATATTGTAGAACTAGTAAAATATATGAATCACTTGGAACCAAAAACGTTGTTGACGTTTATGATGATTTGGAGAATCGTAAAGGTGTGTAGTGGAATATTATTTGTAACATTTAACATATATCGTGTGCGCATAAAATTGTAGATGAATGTAAATATTGTATAGATGAGTGCGTTGCAGAATACAAATTGTAAAACAAACAACTACTACACCAAAATAAAACGATAAATAATGGAAGAAAAAAGAAAAAATGGTTGAAAGTAAATGGCAAACTTGAGGACTAATTCTTAACAGTATACCCGTTGGCACTCATAACTTATTCAGAATAATGCTTATAAGGGATTCCGTGGGTTACACTCAATATATGAAAGCGATGTACATGTCATGTATATCTAAGTAGCATGTTTGCACCTGTTTGTTCCGTAGTTATTCATGTTATTTATTCTATTAGTTCTTCAAAATAGTGCTGAATTTATCACACGTCATACACTAGATCAAGTTGGTCTATAGTACTTATAGCATGATATCAACTACAGTATATACCTGTTTAAAAGAAATCGTAGCTGTGCATCACAGATTGCATTGTATCAGAGTATCGATAAGAATAATCACAATGGCTCTTTTTACATAGTGTAGGCCCTCCATTGTCGAAACCGTAAGTATTTGTATGAATAAATAAAGTTTACGTATGATTGCATATTCTTTAATTTTCTATTTTATGTTTAAGTACATGAGAACAATAAAATAAGGATATTTCTGGTTTCAACGGAAAGATGTGTCTTTCCTAAATGCTACTGTAATAACCAACCAGTACTATACAACTTACTATTAACATCGCAGTTCTTATTGTTTGTATCTTCTAGAAAGCAACAAACACCCGACAATCAATGTTAGATAAAATAGAAATTATTTTATAAATAACAATTAAAAGTAATTCAACAAGAAATGTCGCCTAATGAACAGAACAATAAAAAAATAGGGATTTATCAGTAACTGAGGAAATAATGGTTGATGTTTACTAAATATTTTGTGGCACTTGTTATCAATCTCTGGTTTATTTTTTTTTCCAGGTCAGTTGATCAGTATGAAGCATTGAGTGCAAAAGATAAACCAAACTTTTATGAGAAATAAGAAAACCAGCAGGGTATTTTTTTATTATTACGAAACAATAACGTGTTATATTTTTCAAACCATCTTCCTTCTAATTCCTACTCCTATGAATATCTTCTGTTTGATGGGTTTGAAGTAAAGTTTAAGGGTAATGACGTTGTGCGTCATCTAAATGACGTGTAATATTGTTCTTTTATTAATTTTTGTTAATTATTAACCCTTACTGCTTAGTCCATTATTCAATTATATTCCTTTTGCATTGCTCGCTACTTATACAGTCCGCCCTTGTGTAATGGTTCTTTTTGGTCTTCTTGTCTTTACTTCTGTGTATGTGCTTATTCTGTATGTCATTTTGTTTTTTTGTTTTTTGACATATTTCCCGTTTTCATAGTGATTCAGATTATTAAGATTTATTTTTGACATTTTAACTATTATAGATATAGGAAGATATTATGTCTGTATGGTTTTTTGCATATTGTTACCAATGTAATGGAATTTTGTGCGACTGTCTTGCAATAGAGATGTTCAGCTATATATTAAACCAGGTTTGATACACCATTTTCAACCTTAGGAAATGATTGTACCAAGTCGGATTGATGACAGTTTGTTTCAATTCGTTAAATTTTTTGTGAGCTTTTGATTTTGGCATTTGATGAGGGACTAAACGTTTTGAATATTCCTCGGATTCGGTATTTGTTTGGTCTTTTAAATATTTGTTTCAAACTAAGCATTAAAATAATGCTCACCCTTTCAGCTATGTGTTATTTAATATATTATTCTGAATGTTCTGTTATTATTGTAGATAAATACAATGTCAACTTCAAAGTAATAAAATAGATAGTTTTGTACATTTACAGAACACCATACGTTTTTTAAAACGCACAATTGGTCAAGCATTGGGGTGAAGGGTTAAATAGTATTTGTCATGGGATAGAGTATATTATCTCAATCAAATTAACCAATCAAAATCTTCACATAATGTAAAATAATACACAATATGCTACATACTCTTATTTTCAACTGGCAGTCCTTGAAGGGTCCGTCTAAACACTGCTAAGGAGTCCTTAGTGCACTAAGGACTTATAACATGCCACTAAGGACTTATAACATGCCACTAAGGACTAGATGGAGTGTTATTACATGTAATTTCTTTTCAGATTATAGTAGAAATTGATATTTAATGCATAAATTTCAAATTTCATAGAAAAATAATCGTAAATAAACGAGATATTCAACATTATTTAGACACGTGCCCGTATTTCTTTGATGTGCCGAAAATCAATGAACCGTTTGACACGTGTCAAATTACATAACAGATTACATAGATGGACAAGATTGGTAAAGTTGGATACTAATAAAATTAAAAGTGTATTTTGTAATTATTTCTTGTAAATAATTTGTATCCAGAACAATATATTATATTTTATATATTTTTTTTCAAATTAACATATGAAGACGTTTGAGCAATATATCTGAGGACAAAAAAAAATCCATCTGATAAAAAATATTTACATGTAACCAAACTTATTTAATGCAAGCTACAAGTAAACAGACGTATTTAGACAGAATTTTTTTTTTTTTATGCGCATGCTATGGTTCATTATGGTTCATTTTCAAAATTTATTATCATATGAAGAACACGTTTGAGCAATTTATTTCTGGACAAAAACGAGTTCATTACGATAATAAATTTTTACTACATGCAACCAATATAAAAAAAGATGTGGTAGGGTTTGCGATGAGACAACTATTCACAAGAGACAAAATGACACAGAAATTAATAGCTATACGTTACCCTACGGCCTTCAACAGTGAGTTAAGCACATATCACGTAGTCAATATTTCAAAAATTACTTATTTAATGCGAGCTACATATAAACAGATGTATATAGACAAAGTTTTTTTTCTTTTGTGTATGCTATGGTTCATTTTCAAAATGTATTATCATATAAAGAACACGTTTGAGCAATATATTTCTGGGCGATGAGAATTATTCACAAGAGACAAAATGACACAAAAATTAATACCTGTAAGTTACCATACGGCCTTCAACAGTGAGTAAATCACATACCACATAGTCGTTATTTCATAAATTATTTCATACAATATGTTAAACAATAATTTTGTAATAAAAAAGAATACAAATTCGATTCCCATGGACTCACAAACAAGATCTTCTTAAAGAAAAATAAATTAAAGAAATAGTATTTGAAAATATTTCTGTTGGTCTTTTTCTTTTCTTTTTAATTTTCACATCATATGGTTGAGGCATATTTTGAAGGCATTTATACAAAGCATTCTCTTTTTCTGTCAACATTATATCTTTAACTCTAAATTAACAAATGCAGGGAAATAATTCATGAACAATGTACTAAACACTGTGGAACATTTTGAAAAACATTTATCACTTCCATATATATATTTGAAATGAAACCTAATCTGATTAAAATTCGGTAAATGATTATGCAAACTTCTTTTACTTTTAGAAAAAAAACCAAATGTCAAACAATTTCAAATGAATAAGTACCGTATGAAGCCTTTCTAAACTGATATCAAACTGGTTGAAAACTAGTGGTTTTGATAAACCCCAAGGACGCCACATGATTTTTTTCAACTCAAACGTTATTAGTACTAGTACGTATAGAGCAGTAATAGAAAGTGGGAAAATAATAATCATGATTTTTATATTTTTTTCGGAATTTACTCATGTTTTAGTGAAGCCATTTGTATATACACGCATGTTTGTCGGAATTAAAATAAAAACATATGAACATATCTATACATGTTGTCTTCATGTCTCTAACATCAACATTTTACCAAGCTGGCCACACTCTTACTTATTAGTTGCACATCAAAGATAAAACGTATGGCAAATAACTTTGTCGGGAAATAAAGGAAACAAAAGCAAAATTATTGTCCTTTTAATCATTTTAAATAAGAAAAACAGATTTTATTATGATAATCAAGTATTAATCTTTTCGATACAATTGTTAATTACTTAAATTAAAGAATATGATTGTTTGGGCGTATTGCATTTCCGCTAATTTTTCAAAGTCCCAATACTACGTTTCCGCAAATTTAAAGTATACGTTTCCGCAATTTGTATTTATTACTTTTCCGGAAATTTACCTGGTAAATTATAAATATTTGAATATATATTGACTTGGAAAATGTTGCTATGTCCTTATACAGAGACAGGCGAAAGCAGTTTCCAAAATGACCTAAATGTAGATTAGAAATTCACGAGACATTAAGACAAATAGATTTGAACACTAACAAAACTGAAACTTATTTTCACTTTTAATTAGTCAATGATTTTGATTCGGGAATCGTTATACTTTCATGTTTCACCAACTTGGTATGTTTATGTAATGAAATGACTGCTATTTTCATAGATGGCACATTTAAATCCTGTCCAAAATTCTTCTACCAACTCAGTTTATTCGATACATGGATGTAAAATTGGTAACTACATTCGTCTTGTATTTGCGTTACTTCCACTTAAATCCAAGGAATGTTACACGAAACTGTTGGATCGGCTTATTGATGTGTGCACTACCCGAAGAATAACTCTCCAGCCCGTAGTTCATAATGACTGTGAATGTGTAATGCATACTGCTGTTACGAAAACACGAATAGTGCCGAATCTTTTCATGCCCACTTGAACGAGCAGTTTTACGCTAGCCATCCTAACATTTTTGTTTTTATCGATGTGTTATTGAAACTGCAAACAACATCTTACATAAAGATGAGAACTCTTACTCTTACTGTACAAGCACCCGTTTGGAAATGTGAAAAGGAGAAGATGGGCTTCCTTCTTGAACAAAATACAAAACTTGTAAACGGTGAATGTACTATTGTGGACTTTGTGCGGCGTGTTGGCTACAAATATTCTGCCAGAACTGACATATGAACTCATATCAAGATATTTTTGATTTGTGCTGACTTTTGAACATACGTTTTCATAGATTTAAATGATGAATTTTACTTGCATGTTATGATGACCTTTGACTTACTTAATATTTATTTTATATTATGGCTTTGCTTTCGATCAACAAGTATTCCTCAATTATTTGCGGAAAAGCAATTATTTATTTTTTCCGGACTAGTTACTTTTTTTCCGGAAAAGTAAGATATTTATTTGCGGAAACGTAAACTTTTTTTTCCGGAAACGTCATTTTTTTCTTCCGGAAAAGTAATGCCAATTTGCGGAAACGTAAAACGCCGAATTGTTTAATCAGTTGTTATATTATTTGGCACGTGTCAATCAGTTCATTGATTTTCGGTACATCTAAGAAAAATGGGCACGTGCCTAGATAATGTTGAATATCTTTTTTATTTATGATTATTTTTCTATAAAATTTAAAATTTATGCATTAAATATCAATCTCTAACATAATATACGTATAACAGTAGTCCTTCTAGTCCTTAGTGCACTAAGGAGTCCTTAGCAGTGTTTAGACGTACCGGTCCTTGAATACTTACTTGACAGAACTTATTTAATTGTTTTATTGGTTGTGTTACCTGTTTCAGATACGCATGCTGGTTTTGCATCGTCAATTTATTTGGAAGTATCTAATTGCATTGACATTAATAAATCTATGAAAACAAATCGGTAACAATATGATTCTTAATTTATGTCATACTGAGTAACAAAATATGAATGTCACTGAATAACATGGGACAACTATGTGGTAAATTTAATAAACTTTGAAGTTTATTAGGCATAATTCTTATCTTTTTGTGTTTTAATCATAACAATTATAGTACCAATAACATAGAAATATCATATACACATAGAAAATATACATTTAATCTATAAAGGGCATACGATACAGTTACAGGGGAGGTAATGACGTTGCTAACGTAAAATGTTATTTTCGCGACGTCAAACTTTGACATATCGGGAAAAGCTGCATTTTTCGACTGATTTTTATCATTCAAACTGATTTAATTTGAAAACGAGTGCATGGACCCCTATCTTTCTAAAACGGCAATTTGTTTCATTTTGCAAGGAGATTATGTGACCCAAATTTTATAAAACTGTAGATAGAGGATTTTTTTTTTATTTTGATAAACATGCAGCAAAAAATGACGTTTGTTCCTCTATTCATGAACATTTGATAAATATGAGTTATTTTTGAATAAAAATTGCATAATTTTTAATGATACTTATAAAATACAGAAATTTCCTATTATTAACAAGAAAACATTTGAAAAAGAAAATACGGACACAAATCTGAATTTTGAGCAAATATACAAAATTTCGACCTCATTTTACTCAAAAAGTAGCACATGAAGGTATATTTTTTATTACATATTTGATTTAATCAGGTAAAAAATAGCCTATATGCAAATTTTCATCAACTTGTAAATACAGGTTCAAAACTGTATCGTATGCCCTTAAGCAGCAGCAATCACAATGAGCTTCAATAGTTTCTGGTCTGTATCTTGTTTCACAGCATTTGGAATATTTAAAACATTTGAAAAGAGGGACGAAAGATACCAAAGGGACAGTCAAACTCAAAAATCTAAAGCAAACTGACAACGCCATGGCTAAAAATGAAAAAGACAAACAGAAAAACAATAGTACACATGACACAACATAGAAAACTAAAGAATAAACAACACGAACCCAACCAAAAACTAGGGGTGATCTCAGGTGCTCCAAAAGGGTAAGCAGATCCTACTCAACATGTGGCACCCGTCGTGTTGCTTATGTGATTACAAATCTGGTAAATAGTCTAATTCGGTAGGTCACATTCATGAAAGGGAAGGGGATTGTAGTTACGACGTTAGGAACATATCCGAAATCATTTGTGAAACGGTTATTCCATAACGGTCAACCAACTCGTGATGGCGTCCGTAAAATTTACGAAGGGATGATTTCAACTTCACCATTTGGAACTCTTGGTTTAATAGCTTCCTTGTGAGCAGTAACCCTCTATCGAGAAAATCATGATAGGAAATGCAAGCACGGGAATATCGTATCAATTGGGAGATATATACCCCGTATGCAGGTGCTGCTGGAATGTTGCTACTTAGAAATGGAAAGTTCACAATTGGAAAGCTGAAATCATCTCTTTTGTCGTAAAGTTTTGTTTTCAACCGACCCTCATTGTCAATTTCTAGATGTAAGTCAAGATATGAAGCCGACTTAACTGTATCTGTAATATCCTTTATGTCCAATTCGATGGGATAGATGCGTTCCACATAGTCACCAAATTTTGAATTGTTTAGTGAAAAGTAGGCAAGTAGAGGGGCACAGTTTGTTCCCATTGGGATGCCGCCAGTCTGTTGAAAAGCACGTCCTCCGAACGTTACAAATATGTTGTCAATCAAGAAATCAAGCATCTTGATAATATCGGTTTCAGAGAATTTTTTGTTTGAAAATGTATATAGGTGTAATACCACCAAATCATGATACGGCACATCCGGTTGCATACGAAAGTAGGTCTAAAAAAATATTCCCTTGAATTTGACAGTTGTAGAAAATTAACCGTGCATTTCAATGCACTAAATTTTTTCTGAGTCATAAACATGTATGTTGGGTGTCTGAAAGCATCATTCTTTGTTTATTTGATGGTCTTATAAAATATTTTGGAAAGTTAAGGTTACCTAGTTACCAAAGCAGGTAACCAGTAAATAATAGTGTAAAAATTGGGTTGTTTACTTCCGGTGCTGGTTACTTTCTTATATGCAATGAAATGTAGTGTGAAATTTTCACTGTAGCACTGGACAGGATTAAACTTTATTCATGCAAAGTATTTCTTTGGTTGAAATAAAGGTAAATACTGTACATTTTTTTTAAAAGTGCCAATTTAACAAAGACTAATAGGGGAAAATCAATGGTGGTATTACACCTATTTAGGGAAACTACACGTGCACTGGTGACCTTATTGTACTTTCATTTTTAAAAATTATTACTAAACTAGTTCATACGTCGTAAAAATGGACTATTCGGAATGGATTGAGACACAGAAAGCACGTTTGAGGGAAAATTGCCTTGAAATGGGGGTTTACGGGTGTTTGCTAAGTCAAATGGGTGGACAGACAAGGCTGTATTCAGTGTATAGTGTTAGGTTTCCTTGGGACAGAAAAAAAAGAACCTTGTATGGTCACAGATTTGCATACATGTTGCACACTGAGAAATTTGACCTATCAGAGGAATTTGATGTGTCTCATCTGTGTCATCAGAAGAGATGCATTAACCCTGAGCACTTGTCTTTCGAGCCGCCTCATATTAACCAAGACCGCCAAGTTTGTCGCGGTACACACCCAACAAGGTGTCGAAAACACAAACCCTACCAAGACTGTTTGATTTAAAATGGTAAAACAATAATGGTTTTAAAGAGAAGTCTTATTTTTCTTCATATGATATAATTTAATTTATGAAATACACTTTTGAATCAACATACATATATTACATTCAGACCTTTCTTATAGCTTGCCATGCGAATCCCCATTTTACGTGAGCCTCTGTGTCAAATTTTAAATCACCTTTACAGTTTTGTTTATACAATATGTGATTTTTCATTTTAGTGTTAACCATGAATCTGACAAGCATTCTGTTGAAAAATCTTATATGTGAATTGGTCTGCAAATGACACTTTAGCATTGAGGTATGTATCAACTAATGTCATGTTTTATTTTTGTTTTGGCCGCAAAAGTTTACAATTTGCCATTGTGCCATCTGTATTTTGCACCGACAAAACATCATCTAAACACTTGCCTTGGATTTATACACATCAGAATCCAGTCTCACATACTTAAATTTTATAATTCGTACCAATTTTTTTTTACCAGCATTCAAAGGGACATAACCCTTTTTAAAACCATTTTGATGTATTTTTTATTACTCTTTCTCCTCATTTTTTAATGTAAAATACAAGAAAGTGGACTTTTTAGGCGTAAATCTATTAGAAATATACTGCAATAAATAAATGAAATGATTTTGATATCAGTAACAATTATGATTGACTGAAAGGGAACCGTTATTTGTCATACTCGGGGAACAGACCAAAAACTCAAGTTACACATAAGGGCTTATAGAAACTTCGGTGAAGACTGTTAACATTTATAGAAACAGTTCTTTCAGCTAAAACACTTTAATTGTTGATTTGACATTACATTTCTTTCATTTTTTCTTGGAAAATAATTACATTTGCTTTATTTTTTAGGCAAAAGATATCAAGTTTTGATGAAAAAAGAAGGAAGAAGGAAAATGGACCAAAACAGACCAAAACAGACCTTCAAATGAACTCTAAAAGGTGCAATAAAATTGTATATCATCTTAAAGTTGTCTTTTGTATCCTATTTAATTGTTTGAATGCTTAGATCATGAGTATATGATCAGATATTAGTCAACACTGCATTTTATAATGATAAACTGAAAAAAAGGATTTTTCGAAGAAATAAGACTGAAATCGCCGTAGGATATGACCTTACATTATAGTGATTTTCTCTGAAACTATAGATCTGACTGAAACAAAACTTGGCAGTTATGCTTGAAATAACTTGCAATTGGAGGGAAAAAAATTGCATTAAGTTTATTTGACATTTAGGTGTTCTTTAGGTGTAATACCACCAAATCATGATACGGCACATCCGGTTGCATACGAAAGTAGGTCTAAAAAAATATTCCCTTGAATTTGACAGTTGTAGAAAATTAACCGTGCATTTCAATGCACTTAATTTTTTCTGAGTCATAAAAATGTATGTTGGGTGTCTGAAAGCATCATTCTTTGTTTATTTGATGGTCTTATAAAATATTTTGGAAAGTTAAGGTTACCTAGTTACCAAAGCAGGTAACCAGTAAATAATAGTGTGAAAATTGGGTTGTTTACTTCCGGTGCTGGTTACTTTCTTATATGCAATGAAATGTAGTGTGAAATTTTCACTGTAGCACTGGACAGGATTAAACTTTATTCATGCAAAGTATTTCTTTGGTTGAAATAAAGGTAAATACTGCACCTTTTTTTTAAAAGTGCCAATTTAACAAAGACTAATAGGGGAAAATCAATGGTGGTATTACACCTATACCAAAAATCTGGTAAATTTTCATTATAAGAAATATTTCGGTTTACATATATAATACATAAAAATATAATTATATATAAAATAGTGGTGACGCTGGTAGACGTGTGCAGGTACATATATATGTGGCAAAGACATTACCAGTTAATTATGCGCTTTACGTTATAAATTTTCGCAAGCTTCATTTATTTGTGTAGCGACAGAATATCGGAAAGTACAAATTGAACATCGCCTCGCTTTCAAAGCGGTAAATTGTAGGATACAGCATATGTATTATTGTACCAAAATCACAGATGTTGAATTTATTAATACTCAAGATAATTAAAATATTCGATATCTTTTAGGACAAACAGAGAAAGTGTATGTAAATGAAGCATTCTGAACTATATGCCACAACATGAAGTTGTATTGAAAACCATGCAGCTGGTTATTGGTGTTAAGGAAGCCTGTTGAACTGTGCAGTATTTTTTGCAATACGTATTATCTCTTATTAAGTACAATAATGCCTAAATATCTTTTTAGTCTGCCAAAGCGTGTTGATCTAAACGGGAAAAGAAAGAAATGGAAAATATTAAATTATTCCTATGCACGCTGTCATTCATTTATCAGGATTGTTTTTGTTATTTACTTTATTTCTAAATATATAAATAAATAAATGTATTATACATCATCTTTTTCACTACCTACATTCTAAAGAAGCGCCTTTCTGAAGCAGTGTCAACAAATTGCACAGGTGAAGACAATGCATGAATGAACTAAAGAAGACGACCAAATACCAACATTAACACTATCATGCTACCGGACGAACACGTTTGCATCCTTGGTGCGACCGTTGTATATTTGATATTGTTTTTAGGGAAACTTCATAACAAAAATCTAAGAGAAACACATTGATGTTGTTAAGGGAACAATGTATTATCAACCGTTTAAATAAAGAGTGTTAATTGTCAGGAAAATGTCAACCCCAAATAATATCAATGTTCGAAGTAACATAATTGGTCATCCTGAAGTCTTTTTGATATTTTACTTGTACTTCTACATATCCATAGTTAGAAAATACACCAACAATTAGTTTAGATTGAGTAACGGAAAGACATAATTTGAAAATGAAATTGTATATTAGATGGAAGTGGTGTAACCCGATCCATACTTTAAAAGGGAAAAAAACAATATCTCAACACAGTGACAAGACTAAGATTAGGCTGACGACTGGATGTTTCAATAGAAAACGTCCATTGCAGAAGAGTTTTCAGCCTTTAAAGGGATAATTGGTTGATTGAATTTTTATTTGTCAAACGTTCAGAAACATAATATTTTATTTTAACAGGATCGGCATGTATTAAGACATCAGGTCATTAGTGATGTATTTGCTGTATCTCAGTTGATAATGTTGCAATAGAGAATTTTAGGTTTTTGACGTACTTAAACGTAACACGCCTTAACATTTCAAATAAATGTTCATTGTTATCTCCCGTTGACCATTGAACTTGTAAATTTAACAAAAATCGTATATTTTGACGTACGTAATACACCTTAACTTGTTCGTTGTAAAATTGTGTTTGTCTCCTTTTCTCCATTTAGTTCAAATCTATCGAAAATATCGTATTCCACGAGCAAAGAGTTTTACACGTGTCCTATATCTGAATAGACGAAAAGACAAAGATATATTTTGAGTAATATGCAGTCAACCTGTCGACCTTAACACTTGTCAAACTTGTAGACCTTTCTAGTGTCCACCTGTAAACTTTTCTAGTGTCAACATGTCGGCCTGTTACTCTGTTAACTTATGTACATATAAACCAATTAACTTCTTAAATAAAACCGATTTATTCCTCCGTTTTCCGATGGAACTGCAGTACCGTTCACCTTACTTGAACCGACCTTATGAGGTATAGTCAAGTTGTTGAACTCCTTATTGTCAGTTCGACAGAACGCCAACCATGCAGCTCTATCTGCATGTATTCTAGTATAGTGAGGTCGATAAGCTCCCTCAGTCCCGAGAAGACGGATATTAATTTTGTGTCTCGTTCCCCTTTTTCATATCAAATTACTATGAACAACAAACAAACGACATATCGAAATCAGTCTAAAAATAGAACATTTTTTTTTTCAAAATGGTCACGTGGTGTACCTCGTAATGGTAATGGCATAACCACATAAAAAATGACATGACCACATCAAATAATTAAACAAATACACCACGTAATGTAAAATCGTCAATTTGTTAAACATCATTACGTAGTGTTAAAGCCATATAAAGAATTGACAAATCATTAGTACGAAATAACAAAACCACATTGCATAATGACATAACCACATTAAATGATTGTGAACCCACAACGAGTAATGACAGAACCATATTAAGTAATGACAAAACTATATCAGGTCAATACAAAACCATATTATGTAATATCAAAACATCATTACGTAATGTCAAAACCATATTATGTAAAGACAAACTATCATCAAGTAATAATAGAACAAAATAACGTAATATCAGAGTTCCACATTAGATAGCTGTGGCGTTCCATAGTATATTGATCATGTTGATCCCACGCATGACCTAAAAAGATAATATTGAATAGTTTTCATTAGGATCCGGAAAATTACTACAAGGATATATAATTTCTAGCAAAAAATATAAGATTCTAATTATAGCAAATTTGAAATATAAAAAATAAGGAACATGTAATACGTGCTTCGACAGGTTGAAGACTATAAGTCAGACGTCCCATGTAGATAGGCTTTGTAAATTATTATTTTATCTAAAAAACAGAAAATGAAGACTAAATATCACAAAAGAAGCATAATCAGTTATTTAAGTACTGTTACGGTCAACGAAATCCAGTCTTTAGGTGGGTGACCATCTAAAATTCTGAGGATGGGAGAATGGGGGTGGTAGGAATGTGAAAATGAATATTATGGCATCATGAATAACAAGGCCCAAGTCGTTGGGAAAATGAATATTTTGTCCAACAAAATGCATGACAATAAAGGGAATAAGTATGAATGAAAACAATTTGTACTAGCAAAAAATGAAAAAAGAATATCAATCCGGAAAACTGTCTCCCCTCCTCATCAGAACATCAATTAATCGCCTCTATACATATTTGACAAAATCCGCTTGGTAATGTACTTAGCCGTGACTAATAAGGATGAGCACCAAGTCTTGGTAATTAAAGGATCATGTCCTGAAGTCGTTTTGATTTGTTCATGTTTCTAACTATTCAAGAAACGTCCCCAGACAGGAACGGACATTATGTAAAATATATTAAACGAAAAACAGAACGATCTTGTGATGCATTGATAAAAAGTTTTGCTAATCTGTTTGCTTTTAATAAAGATGTACTCATGCAAGAATACATGTATAGTCATATCATGCCGATAAGACAACTGTATGTACAATTATTTGATGCCTACCGGTATTTCAATCCGTCCGGAGTCCGTTCATTGGACTTAAAGGCACACGAAATTACCGGACTTGAACTATATATACAAGCCAAGATTTTGGTCACCTCACACAAATTCAAGAACCACTCAAATATAATATTTTACCAGTTTACAAGTAACTTTGCATAAAATATTCTAAACATGATTAGATCAAAGTATTCTCCATCAAATGGTTCCATTTTGTTATACCTATGTCAAGAGAATACCCTAGAATGGTTGTCTAAAATTTCTTATTCATTACTGACATCAATTTAAGTCTTTAATCACTCACTCCCATAGACAAAACGATGTTTCTTTTTTTTAAATCTGCATGCAGTGTTAATTGTTTATCCGAAGAAATTGACAAAAAGTTTTAAGTTCCCGAAAAAAGTATAACTTGAAAGTATTTTTACAAATTTCCTCTGTTGTATGAGTTATAACAGTATACATATAAATATGTATAGTTGCCGTCAGGTAAAATTGATATCATGCATGGTTTTGGTCGAAATTTTTAAACTACCAACCGCATTTATTCGAAATTACGTGTTTCAATTAGCGGAATCAAAAATCTTTCCAAAATACCAGTAATGTCCTACCTTTTGTTGTGATTGCACTGTATAATCCTGACCTTCACATTATCGAAGATTATATTCCATTGTGAATCCGTCATCGTGGTTTCTATGAGGATCCTTTATTTGCATAACATTCGTTACTCTCAAAAGGGCTGCATTCGTTTGCATCATATTATTCCTTTCGAACGTGTCCAAATTTATAAAATTTCATAAATAAATTTGACCTGATAATGTATACTTTTTTGGCAAAGAATGCGTAATTGGACAATATTTTCTTGATTTATTTTTGAAATTAAACACAACTTTCAACACTCCTGTCTTTTTTGTGATGCACAGTTTTTATAAGAACATGAAGCAACAGTTCCATGAGAAAAAAAAACACATACTCGAGAAAAACCCGACTATCCAAGTAAATAAGGTTCGGAGTCGAACTCACTTTAAAGACAGATATTTCAGATTTTGTTGAAAACTAGTACGCATTTATATAATTCGTTGGAATCGTCAGAATGTTAAAAAAAATATATAAATTAGAATGTTTTATACTTCCAAGTTTATGTCGATTACGTGCAAAGGATTACTGAAGTAAAACGCGTCAGAGAATATGCTTTTTCCACTTTAAATTGAAATTTTCCGAAAATCTGTCCACAGAATTCTATTCAAAAATAATATTCTGTTGCTGTAAACATTTTCATTTCAACGATAGGAATATATTAAGGGGTCACCGGATTCATATTTGCCGTCTTCATCATTTATAATTATATGAGTGATAAAATTTTACGACGCTAAAATTATTATTTTTTTTTACCTTTTCCACGTTACGAAAGTAAGACTGATTATTTTCAACTGAAAAAAAAAGGAATCCGGTGACTCCCTTATATTTTCACATAATTTTAACGGAAATGCTTAATAGCAACAACCCATAAGTTTTAATCAAAATTCTGTAGACGCATTCTCAGAAGGCATCAAAGGTAAATGCAAATCTCTTTCAAAACAAATATTCGTATTCGTTACATTTCACACATATTCAGGATATTGCAGTCTATATTTATAAAAATCTTATTTACTTTTGAATATTAAGAATTAAGTTTGTACATTAGTATATGCCAAACAAAAATTGCATCAATTCAGTATATTTTGAACTTGATTTATTGAAGATAACAGATGTGTGTAGCGTAACGTTTACAAGTTGCATTTGTACAAGGTTTTCAATGGCATTCGTCGACGTTGTAGTAAAATTTAGCAACGTCATAGGTGTAACGTTATTTTGGATTTTGAAAAATATTGGCAGCGAAAAGGTTAAATGATGTTAATAGAAATAAAATTCCCTTTGGGATGAAGGATAAAGGCAACAGTAGTATACCTCTGTTCGAAATTCACAAATTGATAGAGAAAAACAAATTGGGGCTCCAAATTAAAACTGTGTGAAACATGTTAAATATAAGAGCAGAACTACGACAAAACAGAAACACAACACTAAATATAACACACTTAGAAACGAACTATAATCTTACAATGGCCATGCATTTTTCCTAACTTGGTACAGGACATTTTAAGAAAAAAAAAATGGTGTGTTGAGCCTGGTTTTGCGGATAGCCAAACCTCGCTTTTATGGTAATGTTAAATATAACATTAAAATGACAACATAACATGACAGGACTACAGTAAAAATAAATGCGAGAATATTCAGGACAAAGAAATACACAAATATTATTGAAACATTACAATAGGACATTTCGACATTCTAATAGGTACCAGGCTTATAAACAGTACAAAATAACCTTGCATTGTCACCTACAGAATAAAGCTACGCTACAAAATGACGTCACATGTAAAAGTGACGTCACGATAATTTCGAAAAGTTTGATGTAGTTCAAAATCAAGTTTGTAATTATAACATTTAATGTATGATACAACAATAACAATTTGATTAATATAGAATTGTGTTAGCAACCAGTTAATTAATTGTATTATCAAGCTATGTATACGTAGGTATTAATGTTATAAATAAAACTATAAAACAAATAAATCGTATACGTGAAGTTGCTCGAAACTAAAATCTTATAAATGAACAGGGTGATTAATTATATTTACTTTTACATACGAATAGCATATTGAAAATTAGAACCACAACTACAAACAACAACACATTGAACAATATTCGATCAGAATAACAAATTCAACGCCATAACTATATACATTAATTTTGAATAGCAAAGTTCCCTGACACGTCTTATAATAATGCGAAATCACACTCAACAAAATAGTCAAATTCGGCAATAGGTCACGTTCGGTACTTAAAAGACAAGACGACGTAAATGGTAAACAACAATCTAAGACGTGGTCAGAATTTCCTTAGTTAGTTTAGACAGGGACACATCGTATGGATTAACCAATTCATGATGGTGTCCATAAAATTTACGGAGTGTCATTTTTAATGGTTCCTCCTCCTAACTTTGTAGGGGCAGTTTCTGCCTAATGAGCACACTCCTGTGTATGAAGTCAGTATAGTGTGAACATGCACGATAATAACGTATCAACTGATATATGTGATCACCATACGAAGGGGCAGAGGGTTAATTACTACTGAGAAATGGAAATTGATAATTGGGAAGTTGAAATCGTCCCGTTTGTCATAGATTTTAGTGTAAAGTCGTTCATCTGTGTCAATATTGAGAAAAAGATCAAGGTATGAAGCAGTTTTTCTAGTATCATTAGTATCCTTAATTTCAAGTTCACTGGGATATATGAGACGTAAGTATTGGCTGAAATATGGGTTATTCATTGATAGGGCATCATCAATATATCGGAAAGTAAAATTAAAGAATTCACAGGGTGCTTTTTCTTTTTGTCTTTTAGAAGGTTCTGAATAAATTCTGCTTCATACGAGTACACAAACAAATCGGCCAGTAGGGGTGCTCAATTAGTACAAATTGGAATACCGACTGTCTGTTGAAATATAAATCCTCTAAACTCAACAAATATATTTTCGATCAAAAAGTTCTGCATTTTGATAATATCATCTTCAGTATATTTTCTGGTAGCTTCAGTGTGATTCTTCACAAAATATGAATTATTGTAACCCAAAACAAGAAAGAAGTAGGTCCAGTAAGACCCATTTTTGGCCCCAAAATATAGCAGTTTTACAAAATTGTTAAAATGTATACTTTTAGTTATTTATTGGACAGTAGAATGCTTGTACTACATAAATATAGGCTGTTTTTGACTATACGATGTACATCTATCGAGTACTAGCACCATTAAGTCATGCTAAATTACTGAAATCTTCACAATTCTAGCATTTTGGTTAAAATTTAGACGGTTTCCGTGTAAAACGAAAGTGGCCGCATTCGTGTTCATCCAAAATATTTAAATGTAAGTTGTATTTGATGATAATACATAACATATATAAAGGTTGAGGATATACACGTATGCGGCGACTTTCATTTTTGACAAAAACCATCTTAAAAGTGACATTTTTTAGCATATTTGGTAGATTTTTCATATTTGGGCTTGAATCAGAGCGTTTTAATGACTAAATTAGTTAAAATCTTTCACATAAATTAATTGAATCAAATAAAATAGACACTAAAGTGTTTAAAAAGTGGTCAACATCTTTCGTCAGATGAACCTGAAATTTGAGGCCAAAATCGGTCGTTACCGGACCAACTCCTTTGTATCTACGATTCCCATTTGTATAGAAAAAGCTCTGTTTAATGAGATGGTGAAGTCGATCCTAAGAGATATGGTATGAACTCCTATTAGACAATTATCCACTTGAATCCAAATGATTAGGATATAAACAAAGTCGGTTTGCGTCGTTATTGGTCGGTTTCACTGATTAAAATTTTGTTTTTGAAGATGCCCAAAAATTAGCTTTAAGCCGTCGTGTTTGAGAGGATGCAAATTATAAAAGTTTCAAATATGTCTAAAAGATCTATGGCATTAGCGATATAGGTCAGGTCTCAAGAAATACTTTATTTGGTCTCATGTCCTAAGAAATATGCCTAGTGTCTAAAAGAATATTTAGATGTATATCATGTTTGGAGACATTATAAAAGGCATACCTAAGAGAAATCGACGACACCAAGCTAAAACAAAAAGGCGAAAGGAAACACAATAATCTTCGATTTGTTCTACTTTCGGTGCAAACATAGCTAACTTGCATTCGTTTGTGAAGATACACAAACGCGTAATTATAGTTCGTGTATAGAGAAACATATAATACTTTAAAGTAAAACTTAGCTATTTAAGTATATAAAATATTTTGAAATATTTTAATTAATTTGAGGTAGTGTATGATTTCATGAATTATCCATGTTAACATCTTTTATTTGTACAGTAGTTGAAAATACACTTGTTTTGTAATTTAAACGACACATACTTTATATGTGTAAAACCAGGAAGTTAAGTTAGAAAATTGTAAAGGAAAAACGTACAGAAATGTATTCTGCTTGTTTGTACATAGTTTTGATACATTTCCTTGTTAACAGTGAGTATTAAATATACATCTTATATAAGCATTGCAGAATAATATCAAATATTGAAATAGGAATAGATGTTAGAGGAAATAGGTGAATATAGGCATAAAGCTTAAATCCTATACAATAACAAGTGTATTGCCGAATTGATGGTCAGAATAGAAATCATGTCCAAGAATTAATTTCAATTCCTAAAATTAAAATAAGAAACATTTTCAAAGTTAAAAAACATTTTGCACATAATAGAAAAGAACTAACGTTTTATTTATTTTCTATTTTAAACATATTTATTGTGGATTGTGAAACAAGTTTTGCAGTTTATATTAATCCCTTTCTACTTTGCGGGTACGAGTGCTGCCTTGTAGCGGCATTAACCTGCTCTTGTAAGAAATCTACAAGGGTGCCTTTACGTGCAAGAGATATGGCTCTCTCTTAACACGGGTCAGCCATTTATCGTCCCCTTCCTACGGACTACAAACGTTTGAATATCAATAACATGATGAAAATCATAAGAATAAGATATTGATGTTGAAACTCTTTGAATAAAAAATAAAATTAAAAAAAACGAGCTCCGAGGAAAACTATAGACGGAAAGTCCCTAGGCAAATGGCAAAATCAAAATCCGAAACACATCAAATAAAGGCAACAGTAGTATTCCGCTGTTCCAAACTCGTAAATCGATGGACAAAAAACAATATCGGGGTAACAAACTTAAACTGAGGGAAACGCATTAAATATAAGAGAAAAACAACGACACAACATTAAAATGTAA
Source organism: Mytilus edulis (assembly GCA_019925275.1). NCBI lineage: Eukaryota > Metazoa > Mollusca > Bivalvia > Mytilida > Mytilidae > Mytilus > Mytilus edulis. The sequence continues at coordinate 89,929,683 of CM034352.1, read as the reverse complement.
CACACAAACAGACGGACTAAACATAAGACAAAATCCGATGAGAATTTAAATATAACATCAAAACCAAATATATGAATTTGGGATAGAAAAGTACCGTGACACGTCTTATAGTAATGTGAATTCAAACTCAAATATAAGAGAAAACAAACGACACAACGGAAACATAACGTTAAAATGTAACACACACAGAAACGAACTATAATATAACAATGGCCATATTCCTGACTTGGTACAGGACATTTTTTAAAGAAAAAATGGTGAGTTGATCCTGGTTTTGTGGCATGCCAAACCTCCCGCTTTAATGGCAGTGTTAATTATAACATTACAATGACAACACTACACAACAAGGTTACAATAAATAAACAGATAAATGGGAGAAATATATAGGACAGAGAAACAAACGAATAATGGCCATCAAAAGGTCACAGGTTTAAAATATTTCTATAAGCCAGACGCGCGTTTCGTCTATTACTCAATTTATTTCACTTGACTGGGCGGAGTTTATCCAGTTTGCTCATGATCGATCATAATAAACCAGTCCATCTATAGATAGGTGTTTTAGGATAAACTCATCAATGCATTGTCCAATCATTCTTTTGTAAATTCCTTTGAGGTCAATGATAGGTGATTAGAAATCAGTAATAACTATAACGGCAATCATCGTAATCACACACATTTTCAAATCGACTGTCCTCATGCAAATTAAAACGTAAGCTCCGACCGATCAGTTGAAATAACATTGGTAATACATAATGTTTAATTATTTGTTAAAATTTTTAGAATCCACATATGGTTAATACCACTAAGCGAGTTAACAGTTTAACAGTATTTCTGTAGACCTCTATCACTGTGGACATAATTTTGGTCAATCTAATGGACAATTCTTTAATCGAACATGCAGATGAGCCGGCAATGAACCGTTGTTGGTATTGGATGTTGCGAAAGCTAGGTATCCAAGGCATTATATTCTCAGTTGTGTTGTTCAATGAAATGTTTATTGAATCCATGAAGGACTTATGATTCGCAAAAGTATCATCCTTGTACAATGACATGCTCCGTATGTGCTATTACCTTAGTGCTTATTTATTCCTCATTCTTTTACAAGACACTCGAAGTGGTACGATTTACATACAATGACACAATTATTTGAAGCTTTGTATCGTGAAGAGATGATAGACATTTTACAGCATATGGGTTTCTGAAAACAGACTTCGGTCGATCATTAACACAGTTTTTTAACAGAAACATGATTGTTTTGACCCATTCAGTATAAACAAAATATGACTTATGATATCCAAAGGTAATATATTTATAGCGTATGCTACCGTTTTTATGTTGAAAGGCATTGTAAATTATTTCTTTCAGGCGTTTTTTTCAATTTCACATGGGGAATGGTGGTATGCAGGGTAAAAAAAAAATCAAAAGTTTTAATAGAACTTATTTCAGAAAATGACGGAGATTTAAAAGTATCTAGAAGTTCTTTAGAATTTTTAAGAATCCATATATGGTTAATACAACTACGCGAGTAGACAGTTTCACAGTATTTTTTAAGACACTATATCACTGCGGACGTAATTTTAGTTAATCTAATGGGCAATTCTTTAGGGGAACATGATGAGCCATCAATGTACCATTATTTGTTCGGAATTTTAAAAGGTTAGGTATCCAAAACAAACAAGGTAAGTCCTGCGATTTGGTATTTAATATAATGTTCATTGAAGCCATGAAGTACTTATGATGTGCTAAAACCTCATCCTTGTCAAATGATACGTCTTTGTATGTGGGATTACCTGAGTTCTCATTTATTCCTAATTCTTTTACGAGACATTCGTAGTAATGAGATTTACATACAAAGACAGTATTATTTGAAGCTTTGTCCGCAGGGACAACAACATACTTATCACGAAGAAATGATAGATATTTTACGGACTCATTGTCTCTGAAAACGACTTAGGTCGATCATTCACACAGTTTTTAACTAATGAATGCGACGTTTTATCAGAGATCTGATAGTTTTTACCCATTTTTACAAAGTGCCCAAGTCAAATTAATCTCTTTTAGCCCATGATCTGCAATAGTTCTCAATGGAATATATAATAGTCTTGAAGTTTTGGTCCCAATTACTGTGTTAATAAATTTTGAACCATGATATATCACCTTTTGAAGATTTCCCTGTTAATTTATCTTTTAAGTTAGATCCCCAGTAATAACATGGCAAGATGTGTTATAAATATATGGCGTGCAAGAACAGTCGGAGCTGTTTTTATCTATTGTTCTAACTTAAGGTCCTACTTGTTAATAGTTGAATACTTTGGGTGCAATTTTTGGTTTTAAAAATAAAACTTTAGATGTTACCTTTTTATGATTTAGAACGTTGTTGATGTTGATTGCATCAATTCCTCTATTAATAAACTAAATAGGGGAGAATTTCTCAGTTTGTATGGCATTTCATATTTTCCTTATGTAGAGGTTCCGATCTTAATGGTTTGAAAAGACGGGAAAGAACTGCATCAAACATTATACTGACAAGTCTGAATATTGGAGAAAATATATGTATGCAATCTTTGTCTAGTGCATTCTCTTTCATACATCATAAAAAAAAAACAAGCAACGAGAAAAGAATAGTTTTAATGTAATGTAACCCTAACGGATGATGAAGATGTGAGAGAAGGTCATCCGACTCACAGAAGGCGATCAAGATTTTGAAAAATTTTCTTTTACAATATTCCGATGGTAATGCTTTGCCCATTACTAAAATGTTGTCGTTTGATAGTGATGAAAAGGTTCATTACATTTACATTGGAGGCTGTACTGGACAGAGTTTCTACTCCTTTGATGTGTTCATTGCAACCATAAAGTATTCCTCGTTCTCTTATTCAGTTTTAGTCTCTATTTTTTTGGAAAGGATAACTTATTTTAGATTTTTGTTGTGATAAATGTTTTTTGAGGATGTGTACTTTCATAGATAACTGGTTGATTTAAATGGTTATATAAACCAGCATCCCTAAGGCCCTTAGAAAAAGAAAATTTAAAAGACGAAAACAAAGAAAATGAAAAGTATAATTGTGAATTTATCATCTGAAGAATTGACACGTGCCGAAAAATCTCTTTTAAGTAAAGTTTTAAACTTCTATCCAATCCCAATCGTTGCGAGTCACTCCTTAGAAAGTGAAACTTTATCAAACATGAAGATAAATTAACAGAAAACACTAAAGAAATTTTAAAAGGACCTATCGTCAAGATCACCAATAGCTCATTTTGTGGTCGAGTATTACAAATCCATTAACATATGACATATATCCTTTTTATAGGTTTGAGTATAATAATCTGTTGGACGGTGAGGTTTGTGTAATGAACATAGTTCAGAGTTCAAAGGATGTTAAATAGTGCAGACATTCGAGGATGTTCCGACTAAAACTATTTTTACTCAATTTATACTGCAAGACATGTACAGTACAGTTCCAAATAGCTTTTGAGGCATTCTTTATTTGATTGTCTGTGTTCAAAAGCTACGATGTCGTACGTCTAGCAAAAAGAACTTTGTTCAAGTTATGTGTATTTAGTTTTTTAGTTTTCAAAGTGTTGAACGGAAAAGTATTTGAGGTTCTTCTAAAAGATTAATGTGAACAACCTTTCCTATGTTAGGTTATTTTTGTATCGTCTGAGAGAAATACAAGTTACATTGAATGGTTGCCATAACGGCAAACTACTTGATATACTTGATAGTATTGCAGTATAATCATTGTTATTTATCTTCATTAAAAAAAATGTTTTCTTTATGTATACCTTGTTATTATAAACTCGTTTGTTCTTGTTTTAATTTAATTACAGGTTTCAGTGAATGAATTCAATATTCATAAATTATTTATTAAACTGGCCATGAACGATGTTGTCATCACTTGACTTCAGTCGTTGTTTCTCAACATTGTCATTAAGGCATCATCATTAACAGTTTTGAATATCTTCTCTTACGCAATTAGATGGAATGGAATTATACTTGAAAACAATTATTCTTACAGTGTATAATAAAAGAAAGTTCAAAATCATACAAATATATCCCAATAGGTCATTGTTATCAGCAAAAAAAAGTAAATTGTATAGGTAAAATGTTTTTCTTTCTTATGTCTGTTCCGGCATGATTGTCTATCAAATATGACCACCATTATTAAACTAAGATTTTCATTGAAATACACCATGTGCTATAAATAGATTGAAAGTTATGCAAATTATATCGCTTTTTATGTTGGTTTAGGCAGAGAAATCTTTGAAAAAATATGTCTTTGGTTCAGGGTTGTGAGTGGGGACATTCGTTTGTCATAAATATCTTCTTTTATTACCATATTTTACCTTTTGCCAATAACGGTATGTGTCTTGTTAGAAGCAAACCAAACTCGACCTATATGTTTTCGATGTTGTATGTGTTACTTGATTTTGATTTAATACTTACTTGCGTCATGTTTTTTCTTTGGGTGTCTTTTTTTTCTTGTTACCGGTTGTGTTTTTTCCCCGTGATTTGTTTTGGCCACTTTGGTTTTTGCGTACTTCCTTACAATATATGTTAGAAGTCCCCCCCCAAAAAAAGATAAATGGCTTTAGTTGCAGTAACGATGAGTACTTGAAGAAGAAAAAAATCTTTGCATTTGCAGCATAACACAGATATTGGTTAAAAAGTATTTCTTTGGTAAGTGCACCTGGCCTTAAAGGTCCAGCGAGCATTGCTATTACTTTGGTGTGTGTGTTGTGGTCTGTTTTCATCATTGATATGACGTCAAATCGTAGTAATAATTCATATACTACGGGTGCGAATAATCGATACATTATGGCTAGCTTGTAAGGCCATAACAAAGCCCGGAATAAACAGATCATTGACTTTTTTGGTACTCGATGAATATTGTTACCGATTATCCTCTCAGTGACGTCAATGGTTATAAGATATAACGTCTATCTAGTACTTAAAAAAGTCAAATGTTTATATATGTATCATGTTAACAGTTTTGATTTTTCTACTCATTACACTACACTTCCACACTATCTTCTCAAACAGAAGTGTTCCTGTTTAAATAAATGGTCGTTTGGAAAATCTGAATGCAAATATATTTGCTGCAACTCATTTTTATTCCTCTTCTCCAAAGAGAAAGGTTAATATGCTAGATATACTTACTGGAGATGTGATGAGATGATTGAAGCTGTTAATATTCTCCTTGATAATATTTATGTACGTTACTGCAACAAAATTTATCGACAGGTTGTGGGTATACCAATGGGCACTTATTGCGCCCCTTTAATAACAGACTTGTTTTTGTACTGTTACGAATCACAATGTATGACTAAGCTCAGTAAAGACCCGTCGATGTTGCATGTAATTGATAAATTTAACAACACAAGTTTACCGTTATCTTGATGACAATTTTTCTTTAAATAATCAAAAGTTTCTCAATACACTGCTGTAATTTACCCCAAGTTCTACTTTAAATAAATCAAATTTATACGGTAATAAATGTCCTTTCCTATATTTAGATATTCCGGTTTCACACGGGAAACTCCACACTAAAATGTACGACAAAAGGGACGATTTTTCGTTCCCTATCGTTAATTTTCCATTTTTAGATGATGATGTTCCTTTGGCACCATCTTACGGTGTTCATATTTCACAGCTCGTTCGCTATGTCCTTGTTTTTAGTGAAGTTTTTGATTTTAACAAACCCCCATTAATTACTTAAAACCTTTATTAAATATTTCCATAGATATGAAGATTTGGTTTTGAAGTTTGGTTGTACCTGTAGAAAACTTATTTCAAACGGGATAGCACATCCTCATTTTTACGGTATTGTTGTTAACATTGCCCGGAAATTTAGAATTTATCCTGGTAAACTTATCGCTCCTTTAAATAAACTTATTATAAAAGGTTTCCAATTCAGCACTGTAATAAGGTCATTGAATATTGTTTTTATTTGTATACATATTGGTTTTGTATCACTATTTTATATTTCAGTAAATTAAAAGCAACTAAATGTTTGAAAATTCGGAAACACAATTTCTCCGATCAATCAGCTTCCAATAAATTTTATTACAGCTAATAAAATCTTTAGTTTCTGAATTCCAAATGTCCTGGATAGTTGTGATATCGCTTTAAAAAAAAAAGAGTAGAACAATGGTTAATTTTGAAACGAATAAAGAGTTTTCAAATATCCTCGTATTTGAAATATTACTTTTATGTGAAGGTGTATCAACATTTTGAATGAATCCTGACCACGTATTTATAACTTTCTGATAAACTTGTGGTAGTTGGTTCATATCTAAACCATTTATATACTTCCGAAGCCAATACTTACCAATCGAATTCCAACTTTCCAATGCCTCCTGAATTAAACGATCTCCTATTTTGTTTGTTTACTTTTTTATAAACGTATCTATACTTACCATTTCTATCTACCTGATTCACTTTCCAGTCCAATATAAAGTTCTAAATTATATTATTTAGCTCTTTAGTATATTTATCCGGAATTCCTCGTATTTCGATCTCGTTTGAACAGAGAGAAAGAATCATATTGCACGTGTTTTACCTGGAAATGTAAGCTTCCTACTTTTCCATACGTGTATACAATTTTTAACTTTATCTATTTTTTTTCTGCAAATATCATCGTCATCTATTTCATGATCATAACACACCCCTAATGTTTTAACATTGCCTGTGATCCATTTAGTTTTATCGAATTTAAATCGTTTTCCTTTAGAAGCACATAATAGTAAGCATTTTGTTTTGTCATAGTTTATTCTAGATCTCGAAGCTTCTTTCGTATAAGGATAAAATTTGTAAAGTGTTTTCTCCAGATTTTTCATTTTTATTAAATATCTTGGTGTCATCTGCAAATTAAACATACACAATTTAGTTTCTATAAAATTCCCTCCCTCTCCTGGTAATTTTAATCCTTCTATATTTATGTTACTCCTAATTGCACATGGCATGGGTTCAACCTGTATGATATGCAAGAGAGGCGCACCCTTTGCCTAGCGGAGCGAGTAATCGAAAAGTATCTTGATACAAACCATTGGTAGTAGCATTGTATAAAAGCATTGTTATCCATGCTCTGAATTTCCCACCAAATTCAGATTTCTCCAATACAAAGCTATCCATTCCCATTCAACCCTATCAAACGCTTTTTGTTGATCCAAAAATAATATAATTCCTTCTTCATCTTCGTTATCAATTTATTTCTATAATGTCCTGAATCATTCGGTTAGCCTCGCTTATATTTCGCCCTTTAACAAACCCTTTCTGATCGGTATGAATAATTTTAAGCAATACTATTTTAAGTCTTTCAGATAGAATCTTTGCGATGATTTCATCATCATAATTTAGTAAAATTAGTGGTCTCCAATATTATTTTATATTTTTGCCTTTCACCTCCTTTATGTAGTAAGGTTAAGCCTCGCGAACGTTGAGAGTTACTCAATATAATATCATTAAAAATTTCTTGTAGTAAACTAAACAAATCGTCTTTTATCAGGCAATTAGACATCTATTGTACAAATAACTGGTATACAAATAAATGTTTGCTTTATTTGTACGTGTACAAATATTAGAAGTAAATTCTCAAATTACCCCACTTCCACGTTGAGCATGCGGTAATATGAATATTTCTGTTTCCAAATCAGTTCATTGTGGGGTCCTCTTCGCGGTCGAAGTTGATTTCTTCAAAAGTTTTTCAGGTTTTAAAAAAAAATGTTTCCTTTCCGAACTTATTTGGGGTGTACAAATTAAATATATGGTACACCGCAGTGCAAGTTTTAAATTCACCAACTTGCATTCTACCGTTATCATCAATCATTGAGACATCAAAACTAAGCGTAAGATATTTGTTTTAATACAATCCCGACACCTCTCGATTCGTTTGTACCACATTTCCAGAAACTTTCACCACCCCCATTCTCTTGTTAACAAACAAGATCTATGTTCTGTGAAACAATCCAATTAAAATCTTATGTACGTTTATTAATATTTCTTAATCATGTTAATCCATTAACGTTTATTGATGCTATTTTTATACTCATTGTATTAATTTGAAAAGGTATTTTTGTTTACTTTGATGTAACGATTAGTGACACGTGATGATCTTTAATTTTGTTCTTAAACAATAGACTTTTAACTTCATAAAAAGTAATAACCTTTACGGAAACTTTAACACATACAATATTTATACTAAATATGACATATACTGTGTTTACATTACCGTATTTGGTTAACTATAACAGTCTATCATAAATATTGAATAATTTAACTTAATACTGCTCATCTTTCCTAAAACAGTTTTTTTTTAAACATATGATATATAAAATAAAAACTACTATCTACAATCAATAGAAACAGTATACGAATATGATGTTTGAAAGAAGTGGACATATTTACAAAATTTAAAAACTCAGACATTTTTATTTTCAATTTTTTGTTTTTTGTTTTCTAGTTAACATAATACAGTTTGATTTGACATATTTTGAGTTAAGCTTTTTTAGGTTCAGTATTGGACCACTTGCTCATTCAATCCGCGGAGGTAGGTGTTGTTGTTTCGTCGCTTCTCTTACGTTTTGGTTCCATTGGTGTGTATAGTTCCTGTACGCACGGTTTAGGATAATGAAAGAAATCATCAAGTTTCCTGTTTATATTTTGTGCACCTTCAGAATTTATATGCACACCGCTGTTGTCGTCTTTGTCAAACATAGATCTGATGATTCAACTTAATCTTCATTTTCTTCACGAGCGTACTATTTTTTATACACTTGTTAACACTAGTTGCCGATTGGTTTAATCTGTTTAATCCCGTCTATTACCTGTACGGGGTATGATGCTACAAAGACCAACATGAGACTCTGGTAGGCAGATTTCAATTAAGGTACTGCTTTTGTCACAAGTAAATTTATTTGGTCACTATCATACTTATGTTTACTTATATCATTTGTCCCGAGACAAATAGCAACCTTATCTACTTTGAAACTACATGTTTTTGTTTTTTTTGAACAGCAAGGTCTAAAATTTGTGTGAAATTTTCGAAATTTGCACCTGATTTCGAAGCATTTGATAAAGTGTATCGGTTTTGCCGAATCGTGTACAATTAGATGCGCCATAAGGACATTTAGGGTATAAATAGTGTCATTTTTCCCACTTTCGGAAAAGGTATCGTTATCATAAACTGAATGTGTATCTGAGTGCGCATCTATTTTAGTTTCTTGTCTATCCTCAATTATTTTCCGACCATGCTTACTATAACCTTGATTTTCTTATTCTTGCTTGTAACCTTCACTCTAAGATGCCCTAAGGCCTTTTATGCTGCAGTAAGAGCAATACGCTTCATTCGGACAAGCATTAGCTAAATGAACAATAACAGCACAGTTGTAGCACCTTTGCTCATTCAAAAAAAGCAAACTTAGTATTACTATATGTTATAAACATATACACATGCATGGATCTACAATCTGTCGATACCTGTATCTTGGCATTGCACAAGGTCATGTTTTTCTCTGACTGTTTATGACGTCTTTACACTAAATCCATTGGATGCTGGATGTGTACGGATGGATAATTTAGTCTTGGATGCATGTTTTTTTATTAGTTGTTAGTGACTTTGAACTAGCTGTCAATTAACTGCTAGTACTCTCAGATCTGTTCCTTGTGTCTTTTTGTTGTTGGGATGTACAAGTACCCGGCCACGTCCACTTGTTTTTTGTCCATCTGATGAGTTACAGTTGGGTGCAGACCAAGCATTACATAAAGTAAACGCAAGTTAACGCCGCGTGCACATATTTCGTTAGTTAACTTCAAATCGCCCGTTTACTAGTAAACGCACGTTTACTATAATTACGTTAACGTGGTCGAAATGGAAATTTCTAATGTCTACCCTAGTAAACGGGCGTTTACTATGTGTTCGTTTAGTCAGTAGTAAACGGGCGTTTACTTCAGAATTCTTCAAATTATTTTTACGTGCACTTAAAAGTAAACGGGCGTTTAGTACAGATTTTACAAGTGTATTTTTACGTGCACTTGAAAGTAAACGCACGTTTACTTTTCGCGTTAACTGATTGGATAAATTTAGAAATAAAATTCTAGTTCATTTGCACATTTATTTTATAAATACGACCATTAGTCTTAATATTTTACGTATATGTGTTTCAAACCAGAACATTTCAAAAACTCTTTTAATTCGAAATATTAAATTACACAAAATCACTTTCATTACGTCCATTAACTTTACTGATTGGCAGATTTTCTATATTTTCCTTTCAAAAGTTACGTGTGCAAATATCGAAACGAAAAGAAAGGTTGTCCGAGACATCGGGAGAATATTTTTATATGATGGGATATAAACTGAGGATATAAACATCATGGTTTAATGTGTTTCGTTCCCCATTTATAATTGTCTCTTCGAATTCCTAACTATAACTCGGTGCATTTAATACATTATTTTCAATCGAAATTCACCTTGTTTGCCTTGGCTTAACATGATAAGATTCTGTTTTGACAAATGATAAAAAAACGTAAATTGTACAGTGTATTGAAAGGGATATCAATCAAGTGTAATATAACATGTATAAGTATGTACATTTGTACCATCTCGTCAATTTAAATGTTCAAATATTGCTATCTTTACATGGATATATAACTAATTTACTATGCAGCTATATATAGTGCTAATATGGTCTGTTTTGGTTATAATTCGAGTCAGTCTGAGGTTAGAAAACTACTGAAATTTGTTTCAATATTCAATATTTTGAACAAAAAAAAGGACATGCTGGCACTCTAAATTGATGCAAAGAAAATTTTTTAGTCATAATATTTAAATATTGCTACCTTTTTCATTATATAATCAATTCTTACATGAAAATATAACTCATTTGCTATGCGGCTATATAGATTTACATAATAAAATGCTTATATGGTCAGTTTTGGTTGTTGGGACAAATAATTTTATTATATGAGTCAGTCTGAGGTATGAAAACTACTGAATTTTGTTTACGATTCAATATTTTGAATAAAAAAAGGACATGCTAGCACGTACTTTAAATTGATGCGAACAAAATTTTTTAGTCATAATATTCAAATATTGCTACCTATTTTATAATACAATCAATCCTTACATGAAAATATAACTCATTTACTATGGGGCTATATAGATTTACATAATAAAATGCTTATATGGTCAGTTTTGGTTGTTGCAGACAAATAATTTTATTATATGAGTCAGTCTGAGATATGAAAACTATTGAATTTTGTTTACGATTCAATATTTTGAATTAAAAAAGGACATGCTGGCAATCTTAATTGATGGGAACAAAATTTTTTAGTCATAATATTCAAATATTGCTACCTATTTTATTATACAATCAATCCTTACATGAAAATATAACTCATTTACTATGCGGCTATATAGATTTACATAATAAAATGCTTATATGGTCAGTTTTTGTTGTTGCGGACAAATAAATTTATTATATGAGTCAGTCTGAGATATGGAAACTATTGAATTTTGTTTACGATTCAATATTTTGAATAAAAAAAGGACATGCTGGCAATCTTAATTGATGCGAACAAATTTTTTTAGTCATAATATTTAAATATTGCTACCTTTTTCATTATACAATCAAACCTTACATGAAAATATAATTCATTTACTATGCGGCTATATAGATTTACATAATAAAATGCTTATATGGTCAGTTTTGGTTGTTGCGGACAAATAATTTTATTGTATGAGTCAGTCTGAGATATGAAAACTATTGAATTTTGTTTACGATTCAATATTTTGAATAAAAAAAGGACATGCTGGCAATCTTAATTGATGCGAACAAAATTTTTTAGTCATAATATTCAAATATTGCTACCTATTTTATTATACAATCAATCCTTACATGAAAATATAACTCATTTACTATGCGGCTATATAGATTTACATAATAAAATGCTTATATGGTCAGTTTTTGTTGTTGCAGACAAATAATTTTATTATATGAGTCAGTCTGAGATATGGAAACTATTGAATTTTGTTTACGATTCAATATTTTGAATAAAAAAAGGACATGCTGGCACTCTTAATTGATGCGAACAATTTTTTTTTTTTAGTCATAATATTTAAATATTGCTACCTTTTTCATTATAGAATCAAACCTAACATGAAAATATAACTCATTTACTATGCGGCTATATAGATTAACATAATAAAATGCTTATATGGTCAGTTTTGGTTGTTGCGGACAAATAATTTTATTATATGAGTCAGTCTGAGATATGAAAACTATTGAATTTTGTTTACGATTCAATATTTTGAATAAAAAAAGGACATGCTGGCACTCTTAATTGATGCGAACAAAATTTTTTAGTCATAATATTCACATATTGCTACCTATTTTATTATACAATCAATCATTACATGAAAATATAACTCATTTACAATGCTGCTATATAGATTTAAATAATAGAATGTTTATATCGTCAGTTTGGGTTGTTGCTGACAAATAATTTTATATATATGAGTCAGTCTGAGGTGTGAAAACTACTGAATTTTGTTTACGATTCAGTATTTTAAATAAAAAAAGGACATGCTGGCACTCTAAATTGATGGGAACAAAATTTTTTAGTCATAATATTCAAATATTGCTACCTATTTTATTATACAATCAATCCTTACATGAAAATATAACTCATTTACTATGCGGCTATATAGATTTACATAATAAAATGCTTATATGGTCAGTTTTGGTTGTTGCGGACAAATAATTTTATTGTATGAGTCAGTCTGAGATATGAAAACTATTGAATTTTGTTTACGATTCAATATTTTGAATAAAAAAAGGACATGCTGGCAATCTTAATTGATGCGAACAAAATTTTTTAGTCATAATATTCAAATATTGCTACCTATTTTATTATACAATCAATCCTTACATGAAAATATAACTCATTTACTATGCGGCTATATAGATTTACATAATAAAATGCTTATATGGTCAGTTTTTGTTGTTGCAGACAAATAATTTTATTATATGAGTCAGTCTGAGATATGGAAACTATTGAATTTTGTTTACGATTCAATATTTTGAATAAAAAAAGGACATGCTGGCACTCTAAATTGATGCGAACAAATTTTTTTAGTCATAATATTTAAATATTGCTACCTTTTTCATTATACAATCAAACCTTACATGAAAATATAACTCATTTACTATGCGGCTATATAGATTTACATAATAAAATGCTTATATGGTCAGTTTTTGTTGTTGCGGACAAATAATTTTATTATATGAGTCAGTCTGAGATATGAAAACTATTGAATTTTGTTTACGATTCAATATTTTGAATAAAAAAAGGACATGCTGGCACTCTTAATTGATGCGAACAAATTTTTTTAGTCATAATATTCAAATATTGCTACCTATTTTATTATACAATCAATCCTTACATGAAAATATAACTCATTTACTATGTTGCTATATAGATTTACATAATAAAATGCTTATATGGTCAGTTTTGGTTGTTGCGGACAAATAATTATATATTAAGAGTTAGTCTGATGTATGAAAACTACTGAATTTTGTTTACTATTCAATATTTTAAATAAAAAGAGGTCATGGCCGTCTGACTGGTACAAAAATTGCTGTCAATTGTATTATATGGTCAATTATGGCATAAAAATATAACTGAATTACTTCTATATAGGAATTTTCGCCGTGACGTCACCAAGTCACGTGATTTTCCGACTGGTTGGCAATATAACGGATGTTTACATATGCGACAAAGTGTCACATGTCATTTCACGATTACATTGATTAATGATGGTTGTTTCGTGTTGTGTAGTTAATTGTACAACTAGATTTGATAAAGACAACCCTAACAGTTTTTTCCGTGTACCCAAAAAGCCTGACACTCGTAGAAAGCTTTGGATTTCTGCTATAAAGCGTAGAGATCAAGACGGAAAAGCATGGGAACCGTCTGACCATGATCGGGTGTGCCATCTTCATTTCATATCAGGTAGGTTTTTTTTCATTTATAAAGTGTGTCAACGTTTTTGGAAAGTGAGGCTATAAGTGCCTTTCTATTTTCTTTTATATTTTGAGGTAACATTTCTTATTATTTATAACAAATATTGTAAAGAATCTAGTATGTAAGCACACAAATGTGAGAAGGAAGGGATCTTTTAGGCACAGATAAGTGAGCTGACCTGAACTTGCTATCATATTTTTGTAACAGTTATGTATTGAATAATACCTTGCATGTATTTATTTAAACAGTTCTTTTGTTTTTTGAAAGAATATAGGATACATGTATGTGGTAAACAGCCATTTAGGCAAATGCATTAGGTTGAAATTATGTGTGAAAATAAATTTATTTATAATAAATTTAAACAATTGTGTTTTATTTTTTAGGACAGAATAGCAACGACAAAAGCAATCCTGACTATGTTCCTTCCATCAACATGGGTTACGATGAAAGAACAGATGCATCTCTGCGTGCTGCCAGACATGACCGTCTTCAGAAGCGTGATGCTGAAAAGGGAAGACAAGAGGTGGCCAGTGTTCTTCTAGACCTTTCTGAAAATGTTCCACCGCCAGAGAAAGGTATATATTTTACTTAAATATATAATATTCACATATAACATTAAATGTCAAATCATGATTTTATTCAATTTAATGTATTAAATTGCTTTCTTTTATTATAGTTCTAAATTGTGTATGAAATTTTAATTTAGCCACTTTAATTGTTATCCTTAATTTCTTACTTCAACAATTACTTTGCATTGAAATGCAGCATAATACATTTATTTGTTTCCAAAAGGTTTTAAGTCGCCATATAAATAATAAAATTGCAATTCGAAAATAATCATACTATTTTTTGGCTATTATTTATAACTATGGCTCTGTCATGTCTGTCATGTTTTTTGTTGTTGCCTACAATGTTCTGTTTTCCTAACACTAATATGTGTACCATTAAATTTCAGCAACTACAGGTTTACACGACCAATGCATCAAGACAATAGCTTCACTTCGCATTGAAAATGAACACTTGTATACAGAATTAGGCAGACTACAAACAGAAAATGCTCAGCTTAAAGAAGAAATCATCAACCTGTCCTTTGGAGACCAAGCTATCGCAACCAACCGTAAAACACAGTTCTATACGGGTGTTCCTACTAGGGCACTTTTTTTGTGGTTAGTAACATTCTGTTCAACTATACTACCAACTTGTTAAGTTATGTCACCATCAAGTGTTCTATTGTGTATATTGATGAAACTCAGACTGAATATCCAACATCAGGACATTGCCTATCGCTTCAGGGTGTCTAGCACAACTATTTCAGACTTATTTAATCAAGGTATACCTAAAATAGCTCAGAAACTTGCTTTCCTAGTGCAATGGCCAGATAAAGACAATATTATTAAGAATATGCCAGTAGTGTTCAAACTGTCATACCCTAGGTGTGTTAGTATTATAGATTGCTTTGAAGTGTTTATACAAAGACCAAATCACTTAACTGCTAGAGCACAAACCTGGTCGAACTATAAACACAACAACACCATCAAGTTTTTAGTTTCGATAACTCCTACCGGTGCTATTTCATTTGTGTCGAAAGCTTTTGGTGGGCGTACATCTGACAAAGTCATAACGCAAAGAAGTGGTTACTTAGACAAGCTAGAACATGGTGACCAGGTATTAGCAGACCGTGGTTTTTTAATAGCAGAAGAACTTGCAAGTCGTAATGCCTCATTGATAATACCAGCATTTACCAGAGGAAAGTCACAACTTAGTGCTCGTGAAGTAGAACAAACTCGAAAAATTGCTCATGTGCGTATCCATGTAGAAAGGGCAATTGAGCAGTTGAAGAATTTTCAAATTCTCAGCAGCCAAATGGGGATTTATTTAGTACCACATTCTGACAGTATTGTAACTCTATGTTCAGCTATTTGTAATTTGCATCCTAAACTTGTATCTTAAAAGTAAATATTGACTGAGAAAGATGAAAGACAGTTTAACATGAAGTTTTAATGCATATGTACATGTACAACAATGTAACTTATATATATATACTGTGTTGAATTAACATTGCTAGGCAATAAACATGTATATTTACAGTCTTTGTATCAAATGATGAACTTCCAAGTCTTTTTTATGTGGCAATTGTATCATGTTTGATACAAATAATTTTACTTTCAAAATCAGCACTTAATTGAAATAAAATAAAGATAGATTTCAAGACACTGAAAATATGCCAATATAAAGTGGTTATTTCTTGGTTAAATAAAGTAAAAAAGTTATGAAAGTGAACTAAAAGAAGGCAGTATCAAATGATTTTTTTGGTAAAAATTATCCTTTGTACTCAAGTATTAAAAATTTTACTGAATTAATAGGTAAACAGACAAAATATATATATCAGATGATTGTAATTTATTCCTAACCATGCATTGTATTACTTTGTGTACATTACATTTTCATATTCATGATATAGAATTAAAGAATGTCTTTCTGAGCCTCATTATAATCTTAGTCTTATTGCCATTGTCAAAGGATCTATTTTTCACAGTTCAAGCAGTACCACTTTCCTCTGGGCTTGCGTCTGATGTTACCACACTTGTAATGGAACCATTGGTATGGGCAATCTAAGTTATCACATTTTATCATACGACCATATTCGGGTTCAGAACAAATGCACCATGTTTCTGTCACATTGTTGTTGTCATCTTGTGTACTTGAAGTTGTGGCAGGTTGATTTTCAAGGTCTCTTGTAATTAATTCTTTCACAACATAGTCTTGGATAAACCTGTTACATTTCACTATCATTGAATTGCAGAAGTTAATGTCTATTGGCACCCGTATAATCACTAAACTAGGTAACGGCTTACATTTTGTATATACAACAAAGTCACAGAAAGTTACGTTCAAAATGTACATCTGGAACTGTATCTGGGTATAATATCTGTGGTTGGTTTTCAAGTGTAAGTTTTTGTCAAGACAGAAAGTGGAGTCAATTGTTGCAGCATGTTCAATTGTATTGTCTTTATGTTTATATGGACACTTTATCTCAACAATGCCACGGCCACAACACTGGCAATTTGTAATTCCATCTGGGCTTGCCCCAAGGAAGGGATGTTCACTACTGACATGAAAGCCACTTTGAGTACACGAAAAGTCTAAGTGCTGTTGTGTCTGGTGTCTTGCATAGCTTTGACGACATTCTTCTTCATGGTCAATGCCCCATTTAACTGCCACCTTTTTTGATAAGTCGTAAGAAGTGTATCCAACAATGCGCTTTACAAGATTTGCTGATGGTGTTGTTGCTTGTCGTGTCAAAACATCATGCGCTTTAGAAGCTGTCACACGACCCATTCTGTGCTGAAACCATAATGGGCTTACTGACTGACTTCTTGTGGCAACTTCCAGATTTGCTGACTGGTAAGATGAGCAACTGTATGTCTCGAATAAAGATTTACATTTGAGGTCCAGATCATTAGGGTCAGTATCATTATCTTGGAATGTCGTCAGAAGCTTTGGGAATTTGTCGGTCTTGGTAACGGGTTGAGGCTCTTGAATTTGAGAGGGTGCTGTGACGGAGGTGAAGAAAGCAGCATTAGGTATCAAGGAATACAAATCATCAATGACTTCTGGTGGTGGCATTGGTGCTGACCCAGTTGCTTGAACGGAACATACGTCTTTCACACGTCGACCTTTAATGTGTTCAAATATGTCGGTAATAGTAGTTGGTGTTACCTAAAATCAAAAGAGAAAGCAATTAGAACATTTCTTTTATTCTGTTTATATTCATTTAAATTAGACAATTTATTTAGCAAAGCAACAAAAATACACATACATTTCCCTTTTTACTAAAAATGTAGCTTCATTGTATAAATTAAAATATATCCATACTAAAGTATAAACCTTTTGATCAACAAGCACACTTTTGTGCTTGTGTATTTACATTCATTTTATTATATTTGATCATGACTAATATTAGTTTTCATGCATCTTATAATTAGATGTTGTTCAGTGTTGTGTATTGTCCAGTTGCTGTCTCATTAGTGTATTCTAAATTTCTTCTTTATCAATAGCACATACATGACAAGACAAAGGATAATATTTATTAGCACAAGGTTTTGAATACATGTATGAATTGAATTGGAAAGCTTATGAAATCATTCCAAAATTAATACAGTCTTTTTTTATAACACTGGATGATATTTTCATTTGAATAGATAAGTCCTTACCTCTTTCCTAAAGGTACTGTTCCACTGGCAAGCTTTGCTTGTTGAACTTGTCTGGTTTAGTCCCATCTTGACACCTATTTCCACTTTAAACAACAGTGCTGCAACATGGCTGCATACTTCTCCTAACCTAAATAATAAAACGAAACACATTTAAAAGATTGTTCATTGATTAACGTCTATTTTTTATGAATAAAGATAAGCATAGTCTAGAAATGAATGAGATTATACAATGAATACAATGCTTACATGTACAATTTTTGTAGTATACCACAGGCACTTAAACAAAGAATCGGCAGCCAGACCCAAATAATATGTCTGGATACTGTTGACCGTTGGTCTGAACATTCTTAAAGTATAATAGACATTTGAATTTTGCAATGGCATTATCAACCTTACTCATGCACTGTGTATAGCGATTTGTACTTCACTGCTTTTTAGAAACTTAAGCATACAGTCGGCTCATTGGCAGTCATACAACATCTTCCTATTTTTGGTGTCAATACCATTGCATTGCTATTCATGTTAATAAATTTGATTTACAATTTTTTTTACAATGTTAAAATATGATTAAAATTTTACCCTGCCATACAGGTACAATGAGCACAGTACACTGTACCAGTCCTCTTGTCAAGGTACACCCATGGCTGATGTGGTTTGTCTCTTGCTCTTTGGGATGGTGTCACTTTAGTCTTTAGGGCCATGAACGGGCAGTCATCTGAGATAGGATGAGACAAAACAACTTGGACATGTTCACTTATAACATAACTGCAAAAATAAAATATAAATATTAATATTCAAAAGAAACCTTAAAAAATATATAATATATAATAATAATAATTTTATAATACTTTTTTTTTTATCATAGTCATTACCTAAAAGTTCATGATTAACAACATAATTAAATTTAATTTTTAATTGTATCATAAGTACACACATTTCATGCATTTTAAAGATATCTTTTAATCAAAACAATCTACTATAGCTTTTATTCACTTTCATTCATAGTTGTGACACCTGCTCAGGTAAACACATTCCATTACCATATATGGCTACATGTCACGTGATTTTCGCACAAGGTAAACAAATACACATTTCCATATTAGGTAACAAGGTGACGCCATACCTGTCCAAATCGATTTTTTTAGATAAACAAACAAAATACGTATAATTAAACGGATATATTTGAATGAATGAATAGTAAAATAACTTACTTGTAAGCTTCTAAAGATTTGTAGGCTTTCATGGAATCTCTGGTGAATATAGACGGCGTGTCAATGAGATAGGTGTAGATATCCCCAAAGGTGAGGTCTGGCCAGTTACTTGGGTTTGTGCTCCATTTATCGCTTAAACTATATGGATCTGGAAGTTTTTTGGTGTCGGAGGCATAATTCAACTTCTTTTGGTACCTTTCTTTAGCTTCTGTTGACAGTGTATCGTAATACGACGAGGAAATAACATTTTTAGGAACTTTATCGACAGTGCGGTCAGCCATTTTACGATAAGTGGTTCTTGCCAACCAATTTTCTGGACCTACGTCACTTCCGCTTTTCGCGGACATTCCTATAGAATAAGATAACTTGTTAAAGGGTAAATATTGTCAGTTTTTGTTAATGATATCAAATAATTTTGTTTTACGAGTCAGTCTGTCTAAGATGAGAAAACTGTTTGATTTTGGTGAGGATTAAATTACGTTTTTGTTAATGATATCAAATAATTTTGTTTTACGAGTCAGTCTGTCTAAGATGAGAAAACTGTTTGATTTTGGTGAGGATTAAATTTGGTGAGGATTAAATTACATGTATTTGAATAAACATATTTAAACTATTATTTGCGAAGAACAAGAAATTTACTATAATTATTGTTCAATTAAATACAAATGTGTGACATTTTTAAATAACCATAATCGTCAATATGTCAAGCGGAAATGACTAGTTGGTCAATGCTCGTTGGTCAATTAATTTTGATGTTCCTTATCATTTCATATTTTAGGTCAGTGTATCCAGGTTACGATGACAATCTGTGTTAACGGGCATTTACTAGAAATAGTAAACGCGCGTTTACTTATTACGAAAATAGAAGACGCGCATTTTTCCACGTTAACGCGGAGGTAAACGGGAAAGTAAACGCCCGTTTACTCTTTAAAAAATTAGAAGACGCGCCGTTTTTGCGTTAACGCGGAGGTAAACGCGAAAGTAAACGCCCGTTTACTTTTAATGTCTACTGCAATTTCGGAGTTAACGCACAGTTAACGCGGCGTTTACATGAAGTGCACGCGAGTAAACGCCGCGTTAACTTTTTCGGCCCGTCTACATGTAATGCTTGGTCTGCAATGTATTATCAACCGTTTAAATAAAGAGTGTTAATTGTCAGGAAAATGTCAACCCCAAATAATATCAATGTTCGAAGTAACATACTTGGTCATCATGAGAAGTCTTTTTTATTATTTTACTTCTACATAACCATAGTTAGCAAATACACCAACAATTAGTTTAGATTGAGTAACAGAAATATATAATTTGAAAATGAAAATGTATTTTAGATGGCAATGGTGTACCTGATCCCTACTTTAATAGGACAAAAAAGCCAAGGTCTCAACACAGTGACAATCCCAAAATAAAACTGACCACTGGATGTTTCAATAGAAAACAACCATTGCAGAAGAGTTTTCAGCCTTTAAAGGGATAATTGGTTGATTAAATTTTTAGTTGTCAAACGTTCAGAAACATATATTTCATTTTAACAGGATCGGTATGTAAGACATCAGGTCACCTGTGATGTATTTGTTGTATCTCAGTTGATAATGTTGCAATAGAGAATTTAAGGTTTATGACGTACTTAAACGTTACACACCTTTACATTTAAAAAAAAATTTCATTGTTATCTCTCGTTGACCATTTAACTTGTAAATTTAACAAAAATTGTATATTTTGACGTACGTGATACACCTTAACTTGGTCGTTGTAAAATTGTGTTTGTCTCCCTTTCTCCATTTAGTTCAAATCTATTAAAAATTCGTATTCCACGAGCAAAGAGTTTTACACGTATCCTATATCAGAACATACAAAGAGGCAAACGCAGGGGACACATATATATTTTGAGTGATATGCAGTCAACCTGTCGACCTTAACACGTGTCAACCTTGTAGACCTTTCGACTGTCCACCTGTAAACTTTTCTAGTGTCAACTTGTCGGCCTGTTACTCTGTCAACTTATGTACATATAAAATGATTTACTTCTTCAACAAAACCGAGTTACTCCTCCGTTTTCCGATTGAACTGCAGTACCGTTTATCTTACTTGAACCGACCTTATGAGGTATAGTCAGGTTGTTTGAACCCCTTATTGTCAGTTAGAACGCCAACCATGCAGTACTATCTTCATGTATTTTGGAATAGTGAGGTCGATAAATTCCCTCAGTCCCGAGAAAACGGATATTAATTTTGTCTGTCGTTCCCATTTTTCATATCAAGTAACTATGAACAACAACTTGAACTTTAATTTGAACTTTAACTTAATGGATAGCGGTACTCATCCAACGACATTACACAAACGACATATGGAAATCT
The DNA here is from genome assembly GCA_019925275.1 of Mytilus edulis. Classification (NCBI taxonomy): domain Eukaryota; kingdom Metazoa; phylum Mollusca; class Bivalvia; order Mytilida; family Mytilidae; genus Mytilus; species Mytilus edulis. The sequence goes on along the minus strand of CM034352.1, from coordinate 89,907,878 downwards.
GTCTAAAAATATAATATATTTTTTTCCAAAATGGTCACGTGGTTTTACCTCGTAGTAGTAATGGGGTAACCACATCAAAGAATGACATGACCACATCAAAGAATGACATGACCACATCAAATAATGAAATAAACACATCATGTAGTGTAAAATCGTCAATTTTTTAAACATCATTACGTAATGTTAAAGCCATATAAAGAATTGACAAATCATCATTACGAAATAACAAAACCACATGTTATTTAAACCACATTGCCTAATGACATAACCACAGTAAATAATGGTGAAACCACAACGAGTAATGACAGAACCATATTAAGTAATAACAACACTATATCAGGTCAATACGAAACCATATCATTTAATATCAAAACATCATTACGTAAGGTCAAAACCATATTATGTAAAGACAAACTATCATCAAGTCATAATCGAACAACATAACGTAATATGAGAGCTTCACATAAGACAGCTGTGGCGTTCCATAGTATATTGATCCTACGCTTGACCTAAAATGATAATATTGAACAGTTTTCATTAGGATCCGGAAAATTACTACTGATATATATAATTTCTAGCAAAAAACATAAGATTTTAATAAGAGCAAATTTGAAATATACAAAATAAGTAAAATGTACTACTTGCTATGACAGGTTGAAGACTCTAAGTCAGCTGTCGCATGTAGATAGGCTTTGTAAATTATTAAACTGTCTAAAAAACAGAAAATTAAAACTGAATATCACAAAAGAAGCATAATCAGTTACGTATGTACTTTTCACCTCTTTAAAGGATGTTAATAGAAATAAAATTTCGTTTGGGATGAAGGATAAAGGCAACAGTAGTATACCGCTGTTCGAAATTCATAAATCGATAGAGAAAAAACAAACTCGGGCTACAAACTAAAACTGAGGAAACATGTTTAATATAAGAGCAGAACTACGACATAACAGAAAGACAACACTAAAATGTAACACACAGAGAAACGAACTACAATCTAACAATAGCCATGTATTTTTCTGACTTGGTACATGACATTTTAAGAAAAAAAAATGGTGTGTTGAACCTGGTTTTGCGGATAGCCAAACCCCGCTTTTATGGTATTGTTAAATATAACATTAAAATGACAACATTACATGACAGGACTACAGTACAAATAAATGCAAGAACATTCAGGACAAAGAGATACACAATATTATTGAAACATTACAATAGGACATTTCGACATGCTAATAGTTATAGTTATGTTAAAAGGTACCAGGCTTATAATTTAATACATCATACGTGCGTTTCATCTACATAAGACTCACCAGTGACGCTCAGATCAAAATAGTAAAGAAAGCCAAACAAGTACGAAGTTGAAGATCATTGGTGACCCAAAATTCTAAAAAGTGGTGCCAAATACGGCTAATGTAATCTGTATCTGGGATATGAAAATCCTTAGCATTGAGAATAATTCTTTCTTTTGCAAACAGTCAATTTATAAAAAAAATGACCATATAACTGATGTTCATGTCAACACCGAAGTGGTACAGTAACTTACCACAGAATAAAAATAAACACCTGTAACAAAAAACGAGAACTCATAAAACAGTCCAAAATAACCTTGCATTGTCACCTACAGAATAACGCTACAAAATGACGTCACAGGTCAAAGTGACGTCACGATAATTTACGAAAAGTTTGATGTAGTTCAAAATCAGGTTTGTCTCATTATGCCATTTAATGTATTATACAACAATAACAATTTAATTAGACAGCAACCATTTGATTTTCTGGGGAGGGGGGGGAGCTATGAATTTTTTTTCGCCTTTGCCGAAAAAACAATCCATTTTTTTCGCGACAAGTCCAAAACAATTTTTTTCTTTAAATTTTAGCATACATTGTACATATAGTGGCAGCTGAGGGTGAAACAAACAATTTTTTTTCTCAGGGGCACAAACAAATTATTTTTTTCTTCAAAAACTGGAAAAAAACTTCTTTTTACAAAAAAATACTTTGAGAAAAAGATCAAAGTAAGAAGCAGTCCTTCTAGTATCAGTAGTATCCTTAATTTCATGTTCACTGAGATTGGCTGAAATATGGGTTATTCAGTGATAGGACATCATCAATATATCGGAAAGTAAAATTAAAGAATTTCACAAGGTGCTTTTTCTTTTTGTCTTTTAGAAGGTTATGAATAAATTCTGCTTCATACGAATACAAAAACAAATCGGCCAGTAGGGGTGCACAATTAGTACACATTGGAATACCGACTGTCTGTTGAAATATTAATCCTTCAAACTAAACAATATTGTCGATCAAAAATTCCAGCATCTTCAGTATATTTTCTGGTAGATTCAGTGTGGTTATTCACAAAATATGAATTATTGTAACCCCAAACAAGAAATTTGTATCTACGATTCCCATTTGTATAGAAAAAGCTCTGTTAAAAGAGGGACGAAAGATACCAAAGGGACAGTCAAACTCATAAATCTAAAACAAACTGACAACGCCATGGCTAAAAATGAAAAAGACAAACAGAAAAACAATAGTACACATGACACAACATAGAAAACTAAAGAATAAACAACACGAACCCCACCAAAAACTGTTAAATGAGATGGTGAAGTCGATCCTAGAAGATATGGTATGAACTCCTATTTGACAAATATCCACTTGAATCCAAATGATTAGGATATAAACAAAGTCGGTTTGCGTCGTTATAGGTCGGTTTTACTGATTAAATTTTTTGTTTTTGTCATGTCTTGAAGATGCCAAAAATTAACTTTATCCCGTCGTGTATGAGAGGATGCAAATTATAAAAGATTCAATATGTCTAAAAGATCTATGGCATTCGCGATATAAGTCAGGTCTCAAGAAATACTTTATTTGGTCTAATGTCCTAAGAAATATGCCTAGTGTCTAAAAGAATATGTAGATGTATATTATGTTTGGAGACATTATAAAAGGCATACCTAAGAGAAATCGACGACACCAAGCTAAAAAAAAACAAGGCGAAAGAAAACACAATAATCTTCAATTTGTTCTACTTTCGGTGCAAACATAGGTAACTTGCATTCGTTTGTGAAGATACACAAACGCGTAATTATAGTTCGTGTATAGAGAAATATATAACACTTTAAAGTAAAACATAGCTATTTAAGTATATAAAATATTTTCAAATATATTCTTTAATTTGAGGTAGTGTATGATTTCATGACTTATCCATGTTAACATCTTTTATTTGTACAGTAGTTGAAAATACACTTGTTTTGTAATTTAAATGACACATACTTTATATGTGTAAAACTAGGAAGTTAAGTTAGAAAATTGTAAAGGAAAAACGTACAGAAATGTATTCTGCTTGTTTGTACATAGTTTTGATACATTTCCTTGTTAACAGTGAGTATTCATTATACATCTTATATAAGCATTGTAGAATAATATCAAATATTGAAATAGGAATATATTTTAGCGGAAATAGGTGAAAATAGGCATAAAGCTTAAATCCTAGACAATTATAAATGTATTGGCAGTGTTAAATATAACATTACAATGACAACACTACACAATAGGGTTACAATAAATAAACAGATAAATGGGAGAAATATATAGGACAGAGAAACAAACGAATAATGGCCATAAAAAGGTAACAGATTTAAAATATTTGTATAGGCCAGACGCGCGTTTCGTCTACATTAGACTCATCAGTGATGCTCATATCAAACAAATGGATAAACAACTTTAATATTTGACCACTTAAGATTTATGGTTTCCGGTCCACAATAACCAGATCTGACCACATTAGCATTAACTCAGATATCAACTTAGCTGTAAGTTTACGACCTTTATCACTTTGCTGTTTATATGTGGCACACCAACTAGTGTGAAAATATAAACTAAATTTGAATAACATTTAGAATGAAAACTGGGAATATGTCAAACAGACATCAAGCCGATCAAAGAGCAGACAACAGCAGGAGGTGTAGAATCCTGCAACCAAAAGTGGTCATCAGTAAGCCCCCTAAATAATAGTATGCACTAGTTCACTGAAAATGGACGTCAAGCTAAACTCCAAAACCTCTAAATTGACTAAAATTGCAAAAAACATACAAGAAATAACAGGGACTCCTGACTTGGGACAGGCGCGACAATGCAGCGGGATTATACATGTTTTGTGAGATCTCAACCCTCCCCTATAAATCTAGCGAAATGTCATATGAAAATAAAGTACAATCATTCAAGTTAGGGGTTTAGTATCATACCATCATAAAACATATGAGAATAACATAACACATATCATGCCAACAACCGGTTTTAGAATAAATGTGTTTATTTCCGACTCAAAGACCCTATGAGTGAATCAATATTAATTCCAAAATATGCAATCCTTTTTGACCTGACAACAGTATCGTAACTATATCCTTTCCGATTATCTTTAAAGGTTTGGTTAGCTTTATAGGTAAATACCGACATTTTTTAGCTTTGTAAAAACAATTACCACAAAATATTTGATGTTGAATGCCTAAACGTATAAGATGAATGCATGTTGATTTATATTTACAAACGATGTACCGATGATAAAATCAATTACATTTTTGACTAGTTAATAATATCGAAAATAAAATGAAATCTAAATAACACAATAAAATACTCTTTGAAGGTGGTAAAATAAAACGACAACTTAACTTTTTAAAAGTTGGTTATCTAAGATTATTAGAACTTCATTATGACTAAGGTCAACCAGTCATTAGGGAACAGTCATATATTTTAGCTAAGGTGGTCGGTACTTTTTAGAGAGGGATTTACACAAATATCATACTGACGGGGGATACAATAAAATATATGATTACTAGGGGATTGGTTTGGGGAGGGTAACACGATTGAAGTTTTTATGACTGACAAGTATATATAGATTGTTGACGATATTGAAGTGAGTGTGCGGTCTGGGAAATAATTTCTATCATTGTTAAATTTTTGGTATGATGTGTAATTTACAATTATAGTGCTTCTTATCTTAAGATTATTAACTGTATGAAACACTTTAAACTACTTTGGGAAAATTGCTGAGCAAGCATAGTCAAATTTCTTAAATGTTTAATTACTTTGATGTGATTCTTGAAATAGAAAGTGTGTATATTCTCAAATCATTCGATAATAGGTATCACTATTTCATGAAATTATTTCAAAGATATTGAATAAGAATAATAGATAGTCTGGATGGTCGGTCTTTAACTTTTGTATTCTTAATTTTTAAGGTATTTGTTTTCTCTATTTTGAATATATTCTCTTTTCTTCATATTCTAACACCCCATCATTTTCTATTCTTCTTTCTTTTCTCTGTTGCATATATTCTTTCATGTTATTTTTTCTTTTTTTAAGAGGGGGGGGGGGGGGGGAGGTATTTTTTTTTAGATTTGGTTCAGTCGTTATTATTCTGCAAACCCTATACATACCCTCATAAGAATACTTGATGGGCACCATGGCTTTCACACATACAAAACAAAACACGTAAATAATGTTCACGTTGAAATAGAATAATAAGATTCAGAATTTCTTGTCTTTTTGCTTTTTTCCAGTGTCTGGAGGAATTCCGATTCATATCAAAATAAGAAGAGGTAGGCAACGAGCGGCGCACAGTTCGTTCCTATAGGAATGCCAATAATTTGTTGATAAAATATTTCTCAAAAATGTTGTCTATAAGAAACTCCAGCAAAATGGTCACTGTTTTCTATGTATAGCATGTTTTATTTTTGGTTCACTATTAACAAAACATGCCGTATGGTATCATAAAGTAATAAATTTAAAGCGTATGCTACCATTTGCATGTTGAAAAGCATTGTGGATTAATTTTTTTCACACGATTTTAAAATTTCAAATGTGGAATAGTGGTATAAACGGTTGAAAATCAAACGAGTTGATAAAACTGATCATGTTTATTTCAGAAAAAGATCGTGATTTAAAATTATCCAGAAGTTCTTTAGAAAGTTTTAGAATCCACATATGGTTAATACCACTTAGCGAGTAAACAGTTTAACAGTATTTCTGTAGACCTCTATCACTGTGGACATAATTTTGGTCAATCTAATGGACAATTCTTTAATCAAACATGCAGATGAGCCGGCAATGTACCGTTGTTGGTATGGGCTGTTGCGATCCACGGCATCATCCTTGTACAATGACATGTTCCGTATGTGGAATTACCTTAGTGCTTATTTATTCCTCATTCTTTTACAAGACACTCGAAGTGGTACGATTTACATACAATGCCACAATTATTTGAAGCTTTGTATCGTGAAGAGATGATAGACATTTTACAGCATATGGGGTTTCTGAAAACAGACTTCGGTCGATCATTAACACAGTTTTTCAACAGAAACATGATTGTTTTGACCCATTCAGTATAAACAAAATATGACTTATGATTTCCAAAAGTAATATATTTATAGCGTATGCTACCGTTTTTATGTTGAAAGGCATTGTAGATTATTTCTTTCAGGCGTTTTTTTCAATTTCACATGGGGAATGGTGGTATGCAGGGTAAAAAAAAATCAAAAGTTTTAATAGAACTTATTTCAGAAAATGACGGAGATTTAAAAGTATCTAGAAGTTCTTTAGAATTTTTAAGAATCCATATATGGTTAATACAACTACGCGAGTAGACAGTTTCGCAGTATTTTTTAAGACCCTGTTTCACTGCGGACGTAATTTTAGTTAATCGAATGGACAATTCTTTAGGGGAACATGATGAGCCATCAATGTACCATTGTTTGTTCGGATTTTAAAAGGTTAGGTATCCAAAACAAACAAGGTAAGTCCTGCGATTTGGTATTTAATATAATGTTCATTGAAGCCATGAAGGACTTATGATTTGCTAAAACCTCATCCTTGTCAAATGATACGTCTTTGTTAGTCAAATTAATCTCTTTTAGCCCATGATCTGCAATAGTTCTCAATTGAATATATAATAGTCTTGAAGTTTAGGTTCCAATTACTGTGTTAATAAATTTTTGAACCATGAGATATCACCTTTTGAAGATTTCCCTGTTAATTTATCTTTTAAGTTAGATCCTCAGTAATAACATGGCAAGATGTGTTATAAATATATGGCGAGCGAGAGGAGTCGGAGCTTTTTTATCTATTGTTCTAACTTAAGGTCCTACTTGTTAATAGTTGAATACTTTGGGTGCAATTTTTGGTTTTAAAAATAAAACTTTAGATGTTACCTCTTTATGATTTAGAACATTGTTGATGTTGATTGCATCAATTCCACTATTGATACACTAAATAGGGAAGAATTTCTCAGTTTGTATGGCATTTCATATTTTCCTTATGTAGAGGTTCCGATCTTAATGGTTTGAAAAGACGGGAAAGAATTGCATCAAACATTATACTGACAAGTCTGAATATTGGAGAACATATATGTGTGCAATCTTTGTCTAGTGCATCCTCTTTCATACATCATAAAAAAAAAAACAAGCAACGAGAAAAGAATAGTTTTAATGTAATGTAACCCTAACGGATGATGAAGATGTGAGAGAAGGTCATCCGACTCACAGAAGGCGATCAAGATTTTGAAAAATTTCTTTTTTTACAATATGCCGATGGTGATGCTTTGCCCATTACTAAAATGGTGTCGTTTGATAGTAATGAAAAGGCTCATTACATTTACATTGGAGGCTGTACTTGACAGAGTTTCTACTCCTTTAATGTGTTCATTGCAACCATAAGGTATTCCTGGTTCTCTTATTCAGTTTTTGTCTTTTTTGTTTTTTTGGAAAGGATAACTTATTTTAGATTTTTGTGGTGATAAATTTTTTTCGAGGATGTGTACTTTCATAGATAAGCGGTTGATTTAAATGGCTATATAAAATCCCTAAGGCCCTTAGAAAAAGAAAAGTTAAAAGACGGAAACAAAGAAAATGAAAGGTATCGTTGTGAATTTATCATCTGAAGAATTGACACGCGCCGAAAAATCTCTTTTAAGTAAAGTTTTAAACTTCTATCCATTCCCACCAAATATAACTAACGTTTAGCTAGACAAGGACAAAGATCAATTTGCAAAACTTTTACATTTGAAAAATTGTTTCTACTACAATAGGGTAAAAAAAAACAGAAAGAAGATTAACAGATCCAGATATTGGGGAAAATGAAGAGGTCACACCAAGCCTCAATTTAACAAGTAAAGATCATGGAAATCAACAAAAAGGAAAATCAAAAACTTGGAGTCATAAATAATAGGGATGTTCTGGTACCTAACAGAAAATCCTGGCCGTTTTTGGCACAACCTTTTTGAACTTTTGGTCCTCGATGCTGTTCAACCTTGTTTCGGCTTTAAAATTTTTGTATCTGGGCGTCACTAGTAAGTCTTGTGTGGACAAAATGCACTTCTGGCGTATTAAAATTTTAAACTTGTTGCCTTTTGTTAGCTATTATTCGTGTGTTTCTTTGTCAATTGTGTTCTCCTAATTATTTATATTGTAGTCCTGTAATGTTGTGTTGTCATTTTAACGTTATATTTCAGATGGCCATAAAAGAGGGAGGTTTGGCATGCCACAAAACCAGGTTCAACCCACCATTTTTTCCTTTAAAAATGTCCTGTACCAAGTCAGCAATATGGCCATTGTTATATTATAATTCGTTTCTGTGTGTGTTACATTTTAACGTTGTGTTTCCGTTGTGTCGTTTGTTTTCTCTGATTTTTTAGTGTGAATTCACATTACTATAAGACGTGTCACGGTACTTATCTATCCCAAATTCATGTATTTGGTTTTGATGTTATATTTGTTATTCTCATTGGATTTTGTCTAATCCTTAGTCCATTTATGTGTTATTCTTTTGGGAGATTTAGAATATTCATAGAAAATTAATTTTGTTTACATACTGGTTCCAAGTTATGATCCCTGTGTTCCATCTCATAGATACATAACTTGGGAATGTTACCAGTAAATATACATGTGCAATTTGTTTATATTGAAATCTGTGGTAACCTTTTATTCGAGGTAGGAATAGTTAAGAAAATTAGTGTTAGTTTAAACTGTGAGAAGTTCAGGGCATATAAACGTTGAAAATATGCCGCACAGCCCTATATTTTGATCTTTGAAAAAAATTGTAGTGCATATGAACTTTTAATTCTAGGATACGATTGTATTCAAAATTTCATAGTAAAAGTGGAACAGTTTAAGCCGTAAAAGGAGTTCTATCGGAAATTGCATTGTCAATATTTACAGAAATGCAACCTATTAAGACAGTTCGTTGCGAGTCACTCCTTAGAAAGTGAAACTTTATCAAAAATAAAGATAAATTAACAGAAAACACTAAAGAAATTTTAAAAGGACTTATCTCCAAGATCACCAATATCTCATTTTGTGGTCGAGTATTACAAATCCATCAACATATGACATATATCCTTTTTATAGGTTTGAGTATAATTATCTGTTGGACGGTGAGGTTTGTGTAATGAACATAGTTCAGAGTTCAAAGGATGTTTGATAGTGCAGACATTCGAGGATGTTCCGACTAAAACTATTTTTACTCAATTTATACTGCAAGACAGTACAGTTCCAAATAGCTTTTGAGGCATTCTTTATTTGATTGTCTGAGTTCAAAAGCTACGATGTCGTACGTCTAGCAAAAAGAACTTTGTTCAAGTTATGTGTATTTAGTTTTTTAGTTTTCACAGTGTTGAACGGAAAAGTATTTGAGGTTCTTCTAAAAGATTAATGTGAACAACCTTTCCTATGTTAGGTTATTTTGTATCGTCTGAGAGAAATACAAGTTACATTGAGAGGTTGCCATAACGGCAAACTACTTGATATACTTGATAGTATTGTAGTATAAATATTGTTATTTATCTTCATAAAAAAAAATGTTTTCTTTATATTTACCTTGTTATTATAAACTCGTTTGTTCTTGTTTTAATTTAATTACAGGTTTCAGTGAATGAATTCAATATTCATAAATTATTTATTAAACTGGCCATGAACGATGTTGTCATCACTTGACTTCAGTCGTTGTTTCTCAACATTGTCATTAAGGCATCATCATTAACAGTTTTGAATATCTTCTCTTACGCAATTAGATGGAATGGAATTATACTTGAAAACAATTATTCTTACAGTGTATAATAAAAGAAAGTTCAAAATCATACAAATATATCCCAATAGGTCATTGTTATCAGCAAAAAAAAAAAGGAAATTGTATAGGTAAAATGTTTTTCCTTCTTATGTCTGTTCCGGCATGATTGTTAATCAAATATGACCACCCTTATTAAACTAAGATGTTCATTGAAATACACCATGTGCTATAAAAAGATTGAAAGTTATGCAAATTACATCTCTTTTTCATGTTGGTTTAGGCAGAGACATCTTTGACAATGTTTTTTGGTTCAGGGTTGTGAGTGGGGACATTCGTTTGTCATAAATATCTTCTTTTGTTACCATATTTTACCTTTGCCAATAACAGTAAGTGTCTTGTTAGAGGCAAACCAAACTCGACCTCTATGTTTTCGATGTTGTATGTGTTACTTGATTTTGATTTAATACTTATTTGCGTCATGTTTTTTCTTTGGGTGTCTTTTTTTCTTGTCACCGGTTGTGTTTTTTCCCCCGTGATTTGTTTTGGCCACTTTGGTTTTTGCGTACTTCTTTACAATATATGTTAGAAGTCCCCCCCCCCCCCAAAAAAAAAAAACAACAACAAAAAACAAAAACACAAACAAAAACAAACCAAACTTTATCAGACTACAAAGATACATAGCTTTAGGTGCAGTAACGATGAGTACTTGAAGAAAAAAAAATCTTTGCATTTGCAGCATAACACAGATATTGGTGAAAAAGTATTCCTTTGGTAAGTGCACCTGGCCTGAAAGGTCCAGAGAGCATTGCTATTACTTTGGTGTGTGTGTTGTCGTCTGTTTTCATCATTGATATGACGTCAAATTGTAGTAATAATTCATCTACTACGGGTGCGAATAATCGATACATTATGGCTAGCTTGTCAGGCCATAACAAAGCCCGGAATAAACAGATCATTGATTTTTTTTTTGTACTCGATGAATATTTTTGCCGATTATCCTCTCAGTGACGTCAATAGTTATAATATATAACATAACGTCTATCTAGTACAAAAAAAGTCAAATGTTTATATATGTATCATGTTGACAGTTTTGATTTTTCTACTCATTACACTACACTTCCACACTATCTTATCAAACAAAAGTTTTCCTGTTTAATTAAATTGTCGTTTGGTAAACCTGAATGCAAATATTTTTGCTGCAACTCATTTTTATTCCTCTTTTCCAATGAGAAAGGTTAATATGCTAGATATACTTACTGGAGATGTGATGAGATGATTGAAGCTGTTAATGTTCTCCTTGATAATATTTATGTACGTTACTGCAACAAAATTTATCGACAGGTTGTGGGTATCCCCATGGGCACTAATTGCGCCCCTTTAATAACAGACTTGTTTTTGTACTGTTACGAATCACAGTTTATGACTAAGTTCAGTAAAGATCCGTCGATGTTGCATGTAATTGATAAATTCAACAACACAAGTTTACCGTTATCTTGATGACAATTTTTCTTTAAATAATCAAAAGTTTCTCAATATACTGCTGTAATTTACCCCAAGGAACCTACTTTAAATAAATCAAAGGAGTAGGTCCGGTAAGGACCGATTTTGGCCTCAAATTTCAGTTTCATCTGACGAAAGATTTTGACCACTTTTTTAACACTTAAGTGTCTATTTCATATGATGCAATTAATTTATGTGAAAGATTTTAACTTATTTAGTCATTAAAAACGATCCGATTTAGGCTCAAATATGAGAAGTCTACCAAATATGCGAAAAAATGTCACTTTTCGGATGGTTTTTGTCAAAAACGAAAGTGGCCGCATCCGTGTTCATCCTCAATCTTTATATATGTTATGTATTATCATCAAATACAACTTCCATTTCAATATTTTGGATGAACACGAATGCGGCCACTTTCGTTTTACACGGAAACCGTCTAAAATTTAACTAAAATGCTAGAATTGTGAAGATTTCAGTAATTTAGCATGAATTAATGGTGCTAGTTCTCAATATATGTGCATTGTATTGCCAAAAAGAGCTCATATTTATGTAGCAGAACCTTTCTACTATCCAATAAATGACTAAAAGTTTACATTTTAACAATTTTGTAAAACTGCTATATTTTGGGGCCAAAAAGGGGTCTTACTGGACCTACTCCTTTAAACGGTAATAAATGTCCTTTCCTATATTTAGATATTTCGGTTTCAAACGGGAAACTCCACACTAAAATTTACGAAAAAAAGGACGATTTTTCGTTCCCTATTGTTAATTTTCCATTTTTAGATGATGATGTTTTCTTTGGCACCATCTTACGGTGTTTATATTTCACAGCTCGTTCGCTTTGTCCTTGTTTGTTGTGAAGTTTTTGATTTTAACGAACCCCCATTAATTACTTAAAACCTTTATTAAATATTTCCATAGATATGAAGATTTGGTTTTGAAGTTTGGTTGTACCTGTCGAAAACTTATTTCAAACGGGATAGTACATCCTCATTTTTACGGTAATGTTGTTAACATTGCCCGGAAATTTAGAATTTATCCTGGTAAACTTATCGCTCCTTTAAATAAACTTATTATAAAAGGTTTCCAATTCAGCACTGTAATAAGGTCATTGAATATTGTTTTTATTTGTATACATATTAGTTTTGTATCACTATTTTATATTTCAGTAAATTAAAAGCAACTAAATGTTTGAAAAATCGGAAACACAATTTCTCCGATCAATCAGTTTCCAATAAATTTCATTACAGCTAATAAAATCTTTAGTTTCTGAATTCCAAATGTCCTGGATAGATGTGATATCGCTTTAAAAAAAAGAGTAGAACAATGGTTAAATTTTGAAACGAATAAAGAGTTTTCAAATATCCTCGTATTTAAAATATCACTTTATGTGAAGGTGTATCAACATTTTAAATGAATCCTGACCACGTATTTATAATTTTCTGATAAACCTGTGGTCGTTGGTTCATATCTAAACCATTTATAAACTTGAACATTTACATCTTTTTCATCAAATTTCCGAAGCCAATACTTACCAATCGAATTCCAACTTTCCAATGCCTCCTGAATAAAACGATATACAATTTTGTTTGTTTACTTTTTATAAACGTATCTATACTTACCATTTCTATCTACCTGATTCACTTTCCAGTCCAATATACAGTTCTAAATTATATTGTTTAGCTCTATAGTATATTTATCCGGAATTCCTCTTATTTCGATTTCGTATGAACAGAGAGAAAGAATCATATGTTTTACCTGCAAATGTAAGGTTCCTACTTTTCCATACGTGTATACAATTTTTAACTTTATCTATTTTTTTTCTGCAAATATCATCGTCATCTATTTCATGATCATAACACACCCCTTATGTTTTAACATTGCCTGTGATCCATTTAATTTTATCGAATTTAAATCGTTTTCCTTTAGAAGCACATAATAGTAAGCATTTTGTTTTTTCATAGCTTATTCTAGATCTCGAAGGTTTTTTCGTATAAGGATAAAATTTGTAAAGTGTTTTCTCCAGATTTTTCATTTTTATTAAATATCTGGGTGTCATCTGCAAATTAAACACACATAATTTAGTTTCTATAAAAATCCCTCCCTCTCCTGGTAATTTTAATCCTTCTATATTTATGTTACTCCTAATTGCACATGGCATGGGTTCAACCTGTATGATATGCAAGAGAGCACCCTTTGCCTAGCGAAGCGAGTGATCGAAAAGTATCTTGATGCAAACCTATTGGTTTTAATACACGTAGTAGCATTGTATAAAATCATTGTTATCCATGCTCTAAATTTCCCACCAAATTCAAATTTCTCCAATACAAAATCTATCCATTCCCATTCAACCCTTTCAAACGCTTTTTGTTGATCCAAAAATAATATAATTCCTTCTTCATCTTCGTTCTATAATGTCCTGAATCATTCGGTTAGCCTCGCTTATATTTCCCCCTTTAACAAACCCTTTCTGATTGGTATGAATAATTTTAAGCAATACCATTTTAAGTCTTTCAGATAGAATCTTTGCGATGATTTCATCATCATAATTTATTAAAATTAGTGGTCTCCAATATTATTTTATATTCAATTTTTGCCTTTCACATCCTTTATGTAGTAAGGTTAAGCCTCGCGAACGTTGAGAGTTACTCAATATAATATCATTAAAAATTTCTTGTAGTAAACTAAACAAATCGTCTTTTATCAGGCAATTAGCCATCTATTGTACAAATGACTGGTATACAAATAAATGTTTGCTTTATTTGTACGTGTACAAATATTAGAAGTAAATTCTCAAATTACCCAACTTCCACGTTGAGCATGCGGTAATATGAATATTTCTGTTTCCAGATCAGTTCATTGTGGGGTCCTCTTCGCGGTCAAAGTCGATTTCTTTAAAGTTTTTCAGGTTTAAAAAAAAATGTTTCCTTTCCGAACCCTTATTTGGGGTGTACAAAATAAATGTATGGTACACCGCAGTGTTAGTTTTAAATTCACAAATTTGCATTCTACCGTTATCATCAATCATTGAGACATCACACCTCTCGATTCGTTTGTACCACATTTCCAGAAACTTTCACCACCCCCATACTCTTGTTAACAAACAAGATCTATATTTTGTGAAACAATCCAATTAAAAACTTATGTACGTTTATTAATATTTCTTAATCATGTTAATCCATTAACGTTTATTGATGCTATTTTTATACTCATTGTATTAATTTAAAAAGGTATTTTTGTTTACTTTTGATGTAACGATTAGTGACACGTGATGATCTTTAATTTTGTTCTTAAACAATAGACTTTTAACTTCATAAAAAGTAATAACCTTTACAGAAACTTTAACACATACAATATTTATACTAAATATGACATATACTGTGTTTACATTACCGTATTTTGTTAAATATAACAGTCTATCATAGATATTGAATAATTGACTTTATACTGCTCATCTTTCCTAAAACAGTTTTTTTTAAACATATGATATATAAAATAAAAACTACTATCTACAATCAATAAAAACAGTATACGAATATGATGTTTGAAAGAAGTGGACATATTTACAAAATTTTAAAACTCAGACATTTTTCTTTTTAATTTTTTTTTTCTTTTTCTAATTAACATAATACAGTTTAATTTGACATATTTTTAGTTAAGCTTTTTTAGGTTCAGTATTGGACCGCTTGCTCTTTCTATCCGCGGAGGTAGGTGTTGTTGTTCCGTCGCTTCTTCTACATTTTTGGTCCATTGGTGTGTAGTTCCTGTACGCACGGTTTTAGAGAATGAAATAAATCGTCAAGTTTTCTGTTTATATTTTGTGCATCTTCAGAATGTATATGCACACCGCTGTTGTCGTCTTTGTCAAACAAAGATCTGATGATTCTGCCATTTTTATAGAACAGTTTCTCCAAATCAACATAATCTACATTGTCTTCACGAGCGCACCATTTTCTTATAAACTTGTTAACACTTGTTGCCGATTGTTTAATCTGTTTATTTGCGCACTACTACCTGTACAGGGTATGATGCTACAAAGACAAACATGAGACTCTGGATAGGCAGATTTCAATTAAGCTACTGCTTTTGTCACAAGTAAATTTATTTGGTCACTATCATACTTATGTTTACTTATATCATTTGTCCCCAGACAAATAGCAACCTTATCTACTTTGAAACTATTTGTTTTCTGAACAGCAAGGTCTTAAATTTGTGTGAAATTTTCAAAATTTGCACCTGATTTCGAAGCATTTAATAAAGTTTTATCGGTTTCGCCGAATCGTGTACAATTAGAGGCGCCAATAAGGACATTTAGAGTATCAATAGTGTTATTTTTCCCACTTTCGGAAAAGGTATCGTTATCATAAACTTAATGTGTATCTGAGTGCGCATCTATTTTAGTTTCTTGTCTACCCTCAATTATTTTCGGACCATGCTTACTATAACCTTGATTCTCTTAGTCTTCAATCTAGGATGCCCTAAGGCCTTTTATTTTGCAGTAAGAGCAATACGCTTTATTCGGACAAGCATTAGCTAAATGACCAATAACAGCACAGTTGTAGCACCTTCGCTCATTAAAAAAGCAAACTAAATATTACTTGTATGTTATAAACATATACACATGCATGGATCTACAATCTGTCGATACCTGTATCTTGGCATTGCACAAGGTAATGTTTTTTTCTGACTGTATAGGACGTCTTTACTAAATCCATTGGATGTTGGATGTGTACGGATTGATAATTTTGTGTTGGATGCATGGTTTTTTATTAGTTGTTAGTGGTTTTGAACTAGCTTTCAATTAAGTACTCTCAGATCTGTTCCTTGTGTCTTTTTGTTGTTGGGATGTACAAGTACCCGGCCACGTTCACTTGTATTTTTGTCCATCGGATGAGCTAAGCTTTTTCAACTGATCTTTATAGTTCGTTCTTATGTTGTACTGTTATATATACCACTGTCCCAGGTTAGGGGCGGGTTGGGATCCCGCTAACATGTTTAACCCCGCCACATTATGTATGTATGGGCCTGTCCCAAGTCAGGAGCCTGTAATTCAGTGGTTGTCGTTTGTTTATGTGTTACATATTTTTTTTTATATAAATAAGGCCGTTAGTTATCTCGTTTGAATTGTTTTACATTGTCATTTCGGGGCCTTTTATAGCTGACTATGCCGTATGGGCTTTGTTCATTGTTGAAGGCCGTACGATGAACTATAGTTATTAATTTCTGTGTAATTTTGGTCCCTTGTGGAGAGTTGTCTCATTGGCAAGCATTCCACATCCTCAAATGAAGAACTGTGTAATCAAATCAAGCATAATTTAAGAATACGTCATCGTTATCAGCAAAATCCCACTGGCCCATTCACAACACCATTACGTTACACGACAGTAGAAAAACGTCACTTGAGTTTCAGTGCATTAAAACAAACTTTCATGAACAAATAAACCATTTGAATTGGAATTCATAAATGAGGAATAAAACGCATAAGATTTAATCTAATAGAATAATAACTTTGGTTTGATAACTGTTCCTAAATTTTGTTCTCTGAATTTTTACAGTCAATTTAAATTTGCCTATGTTCAAAACTTACTTTAGTTTCCTATATAGAATGTTTGTTATCACCCTTCTTAGCAAAATGTGGACATGCTTATTAGAACACGTGTAACTAGACATAAGTGTTCACAAGCAAGTAACGTGTACGCACAAGATAGTAACTCGTGTGCATAAGTCGGCAACTCGTGCGCACAAGTTGTGTTTCTAGTGCACACATGTTGTGTAACTTGTGCGCACAAGATAGTTACTCGTGCACACAAGTTAGAAACTCCTACACACAAGTGTAATTTTATTTTTGCATGGCATTCCAGGGTTTCTGTAGATATCAGTGGCACTCTAATGTGGTAATTCAAACCTACCAACTTGAAACTTAATACACATTTTCATTGTGAGGTGACAGCATTCAAAAACTATATACCTCTAAAATATGAATTTTTGTTTAACTCTTTATTTTTTAGAGCTTACTCAAGTGTTTGCCATTTATGCAGTTAAAGGATCAACTGCACAATTGTTATGTCCAATCACCAGATCAGATAGTCTGACATGGACCTTCAAGACTACTGCAGCATCATCTATTACAACTTATGCAATCAATGAAAGAATATCAGTTCATTTATCAGATGACTTAAAACAGAGACTAAGTATAACGGGTAATCATGATATAGGAAAATATCATCTGAACATATCTAACATCAAGGAGAGTGATCAGGGGATATATCAATGCTATGATACTTCTCATGCTCAATCTATACATACAGAAGATTTAACCGTTATTGGTAAGTACATGCTAACGTGGAGGGGTGAATGTAAAGACTCATAAAACTATGAAATATTTATTATATTAATCATCTGGGTATCAATGGTAATTATGCTGTAGGAGAATACTAGCTGGAAATAGAAGACCAAATCTTAACAAACCCAGACCTATTTTTTGTATCAATCTATAATTCATATCATCAATTGAGGAACTATTATACACACATATATAATGAAATTAGAATAAAACAGATCAAATTACTGGAACGATAAATAAAAAATCATGTACTACATTAAGTTTTCGTTAAATGATTCTTTATAAACATGATATATCATGTTCACATTGCTTTATATACATCAAAAATACTAGACCTTTCAATATTTTTTCAAATATCTTAAATGTTATTCATTTTTTCTAATCAAAATATTTAATTCAAAATTGACATCTCTTTAAAGTGCACAGCGCTTAGAAAATTACCGTCAAAAAATTCGGAATGATAATCGTAACTCGAGAAAAAAATACAATAGTATTTTCCTAAATAAAAATAAAAAGACAATTATAAATCGATAGTGTTTGATTGATATTGACACTAAAAATCTATCTAATAGCATATATGAAGAAAACATGGAAATTAATTAATCACGAAAACGTTCTAACATATTATGACATTTTTTTTTTGGTGAATATATGATTAATAGTTCAATGTAAACATCTACATACTAGTATACCATACAATTGGACGGGGGACAAGCTTCGGGAAAGTTTGAAATGGGGACATACGAACTATCTTAATATACAAAAAACCACAGGAACAAGGAATTAAACAAAATTATATGAAAATTGGGATGAGAGAAACTTTTAGAATTAAAAAAAAATTATCATGATCTCTAAATTTTTATAAATAAAAAGAAATATTGTTTGGTAGTCTATTTAAATATGGACTTTGAAACAAATGTCACACCTTTTTGAATGTGTAATAAGTCGATATCTCTCAGAAAATTACTGTAAGTTTAAACAACGTCTATTACATGATAATAATTACAGTAGAGAAATGTTGGAATGGTTTGTGTGTTATAAAGGTAAATAAACTCATCATAGATACCATGACTAAATTTTTTATATACGCAAGACGCGCGTTTCCTCTACTAAAAGACTCACCAGTGACGCTCGAATCGAAAAAAGTTGAAGAGCATTGAGAACCAAAATTCCTAAAAGTTTAAGAAAAAAATCACATCCCTAATTAACTGGGCATTTAAAAAGTCAGAATGCGAGTACATATGTTCAAACTCTTTTAGGTCTTTTTTTAATAGCAATAAACAAAAGAACTATGTCAATTGGATATGCTTTGATACTATATATGAGCTTGAATTTTTACTTGATAACATATTTGTTCGCGTTGAAGATTCCGTATATCGTCAAGTTATTGGAATTCCAATGGGGACTAACTGTGCTACACTTATTGCGGACCTGTGTTTGTATTGTTATAAGTAACAATTTATGACTTAAATTAGCAAAGACCCATCGAAACAACATTTGATACAACAATTTAACAATAATTTTAGATATTTGGATGATATATTGGCTCTCAATAATGACGACTTCAGTATGTATACTAAAAAAAATTATCCTGTTGAACTTACTTTAAATAATGCTACTACTAACAATGACCACTGTCCTGTCCTCGATCTTGATATCTATATTATTAACGGGAAGCTTAATACAAAAATGTATGATAAAAGAGATGATTTTTCATTTCCTATCGTTAGTTATCCATTGTTAGATGGTGACGTTCCCTTGTCACCATCTTATGGTGTTTATTTATCTCAACTTGTACGATTCGCTCGTGTATGTAACAACATATTAGATTTTAGCCAGAGAAATTTATGTATTACTGAAAAATTATTTACACCAGGGTTTTTGATATCACAACTAGTCAAAACATTTACTAAATTTTTTCATCGATATAAAAAAATAATTCGTAAATATAACTCGACATGCAGACATCTTATACGTTCAGGTATTTCACATCCAATCTTTTATGGTAATATTCTTTACAAAACACAAAATGTCAGTATTCACCTCAAAAGCTTACAAAACCTTTAAACAGACTTATTAAGAAGGGATATAATTACGATACTGTTGTCAGGTCATTACAGATTGCATATTTTGTCTTTAATATTGATTTATTTATAGGGTCTTTGCATCGGAACTAAACAAATTTATATAAAAAAACAGTTGTTGGCATGACACGGAATATGTTCTTCTCATATATTTTATGATAGTATAATACTTAACCCCTAACGGGAGGGATTATGCCTGATATTCATATGATGAAGACATAATCTTTCAATCAGTTTAATTGAGGTCCGGAGGTGGCATGTCAGTTAACTGCTAGTGGTCTGTTGTTATTTATGTATTTTTGTCATTTTATTTATTTTCTTTAGTTACATCTTTTGACATCGGACTCGGACTTCTCTTGAACTGAATTTTAATGTGCGTATTGTTATGCGTTTACTTTTCTACATTTGCTAGAGGTATAGGAGGAGGGTTGAGATCTCTTAAACATGTTTAACCCGACCGCAATTTTGCACCTGTCCCAAAACAGGAGCCTCTGGCCTTTCTTAGTCTTGTATGATTTTTAATTTTAGTTTCTTGTGTATCATTCGGAGTTTAGTATGACGTTCATTATCACTGTACTAGTATACATATTTTTTAAGGGGCCAGCTGAAGGACGCCTCCGGGCTCGGTAGTTTATCGCTACATTGAAGACCCATTGATGGCCTTCGGCTGTTGTCTGCTCTATGGTCGGGTTGTTGTCGTTTTGACACATTCCCCATTTCTTTTCTCAATTTTACAAACAATAAAAAATAGTAATAGTAAACTGGTAACTATCCTATATCCTTAACAATCCACACTCTTTAAAGACATTCTTAAAATACATGGCTTTTCAATCAAAACATTTGAATGTAATTTTTAAAAATCATATATATCAGTGTAAAATAGAGGAAAAGTGAATCCACTGGAAAAAAATATGAACGGCTATTGTAACCGAGATACATTTCACCCTAAAATTTAAATTTTTATTTATATTTAGATATAAGGAAAAGGGCAATATGAACACTCATAACCACCAATAAAAGTATCAACTGTTTTATCCTATTATAATGCAGGTACACTACTGATGGAAAAGTGTGTTCCTTTTGTGCCGAATTTTAGTATAAACGTTAAGTTTATAGCACCCCTATTCCCTTTATGACCAATGAGGCCTCACTGTATATGGCACGGGAAGGGGATAGTGTAATTCCTGGCGTGCTGATGGAATAAAAAAAAACTTTAATATATTGCCGAAGACCACTAATCTGATCCATATATATATATATATTGGAAGTAACCAACAGCCACCCCCGTGGTATAAGGAGATAGGGAGGTTAATTTGACATTTTTATTGATTAGTCGATTGGAATTATGCGATACTTGAGGCAAAACATATGACATATCAAAATATAGTATACGGGAATTTCATTTGAAGCAATAAATTGATCGGATTGCACTATTGTGATATGATATATTGCTAAATGGTATGCATATTGTTATAAATCGAGCTGTATATATAATTTTTGTCTAAGGTGAACGACTTTGCCCCCCGCAGAGCTATAGAAAAAAGTACATTAACGGGTGTTACACGGACTCTTTTTAGATGATACACGGACTCTTTTTAGTTGTTACACGGACTCCTTTTATGAATAGAATCACTCGTGCATGATCAGTGAGTTCATGGGCACTTTAACTTTCAATTAGATTTAAACTTTTTGGTTCACCGACTTATTTCCTGTCTTTTTATTGAACAAAATATTTACGTTAGCATCAATATCTTTTTTCTAACATTTCCAGTAAAATACTATTCATATCAGTACACTCAGGGATTACACTTTAACTTCCAAAAGGGGGATATGGTTTAATTTTCTCCTAAAATAGATATTTTGATCCCAAATTTTATGAGAGAAAAAATTATTATGGTCAAGCAGATGACAAATCAATGTTTTGCTTGGTTCCTGATTTTCCGATACCGTAAATAGTGTTAATTTAACCAAAACATTTTGGTGATGGCGTTGAAAAGTAAATAGTTAAATAATATACTCATTAAAGAACATACCGCCCCTTTGTGAAGCAAAATATTCGGCCAATAAATTATTTTTCAATATATGGACATCAATAGTATTTTGGACAATGCTGAAAGTAAAGAAATGATGATACTGGCATGTATATTTCAATAAAAATAAGACAGGAAATAAGTAAATAAAAATCAAATCTTATCAAAAGATAAAATTCCTATCAACTCAACAATGCACGATTGATCATACAAGCAAAAAGTGTTCATGTAAGACAGGTCCAAATAAGCAGCAAACCTAAAAGAAAATCATTCATTTATGTCATAAATTTTGGGCGGTAAGCTGCGATTGGATCATAATGTAACACATGTTTAATCCCGATCAACACTTGCACATCTAGAGACGAGCATGAATTCCCCAAAAAATTAAAGTGTGCTTGAATATATATAATATTAAGACACTAAATATATTTTTTCACAAACATTTCATTCACTAATGAAGTAGGAAATTCATTTTTTTGATACATTTATATTGTTATCGAATTTATATCAGTGGCGGATCCAGGTCCACATCCAGGACAAAACAGGGGGGGGGGCAACTTTATGTCCCAATGTAAATGCATTGATCGTCCAAAAAAGGGTTTCCCCCCCACCACCACTGAATATTAAATTCATGTATTTGGCAACAAACGGGCGATTTTTACGAAATTTTTTTAAGGGGGAATAAGGGGATTGAATGGCTCATCCTGCATTTTTTCATCAAAAATAAAGATCACAGTCTGTGTATTTTAAAATGAATTAGACCCCCCCCCCCCCCATCCTCCTCCCCGCTTTCCGTTTTATTCATAAAAAATCAAACGTTATCTTACTTGCCACTAAAATATTCCTTAATATATAACTTTTTTACGAAGTTGCATTTATAACAAGTCTTAAATGTGTACAGCATTTATCTTTTACTTGAAGTGGTTCTTTTTTTTTTCTTCAAATTATTAGATTCCTGAAGTTGAAGGGAAATGAAAAAAAAAATGTGTTTATAGTATTATAACTTGAAACGTCGTACAAGTCAGATAAAAAAACAAAAGTAACAGGCCGGTTACAACCAGCCGAATAGTTGACCTTGACCTGACTACTCGTGCAGAAAAACTATCCGGCAACGGTTGTTACTGGTCTGTTTCTTTGTTACATTTGTATTGTATCTATTACTTATTAACCTGTATTTGATTGTGATTAGAAGATTTTCTGAAGCATATGTAAAACTGTTCTTGATTTTGAAAATATGTCCGGATGTAAAGACGAATATGGTTTCTTCGGATAAATATAAACAAGATTCACAATTTGGTCAACCACATTTTTGTACCTTTGATTGACTATTGTCAGTAAGGAATGTTGTGCAGGTCAACATATTTTTTTTTAATGATTTCGGTTGCTGTTTGCTTTTAATTACTTTGTGTGAATGAAAAAGTTTCAACAAGTTTGGTCGCTCTGTAGACGTGACCCCTGACGACGCCCCCACAACCATATCCTTGAAGATATTTTAAAACAACGAATTCTGTTTTACATGCACACGTATACAAATTTGAATTTTTATCCAACGCAATCATAGGTTTGAACGTAGTTTTCAATTTAGACTCGTATATATAGTATGATCCTTTACAAAAGATAATTCGGTTGATCTGTGACAATACCATCTTCATGCCTTAAATATCATATATCATGTACTGTATTACGACGCTAGATTAAAACAGACGAGGGAAGGAAACACCAGGGCACCGAAAGCTTTATTTTTTTGTGAAGCTAAGGTGGTCGAGTGGTCTAGTGGAAGAACAAAAAATTTTGCGAAAGCACATTTACAGATCTAACATTGTTGGGTTGATGTTTAGACCAGTTGTACATATGTCTATATAAATATATAGATTAATAATAAATCCATCATTTCCGTTTTGAATAGTTTTAATTCACTAGTACCTTCATGTTTCGTCAGGTGAAACTATACAACGTAACGGTAGGTATGTAGCGTCACATTTGACATTGAGTATATAAAGGGAGATAAATCTTATTACACTTAGTCTATTTATAGAAGTACGGAACGTCATGCTTACTCAATAGAGAATGCATAGTTTGCATTTAATCGTGATTTAAATTTTAATATAAAATATTTTCCCTTAACTTCTCGTGTAATGTCACAGCCCATATTCATTTTATAAAATGGGAATATTTTAAAAACAAATCTCCCGCCACATTCGTCTAGATGTTTGCTAAGGGGGATTTTTCTGTATTGTGGCAGCCGTATATGATGTCGATGAATTCTCACTCTTTTTGAGACTGTTCCCTGTTTGGCCAATATCAATTTCTTGGCAACTATTACATTTAATACAATAAATTAAATTCTCGGACGTTCCGTACTTCTATATATATAAGTATAATAAGATTTATCTCCCTTTTTACCTTTTTTACACTTCGTTCAGTAGGTACAAAGTAAATCGTAGATGATGTTACGACTATCATTCCAATTAATATATATAAATATTATATACCGCTTCGCTTGCATCGTTTCCGTCTCGAGTGGGAAGTCGTGGGTTTAATTTAGGTCTTCATCAGAGTCCCTGTTTTGAGAGTTAAGTTAGTGTTAGAAATTTATGGAAATAAAAAAAATGCCTCTAATTCTTTTATTTGGTATGTTTATGTCATCTTTTGAATTATTTGTAATATGTTTTTTATTTTATGTGAAACAAAAAAGAATTGAGCAATTAACATAACTAGTGTATGATTATAGAGAAAAGGAATGTTTTGTAAATTATACTTGCTACAACATAGGAAAAATAAACCGCTGAATAAAAATATATATGCTTGCATTGGTGTTTTTGTTAACTTTTTATATGTATTGGAGATTGATATGATGTTGAGACACTGTCATTGAACATTAACATGCTAGAGAATAACAGAACTTTCATTTTCATTTGCTGATTTATGATATTTTATAGTTGGTCCAACAGCTGTAAATATAGACAATGTGATACCAGACAACACGATACCTGGCATAGAAGGACAGGATATGTCTGTTAGATGTACAGCTGCAGGAGGTCAGCCACCACCTGATGTAAAACTAGTAATACTAGGAACTACTTATACTGGTAAACAGTCAAGACAGCACACATTCAATCCTCAAAGATTTGATGATGGTTCCAATGTTACATGTCTAGCAGGATATGAAGAGATCAACAGCTATCCAATGTCTACTTCAGCAAATATTCATCTTATGCGTAAGTGATGTAGGATATAAGGTATATAATTTCAAACGAAAAAGTCTTTTGGTTTATATTTACAATAACAATGATAATACAGATTGTTGTAAATATTCAATTTATCAATTCATGTATAGTTAGTAAAAACATCAATATGAATCGTGTTAAATGTGGTCGATACTCTTGTTATTGAAATTACTCATGGAAAATGTTAAATAAGATAAATGATAGAAAGAACGATTGTTTGTTATCTTCCTTTATTTGATGATGATGCTCCTTTGGTTCCATCTTAGGGATTGTAAATTTCCAAATTGGCTCGATGCAATGACATCCCGGAGATCAATAAACGTGATATGCACACTACTTTAAAGCAACGTTTTCAGCCTGGATTTACATGTATATCGATAATGTATCATTTATTACAATGAGTGAGATCCCTCGGCCACACTAAAGTAGATTTCAATCAACTAGCCATTACAATCACAGACCACTGCATGGTTTTGGGAGAATAAACTCATTCGGATTGATTTTGGATAAGACAATTAAAAACTTTGGCACCAAATGGTTTCAATGTAAAGGTGTAGTATTAATTTGCACAGTGTTTTCATATCGGTTATATCAAATATCAATACGTAGTCTCTGTTGCTATTCCGTTAATACAATTGTCACATCAAATCTTTTAGAGTTGAGCCAGTTGAAATCGCAAGGTGCTATTCATTTTGGATGTGTTAATTCGCAGCCACGTTCAATAACTTAACCTTTGTAAACAAAGTGTTTTTATCCTTATCAAACTGCTACTCACAATAAATGTATTTGGGATTTGCAAATACGCAGTATTTGTTGTAACCTGCGTAAATGTAGTATTATACCAGCTCAAATGGGTCAGTGCTACTTTTTGGAAATGTTTTTCTACACATTTTGTGTCGTTTTAATGATTTAACGTTTGTCATCTGTGAAATGTAGAAATGTACCAGTTCATACCGCTCATTACTAAGATTGTCACGACGTATCTATGCAGTCTCTGTTTTAAATACCTAACCAACGTAATTATTGAAATTTAAGGATTGTTCGGTGTTATTTGTATAAATTCAAAGATTCTATTTGTGTAATATATTGATGAGTCTTTGAAGCTGCTGGGGAATTCGATATTCTCGAAACCAAGATTCCCGGAACGTCTAGTATTTGTTTTTGATTTTTTTTAAAAGGTAAAAACAACAACTTTGGTTTGTCTTTGATACGATCTCAATATTGATATGTTATCACATGAGACTGTTTTTATATTTCGACAATCAAATTAGCGTTCATTTGTAGAACGGAATGTAAAAAATTCAGAATAGAATGCAGTAAGAAAGCAATCTATATATTCCCACCTTTTTGCTTTTGACAGAAAATATGTGTTGTCATTTGAAAGTATTGAATATGAAGTTTAATGAGATTGCAATTATATAAACTATGTTTTGAGACGGTCCTTGTATGTTGATTGTGTAGTATTTAATACAACGTGCTATTGTGCATTGTGACTATAGACATGGAAATAATTTACTGACATTAAATTATGTCCTATAATAAACTTATTATTTTAGAACGTTTAACATGTCATATTTGTAATACCACCATAGCCTGAGCAAATGTCAGAAAACATGACGAAAATGAACAAAACGATACTAGTACTCTTAAAATATTTATCTTACGTTGGATAATTAAGCAAAACGATATTTCTGTCTCAAATAGTTTTTTTTTTATTGATAGATACTAATAGACCAATGAAATATTCATTAAAATTATTAAAGATTAAACTGAAACTAAATTCATCACTGAAATACATTTTGGATAATTTAGAAGGATTGCAGTAGTTTTTGGCAAACACATACAATACGTCTATTAATAGATATTTTGTACGACGAATACTGGTATGGAATCTACACATGACTTGGCTATACATGTTCATTATGAAAAAAAAACACTGTGTTTTAAAGTTATGATTATTATTTTTTAAATAAATCATCTGTTATACTGTCATGTACCAGGCTCAAACTAGTAGCCACTCTAATTAGCACAATCAATGTTTCATTTTGGCGAAAATGAATTTTGTTTGTTGCGCAAATGAAAGATTTTTTTGGTGCAAATGAACTGTAGGAAATTAAAGTATTTGCATGGTAATAATTCACAAGATTGTAATTGACAATACAGGAAAGAACCTTGGTGTCATTGTTGTAACATTTAGTGGTTTTGTAAACAATTAATATTAAGTTGGAAAAAAAAATAAGTCACAAGAATTTTAAAACCTTGCATTTCACAAAAAACGTAATAAACATTTTACAATAATCATAATTACTTCGTTTACGCTATTAATTTTATACCGTTTTATACCGTTTACGTATGTTTATATTTGTTAATTCAGGTGGTACCTAACACCTCAGGGAGATAACTCCGTAAAATCAGCTAAACGTTTTAATTATGTTGTGTTGTTAAGGGAATATTAAGCCTCTCAATGATCAAAATAAGTGTTTGTCAAACTGCTATATAACCAGTGTAATTTTTCCGATAAAACGGTGGGTTCAATTTTTTTGAAATTTTTATATTTTTGTCAAAGGGTCAAAGTGAATACTAACTTAAACGAGGCAAATTAATTTTAGTGAAAATGTTGGGTACAACCTTAAATTATAAATTATTAGGTCTTTCCACTTTTCTGTGGAAAGACCTATTGTTTTTCTTCTGATTATTTTTTTTTTTTCTTCCGCCTAATTTTGTTCTTGCGATAAACATTTGTTTCGCAATATGTCGCTTAGATATTTGGTATATGATATCGAACAGTTTATGCACTTTTGAAATTTACCCTGCGTAAACGAATACTTTTCTTTGTAGGAGTTTTCTCCCCAAACACTGTTTTCCTTGTTAGCGCATCTCCTTCGCAACCGTAAAAGATTATGACAAATTTATTTTACAAAATTGCTCGTTATATCCTTCGCATGATTTGTCCTATTTTGACCGAAGCGATATGACCGCTCCATATGAGAGTTATTTCCCCTTATGCATCTGATATAAGTGATATGAATTTCTATCTTATAAATCATAAGTGATAGAGACCTAGGATCTTTTGATTTGAGGTCCTTGGTCCCAAAAAATGAAAATTAGGTCAAGGTCAAAGGTCAAGGTCATATTCTAATATTTGAATTTGGCTTATTTTCACTTATATCCAAAGACTGTATAAGATATCAACAAATTATTTTTACTAAATTGTTAGTTGCGACATGTCGTAAGATGTAAATTTTTATTGCAAGCGTACGTTGAATGTAAAAGGGAGTTTTCTCCCCTCTTGTATTTAAAAATACGCGTTTGGTGATATAACTCATTAACTAAATATAATAAAGACCTATGGTCTTTTGATTTGAGGTCCTTGGTTTATGACCTTGAAACTGATCTCAAGGTCATAGCTTAATTTGACGTTCTAGATTTTGACCTTTGCTTTTATTCTATATGTATACATGATAAAGATATACAACTTTTAGAAAAAGATATCAAACCATTTAACCTTGTAAAAAACAACCGGAAGTGACCTTTTGTAAACCGGAAATAGCTATTTTTTTGTACTTTTTAATATAAAAGTATATAGAACCAGATATTTTTGGAATCAGTGTCAAGTAAATATTCAAATATAATCGGAAGTAACATTTTTCAAACCGGAAGTAACAAATTATCTCCCTTATTTAAAAAAAATGTATGGAAACAATATATTTTTGGAATCAGCTTACTAGGAGCTATCATTTGACGATTGAAATGACATTTTAAACTTATAATTAGTTTCACAACTTTTCATATCAAAATACATTGTTTTGATGGAAAGACCTTCAGAGAACAATTGGTTTTTAATTCTTTTTGTTTTTGTTTTCAATAGTCCAACCTCATAACATCTTTATCGATGCAATAATTTGCGATATTGAAAATCGTCTTGCCGTTTATTAAAATACATTTACTGATCATTACTATTATCATACACCAACGACACAACACAATCGGATTAAAATCTGGTTTGGCAACAATATCGGTTTGCGTTGACACAAATTCCGGATTTAATGGCATCGAATCCGGAGTCAACCCTAGATTGACTAATGACTTTGGAATTTTCAAAATACTAAGGATAACCCGAGGAATAGATAACTATAGCTGTATTTGACACAATCGTTTGGTCCTTAATGCTTCAAACTATATTTGGTCTTTTTTTTTCTTCTTTTTGAACTGATGAGTCGTGTGTAGTACTTTAATCCTGACCATGTGTCCATGATGATTTTATTGATTTTTACCAAATATAAACTTGTTTCTTTGAGTTCATGTTCGGGTATTCACTAGACCTATGAAAACTAATTTTTTTGACGAATATTTTAATTGATTACTTCTGGAAATCCTTAAACAATTCGGAATGTTTTGTCCGACCAAAATAATTGTTAGTATATGAGAGGATCTAATGAAGCTAGTGTGTTACTATCAAGAACAAAATACTTGACTGTTAGGGTTAAACATGTTAAAGGAAAAACATGGCTGCCAAGAGTGTCACACATTAATTACAGCTCCTCAATTTTGGTGTTTTTGAAGTGGTTCTTTACATTGTTGTTATAGGAAAATAACATAGTTATGATCATCTGCATACAAGGATTCAGGATTTAGCTGTATTATTCTTTAGAATTCTGCATTTGGATTTATATTTGTATTTTTAGATTGTTTCTTTGTGAAATGAAAGGATTGTAAAAACTGTTCATAGAGTCAAAATGCCTAGAGGCAATTTAAGTAAAAACTTAAATAAGACAGTACCAACACTAATTAGTAGTAGTGAAAAAGGCATACCAGCACAGAATTAGCAAGGATTAGCAAAAATGTAAGGAATGTGGTCGCGTGGAATGTAGCAATATAATGTGGTCATGAGGAATGTAGCTAGCTTTGAATGTAAGGAATGTAGAAATAAAAAGAACATTTTTAAGTGAATGTGATATTGCAGAAAATTCAAACACTCTAATATTTTAGCAATCGATAATCCTATTTAAAAATGAGTCTTAAATTTGTTTTTAGTGATTTGCTAACAATCGGGGATGTTGATATTATTGCACATCA
Organism: Mytilus edulis; assembly: GCA_019925275.1. NCBI lineage: Eukaryota > Metazoa > Mollusca > Bivalvia > Mytilida > Mytilidae > Mytilus > Mytilus edulis. The sequence continues at coordinate 89,877,562 of CM034352.1, read as the reverse complement.
AGTAAACTGCCTATGTGTAAAGCCACATGGGTTATCTAAGACAATCGCAATAAAATATCCTTGGGTAGATATATATTCAAAACGACGCGCTGAAGGTCATAAAAATTTAGCTGTTTTAAAAGATGTATAGAGGAGAACCTGGTACTGTAAAACTTTTTCGATCCCCATATTAGTTACACCCAGATGTTACTTGTTTATTTTAAGTCAGTTGGATTTCGGTACTGCAGATCAGAATTCTAGAAATATTCCACCGTCTAAAGATACTCGGGGAAACTGAATCATTTGGTTCAAACGGTTCTTAGAACAACTTAAAGAATTAAACGTTTAAACTGTTGGACTACCTGATCACATCGGTTGTGGATTGGGAGGAGGAGATTGGACAGCATATATCCAAATCATAGAAAATTTTGCCAAAGCAAACGACATAAACTTTATACTATTAAGACAATCTTTTTTACAAAAATGGATATAGAAACAGACTCGTTATGCTCAAACATGTTTTCATTTAATCCTGTACACCAACCAAAAATGTATAACCTCGATTGAGAACAAACATTTGAGAATTGGCCAAGACAGATTGTGCAGAAACCACATCACTTGATTCAAAACGGATTCTTTTCAAACGGGATTGGAGATCGAGTGACTTGTTTCTATTGCAACATAACCATAAAACAGTGGGAAGCATCCGATTGTGTAGAAACAGAACACCAAAAATGGGAACCAAATTGTTTATTTGCAAAAATGGTGACTATTAAAGTACCATTCTTCAATTATTTATCGACGTAGACATTGCTAATATTATTTTTTTTTCTCTGGAATTTTATCAAATATCAATCATATGAACAACATATCTCAAATTGTTTTGGTATGAATTTCTTTGGAATGTTAACTTCTTCAATATAAAAGGGTATGATCAATTCTTATCCCACTATAGACACATTTAACTTCAGAATGGATGTAGGTGAAAACATCATTTGCTTCATGCTTAGTATTTATAACGTCAAATTTGCTTCTAAACTGAGAGAAGATATTGTCGAACTATCAATAAAATATTGTTATGGTTGTGCTGTACACCATCCTAGACAGATACAACATACGTGTTTAATGTGGAACGAGTTGGAACATTTTGAGATGCAATTTGAAGAAGCCTTAACTCACATCCACCACAAAGCATTTCGCACAAACTGGAAGAAGAAATGAAACAAATTGAACAATCCGATTGGACAAGCTGTTACACTAGACATAAGAACATATCCAAACTTTGTGTGATATTGCTAAAAACCTTTTTACAAGGACGAATAACAGTCAGCATTGCCAACAAACAAAAATTAAAACAATACAAGACTGTAATTCAATCAATAGCCAGCTCTAGACTTGATATGACAAGTAAAAGAAGAATGTTATTATCGTTTAATCATTTAATACTTCTTTTGATAAAACTTATTATACACATACTAGATGGAAGTTGATCTGTTTACTAAAAATCCAAAAATCCATTATGCACAACTGTACATATATTCAATAAAAATTATATCAACATGTATAAATAGTTCATTTGTGTGTATTTTACGTCATTTCACAGTTCACCATCAATCAATAATCACAATTCCTCAACATTATCAATATGGTGAAAAGACAGGATTATAAGAGAGTAGACTCCATTTTGAAAAAAAGATTTATTACGATTTATCCACAGCAGGTGCATATCTTGGTCTTGACAAGCTGTATCAGGTTTTAAAAGCCAGAGATGGTAAGAATGTTGGTAAACACTCCATCAGATCATGGTCGCAGAATCAAGATAATTACAGTTTGCAAAAGCCCGCACGGAAAACCTTTAAAAAGGCAAAAGTTGTAGTAGCCGGAATTGATGATCAGTTCGATGCCGATTTGGCTGATTTATCTCCAGTATTCAAATATCTTTGGGTGAAACCTCTGAAAAATAAAACAGTTATAAAAGGTTTTCAAAGCATATTTAATCAAGGAGGAAAATGTAAAAAACTAAGAACTGATAATGGAACAGAATTTACTTTAAATATTACACGCAAATATTTGAAGACTGAAGATATTTATTTCTTCACCACACAAAACTCATCAACGAAGGCCAACATAGCCGAACGAGTAATTCAAACTATCAAGAATATGATGTTTCGCTATTTTACAAAACAAAGAACACATCTCTATATCGATGTGCTACAAGACATCATAAAAAGTAACAATGCAACGCCACATAGAAGTTTTAATAATATAGCCCCCAAAGATATTAAATTGGCCAACGAAGCCGACATATGGGCATACATGTATTTAAAACCAAGAAAAATGAAAATCAAGAAAACAGTGACACCATATCATTATAAGCGCAATGATCTCGTAAGACTTTCGCATAAAATATGCTATTTTATCGATCATATAAAGAACATTTCCTTAGAGAATTTTTAAAAATAAGTCAAAGGATGAGAATGCAATCAATTTGTGTTTATGTGATTAAAGATTTTATGGATCAGCCAGTTCGCGGCTAATTTTATGAAAGCGAGCTCCAGAGGGTTAACAAAGATGAAGATGCTTGATGGTTTATAGAAAAGAAAATTTAAAAGCGCAAACTAAATGGTGAAGTTCAATGGTTAGCAAAATTTGATGGATTGCCTGATAAATATAATCAGTGGATTCCAGAGAAAGATATCACTGACACAGTTGGGGCGTAGCAGTTAAGATGAGTATCTATGTTGTTCTCAGTAGTGATGGATCATCCCCATATTATCCAGACGATTCACCATATACATTCAAATCACATTTAAATGCCCCAATTGTTTTAGATGGAACATGGAAAGTTGCTCTTTTAGAAGCCGATATTCAATGTTCAAAGTCTATAATAATAATAATAATAATAATATGCTTTATTTCAAAAACACTCAGTCACATTGACATGTGAAACAAGAGGTAAATTACAGTAATTAGAGGATACTATATACATACATTCAAGTATTTGCCAGGATTCCATTGTAGAAGGTTAAAAAAAACATAACTTCGAAGAAACTTGGCATTAGACCAGGTGATTGGACTTCAATTCTTGAGTCTCCCCATTACATTCCTGTAAATACAAAAGAGTTATTTGATATTGACATTTATATAACTAACAGATACGACCCACAAGCTTCACTTAACTCAATCCTCAACGTTGACACTTCATTTTAAATCGTTCCCTTTTGTCTAACATGGATAGAATGTATGTTCCCAACCAACAAAAATGGATAAAATATTATGAAAACATTGCTAAAGGTAACCATAACCTATACATTAATCAAAGTGGGGGTGGAAGTAGGAAGCAAGTTGGTGGTTCTTCTGTTAAATTGTTCCTTTTAAAATTGTTATACGATGATGACTGCTGTAAAATATTTTGACTATTTTATTTATTGTGTCTGTTTAGTTAACGCATCAATGTAAATATAACGGAATTTGATGAGACTGTCATCGGAGTGAGAGGGTTGGCGCTATCACTAGTAACCCGAATTTAACTTGATCGGACAAAAACGCATTAACGCTGTTTAAATGAGATTAATCGTCATTTGATAAAGATTGACAAAAATTAAAAATAATTTTTCATTTATTTCAATGCATATCAAATCATTTTAATGCCAGTCAAATAGATTCGCTTGCAGTCGTTCAATTTAATTCAAGTTGGCGGTAAGTTACGTCAAACAAATAGGCCACGCCCCCGTTAAACTATTTCAAACTGGTATTCATTCGTTTTAAACCGTGTTGAGACCCGAGCTTTTAACAGGTAAATCACTCAAGCAAAACAACATCGATGAATCTTTCGTTTATTTGTTTCAAACTTTATCGACTTATATATATAAATGCGTGTATTCTTATTAAAGTCATATACTTCACAATTTAAACAAATAAATGATCAATACACGTAACATATAAGGAATTTAAATAAAAACAATAAAATATTGATGCACGGTTTAAAAAATTCAAAACTTGTGAATCTGTTAAAAATAAAATAGTTAGATGTTTAACATATTTTTAATTTGCCCAAATGCAGTAGATCTTTATCTCACATATTCGTTTCAAAACTTGCTGAGTGCTATGAAAACTTTTGACATGTAAGTAATGTATGGTCCATTGCAATGACTTACGAAACTTTAGGTATTCCTGTATATTTCCGTTTCTCTTTTTCTGTCTTACTATAGTGTACTCGTAAATTAAATATAGACACGGAAATTAAAGTAACTTAACAAATTATTTATTTTTCTCATAGTTTAAATCGATGTATCTTATATTTTCGGTCAACAACAAATATTTCCTAGCTGTATATTGGTATATGTAATAGCTTGTAATAAAAACAATGTTGTGTTAAATAATAAAATTAATGAAGATACTGCTGACATTTGTTGAATATAATAAACAGTTAAGTCTTGCACAACCTTGTAAATGAAGGAACAGCTCAATAAACTTTTAAAACTGTGTCAAATTGTAATATCGGTCACTGACGCGAAACGGGCGTAAATTGTGGAAAAGCAGCACAATACGAAAATTGTGAATTGTGGTTCCGATTTTGTACAGGGGTTAGTGTGCTGTCATGCACCGTGACGTACACAAAGTCTTGCTATGAACATATATTCTGTTTATATGAGATAAATTTTAGTATGCGATAACGATGGGTTGGTTGATTTAAGTTTTACGACCTTGACTTGCTCTAAGTCGACATTATCTTACGTCTAATGCATTTAAAAAAAAGCGTATATTTACGTTTAGGGCATTTAATATAAGTCTACCTACCAAATTAAAATCAACATAAACATTATTAAAATAAACAAGAATGGAAAAGAAAAAATTATGCATTGTTGCTCTGATATAATTTTTATTAACTATATTTGAGCGGTAATGTCTTAATAAAAACTGATTGTCGTATACCTAAAATATTTCATCTAGCTGCTTTCGTTGAAGTTCGCGTTACATATCAAAATGAATTTCATTGGTTGAAATGTTTGCAAACTTTCAATCTAGGTGTTCTCATCGAGGTCCGCGTTCATGTTTCAATTCAATACACAATATTTCATCTAGGTGCTTTCGTTGAAGTTCGCGTTACATAGTAAAATGAATTTCATTGGTCGGAATATTTGCAAACTTTCAATCCAGGTGTTCTCATCGAGGTCCGCGTTCGTGTTTCAATTCAATACACAGTATGAAGTCCAATATGGAAAAAAAAAGAATTTTAAACTCTACGATGTCCGAGTAAATAAATAGAATTTAGAAAATAAAACACTTTTACGATTCTTCCAACACAATAAATATACTATCCTTTCACGCCGATGAATAATTATTACTATAATATAAGAACTAGGATTTGTATACTATTCAATCTGGGAACAGCATACCTAACAATATATATGTTCCTGATTTGATTTATTCCTCGAGAAAATAAATTTGATGTATTCACTTAAATCAATAATTGATCAACTTGAACTTTGAAAAAGTAACATTAATATATCTTTTCGCATCCTTTAATTTAAGGTTATTAAATCCGAAAAACTAAATAAAATTAATTGTATTATACAATTTAGATTCTTTATTTCTTATAAAACCAAGTGAACGGTAAAAAGAAAGATATTTTTACATATTATATTAACATACAGATTTTGTGTATGACAAGTTTGCACAAAGCGAACAAAAAGAATGAGAGATTGGTGATCAGCCCGGAGAACATACTTTTATGTATATATAATTCAAATTAATTTACACTAATTTTTCAAAACACAATATTTTTTGAAATAAATAAAGTGCCCAATTTCGAAACATTTACTCGGCTTAGATAGTTAGTTTAAGAAAAGGTCTTCTACTTTCTGTTAGAGTTGTGCAGTTTAGAATATAGTGAAATACATCAACCTATCTCTTGAGAGTTACAAAGTACACAGTACCTTTCCTGTCTCATAATTCTACGCCATCTACCGGTTGCTATAGGTAACCGATGATTTCCAGTTCTAAACATATACAACGTTATCTTATCTTTATAACGTAACAAGTCTAAATATTCTGCAAATTCAAAGATTTCTTTAAACAGTTTTTAACATAATACTTTTGGAGAATATTCCATTTCTAATTTCCAAGTCTGCTGAAATTGGTAAAAAAAATCTCTGTTTAATGCTCAACTTAAACCCTTTTGGATTAAAACTATAGTTACTCTAATATAACCTCCTTGCTTCGATTTAACCAAATATTTTAAAATACATATTTATTCAAGATATTTTTTATACAAATCAACCAATCGAAAGTAAATCCACCATCTACGTTGAGTTTATAAATATATCTATATAATTTACTATCGGAACTGTTTACAATGTTAGACCAAAAAGATACCATACGGTGTTCCACATATACTGACATAGGATAAGCGCCTAGCTCTCCATAAACCATAAAGCTTTGGTTTTTTTCAAGTTGAAGAAAAGTTTACAAAACTTGAAATGCACTTTCTATTGCATCAATAAAACTAAATCTCCAAATTTCACAGCCATATAGCAATATAGGCCTTACAATCTTATCAAAAAGATCGTACTGACATTTAATTACTAGTAGATTAACTAAAATAATTGATTCAATATTTTTATTATTCAATCGATAAATTGAAGAACTGAATGGAATAAAAACATAAATAAAGAAAATATTTGTTTAACACCATTATCTTTGACTATCCTACAGGTATACTAGCCAGGAGACTGTACAGTGGCGGATGCGGGTTTTGTTCCGTAGATAAGACCTCCCGTTTGCTTTACGAAATTATTTTTTAATTGGGACATATGGTTTGAAACCCCTCTTTTCTGTGACCAGTGGTTGTCGTTGTTGTTTATATTTTTCTATAAGTGTTGTACATCAATCAGGCCGATAGTTTTCTTGTTTGAATTGTTTTAATTCATATTTGTAATTTTGGGAAATTTTATAAATGTTTAAGCGGTTAGGTTTTCGCTCGTTGTTGAAGGCTGTACGGTGATCTAATTCATTGGCAAGTACACCACATCTTGTTACATTTATTCGTTAAATCATGTAGATCTTCATCAAGTCTAAATAAATAAATGATTTTGAAAATGTACTTATTGACAACTATACAACTTTTAATTCCAAATAATTATGTTTATCTAACATAGAATTGTTATCAGCGGAGACATATACACACTAAGTCTAAACTGGTTTAAAAAAATATTGTCACATGTGTATGTAATAGTGTGTTTTTATGTAAAAAAATTCTGTGAATATCTACCACTACTGTTACCGGCTTAAGAGATCAGCGTTTCTCGCGAGCTAGCTTTGAATAAACAAATCCAAACCAAAACAAGTACATAAAATGCATATTTTTAATCACAATATAGAAACACTTAATTGTAATACATATTTTTATGAATAATTCAATTTTATTAAATCTTTGTCAATCAGGCATGTACGGCAGCATCAAGGGATTGTAAATATACAATTCCTTATTTACAATTCCTTGGCAGCATGTATTCTTCTATATTGTAACCTTATTTGAACTAAAAGAAAAAGAAGAAGAAGAAGAAGTCTGGAATTATCGCTATCTGTTCGACGGTCTAAAGATTACAGTGTGTTATCGATCTAGGTGTTCTCGTTGAGGTCCGCGTTCTAAATCTTAAGCATTTCATTGGTCAGTAGATTTGCAATCTTTCAATCCAAGGTGTTCTCAATGGAGTCCGCGTTCATGTTTCAATAGGATAAACTATATTGTTAGTTTTCTATCCGAGTTAACAAAGTAGATTTTTTTTATCCGAAAAGACGGATTTTTCTACATGTTCTACAAATTTGTACAACGATTGAATATTGTTTAATGCATAAATGTCCAGGTCTAGATCGAACTTGCTTTGCTTCGACGAAAGTACGAATATAGAAAAATCACAGATTTATATTAAAACTAGAACGTTCAAGAACAGTTAAAGAAATCATCACAATTCTTTTATTGTTAGTTATTTTGTACAAATATAACTATAATGCGAACCCGAGGTTGTGAAATAGCACGTGAAATCGCAACTGAGCGTGAATTCTTTGGAAAAGCGATGGTTCTATGAATACATATTGTCAATTTCAAGTTCTGTTTCGACATCATTGTAATATATGTCACTGGACGTTAAAACTCAATCCTTAATTTCGTCTTTGTCAAATAGTGCTGTTGGTTTCTTTTTATTATTATTACATACTAGTATACACGAATACACCACAAGTTATTCCTATGTAATGTCATTTACTAGATATTTAGTGCAAAGTAAATTTTAAAGATGAAAGTCGTATTAGTTCGATAATGCTTCAAACTAAATATAAACTGATAATACTATATAACTGCCATATTCCGAATCCCCGACATTCATTTGTGTAAATGAAGAAAAGATAACAATGATCGGTATCTGTGTGAATCTACGTCTCAATCAAGCTTCATACAGATGTTACAGAATATTCAAGATTTACAACTTTTCTTGAATATGATTGCCAATGGCATAAACCATGCAGGAGATTTCCAACTAGCCCGATTAATGTTTGTGTGAACTATAACAACTGAAATCGTAATTCTGTTGTAGTGTATATTGGTCGTTTCTGTAACATGAAGGCGCATGGCAACCATACTACCATACTTAGTTCAAAAGTACACCACAACCCTTTTCTTTGTGCATAATACGCCCAGGAACATACATCTTACTATTTTGCATGGATTGGTAGTAAATGTAACTTTTTAACTGTAGTCCATTTGACATCAAAGTATCATACGGAGGCTAGGATTTATAATTCAGCTAGTCTGGATGACTTCGTACAATACCCCCGCTCCGCATCCATTATAGTTTAACATACATAATTTAAAGTTTAGATCCTTTAGTTTGCATATATATGGATATTACATTTAAATTTCGTATTGCTTAGTTCAACCTGCAACACATTTTATTTGACGTCACCAATGGTAAACATGTAAAATGAAACAATAACTTACTATAATACCAATATACACTTTTGTTGTATGATTATACAAACCGAAATCACTACTAGACTAGGTGTTGACACGCTCAAATTAACAAAATTGTGTTTCAAAGAACCAATGCACCAAATTGATTTCATAGGATTTAGTTTAACATTTAAACCAGTTCAAGGAATATATTACTTGACAAGAACAATTAAAATGTAGGACACATTCGGCTTACAACACGAACTTTGTTCAAAGAATTGTACCAAACATGTGACAAAAACACGGGTATGTAACAGAGGTATCGCAATTCCTGGTGGATTGGTGGATAGTTACTGTTTGTTCAACGTTCAGTGACAAGTATCTCATGTTCATATTGCAATATCAAATTAAACTAACTTGGGCAGACGACAAAAGCGAAATTGTGACAAATTTTATTTCCTAGTGTTATTTAGGAAGTCAAACATGTATATGGAAAGTAAATTTTACTATTATTTATTGAACAAGATAAGAAGATCAGTCACTATTATTTATTAAACAAAACAAGACTGAGTTCAAAACCGCTAAAAGAAGTTGAACCCGGTGAATGACACTCCTTATTGCTGAATTTGGGTTTGGCTGACCTTAATTTCTATTACGTTTTAAAACAATTATTCAAATTAAATATACAATTATTTTACTGTTTTTTTAGGGAGGAAGTCATTGACCCCCCAAAAAAACAATACAGGCCTATAGTATTGCCATGGCGGTCGAGTTACATCAAACTTTCTGGTCAGGCCGGGTATATTGAAATCAAAGATAATTCAAGAACAAAATAATCCAATAATCTGTAGTCTTGTTTTCAAAGAAATACACAAGTAAATTCACTAATCTATTTATTAAAACTCCATTCCAGGACACAATTTACATAACATACAGTTTACAAAAATGTATAATTGAAATATTCATTAGCAAATTACTTTCACACGGTATAAAATCGGCAACAGTGTCTAATACTGTACACACACAAAAACCCACGCATAGCGTCCAATCCTATGCGGACAAAACCACGCAACAGTGTCCGATACTGTGCGGACAAAACCACGCTACAGTGTCCAATACTGAGCGGAAACACGCAACAGTCTCCAATACTGTGCGGACAAAACCACGCATCAGCGTCCAATACTGAGCAGAACCACGCAACAGTCTCCAATACTGTGCGGACAAAACCACGCATCAGCGTCCAATACTGAGCGGAACCACGCAACAATCTCCAATACTGTGCGGACAAAACCACGCATCAGCGTCCAATACTGAGCGGAACCACGCAACAGTGTCCAATACTGTGCGGACAAAAAAAAATATAAGAAATAATAATAATTCCAAAGCTATCAGTAATCTGCTAAGATATATCTAAAAATGTTATGCGCCTAGAATAACAAAAATCCTTTTTAAATAACTTTTCACATTGTATTGTTCTTAAATATCTTGCCTTCAATCCTCTCTAAACGCTAAAAACAGAGGGCTCTTATATATACCTATGATCTCCAAATATTCTCCAACTGACCTAAATATTCTCCAAATATTCTCCAACTGACCTAAATTATCTCCAAATATTCTCCAACTGACCTAAATAATCTCCAAATATTTGCCAACTCTTTGTTTACAAAAATAAAACATATAAATCAAATAAAAGTATTTACTATGTGACCTTGGAGAACATGCTATGTCAATCTCTTATAGCAGGATAGCCATTTGACTTAATGACTTTAACAGACGATAATCAAAACTTCCATATGACAAAATTAATTACAGTGCACATAAAATTACACTTGTACAGTATTTTGAAGCTTTTTTGAAGTATTCAAATATTATGAAACGTCTTATATTTTTTACAAATACAAGGAACAAGCAAGTCTGTCCAAAAATGATTGATATTTCAGAAATTTGTATAGTGTGTTCATTGTAAACGTAAACAAGAATGCATATAGTTGTCTCTACTTATAACAGTCACAAATCATTTCTAGAAAGAAAAATCAGCGATTTACCATTCATGCAATAATATTTTGTCGAAAATGATCGAGATAACCTTATCAGGTAATTCAAGTTATCAGACACTTATTTTTTTCCAGAACATGTTATAATAGTTAATATCCGAGCCATAAAATACATGTATTATATCTGGTATAGTCCAAGATTATATTCTTTGTTAATATGCATCCTTCATTTAAAGTCTTGTTTTTCTTATAACACTTTACATCGTATATCAGGGGCACTGCCGAAAATAATCTTTTCAAAAACCAATTCTAAGTTGTAACCTTTAGAACTTGTATGTCTGATAATTTTGCTCCCATGACAAGAAATTTTACAATAAACATTGGTCACGCACGATAGATTCTGATGTATGACACGTGCCGTTACAATAGCCAGTTTACCCGCATCAGCGCACACATGTTTGTCGAATAGGCCAGTTGATTGGAGGAAAGTTACCGAAAACCACGCCTACCTTTAACTAATACCAAATCAAACGCCCTTGACATAAACATAAATAATACATAGGTAAGATTACAGAGATCTTGTTGCGTATTCAATATTTGAAAAAGTTTAAGACTCTTGATTCAAACTTAAAATTATAGAATATGCTCGTAATGCATTTTCGTAATTTCGTTAAATTTAATTTTATACATAATTTCACCTACCTGGTGAGGTTAAAATACAAAGGAGTAGGTTCAGTAAGACCCCTTTTTTGCCCCAAAATACAGCAGTTTAACAAAGTTGTGATAATGTAATCGTTAAGCTATTTATTGGAAAGTAGAATGATTCTGCTACATAAATATGGGCTGTTTTTGACAATACACTGCACATATATCGGGTACTAGCATCATAAAGTCATGCTAAATTACTGAAATCTTCACAATTTTAGCATTTTAGATGGTTTCTGTCTAAAATGAAAAGTGGCCGCATTCGTGTTCAATCATAATATTGAAAAAAAATATTTTTGGAAACTATTTGGCATTTTTATGGTAACTTTTTCTAGATGCAGAGTGCCGAAAGTTTGTATGCAATACGTAACGGTAAACGTTTTGACATAGGTTGCTTTATCGTCTTCCAGCAATTCTTCTGCTCATTTTTAACCTTTAAAAATGAATTACTATATACTTTTAATTTATATTCTCCTTTTTTTTTATATTTAAGCATCTGCACGATTTATCTGTATGTTCTTATGAAAAATAGACTGAGTTTTATCACTTTATTTCATTCTTAGTTTATTTTGCAATAAATACTTTTCTTGATGCACGCTGTATCCTCATGAAATTTTGTTTTGAAAATAAAAATCTTACATGTATCTATAGAAACTTAGGATGATGTGTAAAAAAAACGGGAATTCGTACAACTATTAATTCATAAAACCGTTATAGTTTCGGAAACATTTTAAAAATAAAGTGCTAGCTAGACCAAGTTTACACAGGACATACAGTAACATCGGAATCAGGCCTGAGAAGGTTACCGTAGGCTGAGAAATACATAGAAACTTGATTCGGAAAAAAACAAAATAAAAAAAATCAGGTCCCGTTAAAGTCTGATTAAAGCCAGTCCCAAGTATCCACTTGCGTCTATAAACGCAAGCTAATAGTTGGGACTGGCTTTAGTCATTAAGTAAGACTGGTTTCGTTATAAAAAAATTCTCGCAATTTACAAGCAAACGACTGACTTATTAGTATTCAAATAGCAGAAAGAGACTGAAATAGCTAGATCTTGAAATCATTTAGATTTTCTATTCGTGTTAATTTCAGCTTGCATGGCTACTCGCTGGTAGTGTAGTTTTTTTGTGTGCGCTTTGAGTTAGAAAAGATGTACATGTATAAGTTCGGAGACAAAACGACTAAAAGAGAATTAACATAGTTGCCTTGTTTGGCCATGAGGCGCAAATTGCTCATAATATATCCTCATTGTCCAGTGTCAGTCCAAATTTTTCTCAAACATTTTCCCGGATCGGCTCTATTACAAAACCTACCTAGTATTGTATTCAAGTTAGTGTTAACTTGTTCTCGTCCTGAACATGCATGAAATATTTGCCACTGGACGTTAAACAACCAACAATCAATCCTACAATTTACACCCGTTACTTGAAACTTTAGTTATTAAAATTTAAATCATTTCCTATAATTTTTTTTAAAGAAATCGACAAAATTTACGAACATTTAGGCAAAAAGAAATATATACGTTACCGCTTGATATGGAAGTGGGGTAACATGAGACTTTATTTATAAAAAGTACAAGTACAAATAAAATAAAATAAAATATATGTAATATATTATTTGTACACCAGTTTGCTGTTAGAACGATTAATAGAGATATGGGATATGCAATTTATAAGATAGCTACAGTTGGACATTTAACTACATCAAAACCAAATACACCAAGCAAATTGTGACTAATGCTAATTGGACGAGTATCTTTTTATTTCTAATTTGTAGTCAGTTTACTAAACGACGGTTCCCTAAATAGGAAAGTTTTGATACGTATAATTATCACAGTAACATTTCAGTTTCCTATATAGCTAGTACATATTTGTTTAAGTCCTAAAACTTTTGTTCTTCTGGAGAAAATTCCAACCATAATGAAATAAGGAGGTGCGGTAAAATTGCCAATTAATCAACTTTCTACCAAATACAAAATGACGGAAATGTTAGCTTGCTTACATTGCTACTCCATTTTATATATCAAAATTACCATTCCATTTTATGAACTGCATATTCAAAAATATGTTTTGTCACCAATATCCTAATAGAGCACGTATCATCATACTGTTTCACCCGTGTCCGTTCTACCGTCAATCGCGCACTTGGTGTATATATTGTAACAAAAAATTAGATGGTTTTTCTTCTTGTCGATGTTATGAAGTAGTATGTTGATTGTAGAGTAAGTTGTTCTTTGTAGACCCATACTCTCAACAGAAGAATGACTCTGTGAGAGTTGGTCTTGGAATCTTTCCATTTTGTGGGGGAACTAGTCATGGACATCTTGGTTGGGAACTAGCTGGGAACAATGCCTTGGATGGTCTTTGGCATTGCCGCTGGCAAGCCGCCGGCCGTTGTTGGCAATTAGAGGCAGGCCGGGATCGACTGACACCTATAAGTTTCAAAATTCAAACTTTTTAATAAAATAAATAAAAACAAAAATAATACAAAACAGTTACAAACAACAATAAAGTGAAACAAATATTTTCAATTATTTCCCTAACAGAAAACAATAAATATTTTGAATAAACTTCATTTATGATTACTATTTATTATCTTTATTTTAGTTAAACTTATTTAAAATATTTTACTTTAAATCTTAATACTTTTAAAATCATGACTTACCTATAAGTTTCAAAATTCAAACTTTGACGTCTCAAAGCAGAATTTCTACTTATATAGCAATCACTTAATGACTTTGGTACTAGTTTGTGCCCTATAGTTTATCAAAGTTAAATTATTGACGTAAGTTGACCATGTCAACCATTGTCCGAAGTTTATGACTTGTTTGTTCATCTTTTACTTTCAAACAAAGATTTAAGTAGTATTTGTTCTATCAGAAAGTTATTTGACCAAAGAAAGTTAGTTTGACCAACGTGAAGTTTACTTGAACTAAAAACTGGACATGAAAATTTATGTCAAATATCTGTCACAATACATCACTCTCCTTAGAAATTTTGGACTCCAAAATAAAATAAATAATAAAGAAAATTTTAAAGAAATTGTGTATTTTTATGTTTACTATATTAATTTGAAAATGGATTTATAACTTTTAATTATTAGTGTAAATAAATAATCAATATCCATATTTAAACCTCAAAACAATATAGAAGACAAACAATTGAGTGATGAAAAACCAATGGATGCATAAACATACAGCATTTACTTTTTGATTTTAAACGGGGGAAAAAACTTGAACTTAATTTTAATATTTTTCTTTTTTTTTCTTTCTTTCTTTTTTTTCATTATTTAGATTCCTTAATCATACTATTCAATTGGTGTTTTTATCTTTTATTTGTTTTATAATTTAATTGTTGTTATGATGAGAAAATACTATTAAGTATTAATTATAAATCGTTGTTCTTGAAAGTTTGTTACTCACATGCTTACAAAAGAACGTTTATCTTTACAGTTGATGAAATGTTATTAGAAATATATGCAAAGTGTTTAAACAAAATGTTGCAAAAATATATGAAATATGAAAAACTTGAACAAATCTTCAACAGAATTTGATTTTGCTTTTATCAGTCTCTAAGTCACTGTCTTATCATTTTGATGGCATTCCTACTCTTGAGGTAACCCATTTTGTCAATTGATTGTGGCGTCCCTGCTCCTGAGGTGACCCATTATCTATTAATTGTGGCGTCCCTGCTATTTAGGTAGCCTGAGCAATATGCTTGCCTATATATGAATATATATTGAATTATTATAACTCTGTACCGGTATTAGATTTTCCAAAATGTACAGTAAACGGCAACAAGAATTTGACTAACTTGTTCCTAATAGGTAACTCACAAACAAGGATATTTACGTTATGTAACCCTTAATTAAGTTTGAACCTAATCTTAAAGACGACTGATTGCAAATATTAATATTGACATGCGTTTGAAATACAAACATTCAGTTCTAATTAACATCATTCTGAAAAGTTATTCAATGGATGATTTAAATGAATAAAATTTTACAACACTTTATGAAAAACATAATTTTAAAACTTATTTAGACAGTCTTTTAGAAAAGTTTTCTTAAAATTTTAAGACATGAAACGCAATACGATTTGTGAAATGAAAATGAACATTTTGTTTCATAGCTAAAAATTTTAAATTAAAAATTTAGATTTTAGAAATAAGCTTTTCATGTACTCACAGTTTCTTGAAAATATATGTTTACAATGAAAATACACAACAATATAAATTTAGTAGTAATGTCACTGATGTTGATAAAAGTTCTTCTCTTATAATAATATGTAACAGTTCTTCGATATTCAGCTGATGTCGTTGTTCAATGGTGTATTCTGATTATTCACAAATAAATCATTTACTGGAAATATATAGAATTAAATAGTCCGAACGGTACGAAAATAATGTTCAACTGTAAATATTCCGGTTCGAATTGTCGAAACACTGTCTTAGTTTCTGGCATGCTATTATGATAGGTGTCGATGTTTGACGTCCAACATTTATTAACGGGCCTCCACCAAATATTGTAACAATTATTATGTAGAATTCTCCACCAAATATTATAACAAATAGTTTTGTGAAATTCGTATTGTTTATGTTATGTAATATGTTGGTCTGCATAGTTAGTTGTTCTTTAATGACCCAAACTCTCAACAGAAGAATGACTCTGTGAGAGTTGGTCTTGGAATCTTTCCATTTTGTGGGGGAACTAGTCATGGACATCTTGGTTGGGAACTAGCTGGGAACAATGCCTTGGATGGTCTTTGGCATTGCCGCTGGCAAGCCGCCGGCCGTTGTTGGCAATTAGAGGCAGGCCGGGATCGACTGACACCTATAAGTTTCAAAATTCAAACTTTTTAATAAAATAAATAAAAACAAAAATAATACAAAACAGTTACAAACAACAATAAAGTGAAACAAATATTTTCAATTATTTCCCTAACAGAAAACAATAAATATTTTGAATAAACTTCATTTATGATTACTATTTATTATCTTTATTTTAGTTAAACTTATTTAAAATATTTTACTTTAAATCTTAATACTTTTAAAATCATGACTTACCTATAAGTTTCAAAATTCAAACTTTGACGTCTCAAAGCAGAATTTCTACTTATATAGCAATCACTTAATGACTTTGGTACTAGTTTGTGCCCTATAGTTTATCAAAGTTAAATTATTGACGTAAGTTGACCATGTCAACCATTGTCCGAAGTTTATGACTTGTTTGTTCATCTTTTACTTTCAAACAAAGATTTAAGTAGTATTTGTTCTATCAGAAAGTTATTTGACCAAAGAAAGTTAGTTTGACCAACGTGAAGTTTACTTGAACTAAAAACTGGACATGAAAATTTATGTCAAATATCTGTCACAATATATACATATAGGGTTTATACGGCTTATTATTAAGGACTAAGTGCTGTCTTTTTGCTTCAGGTTTAAATTATGTACCGGGTGTTACCAAAAATGTACTCATATTAAAGGTGCGCATTTGGTCTTGGTTTCCTTTATTTTTTGTTCATGACAGGTTGCTGGATTAGACGTTTTGATAAAATATAAAAGGCACGCAGACTCCGGCTTACATCTCCTACATGTGGAATTTCAAGCTGAACCTTTTATATTTCGCATTTGCAGTTTGTTTTACTTAAAGAATGCATGTATGATCTCAAGATTTGTTTCGTAAATAATTTTCTACAAATGACACTGTTGAACTTTGTGAAATTTTGCATACAATTTGCACTGTTTGTCCGACTTACTGAGCTTGTATTGTATTGTCCCGAACATGCATGAACTATTTGCCACTGAACGCAAAACAACCATCAAAAACCGAGCAATTATAAAACTGTTTACTGAATCATATTTTTAAGGTACTATATTTCTGCATGGATGAAGCAACGACCCCACCATTGCCTTAAATGATGCAGTAAAAACTCAGTAATTCAAATGAATCACACGTGAATTTTTTCATGTTATTTTCACGTGAACTTTGCAAAAATATGAAGGTATTTTTCATGATTTTAATTAAATTTTAGAAAAAAGATATTATTTTAATAATGTTATATTTTTGAAAATAACGTGCATTTAACGTGTACCAAATTCCGGTGATTTATGCATGAACCATTATCATAAGTTTCACGTGTAACCAACCAGTATAAGCAAGTTTCAAGTATTTCAAATGACAATTTACACTTAGACTATAGCCACACAGTAGGACAGTAAATGAACAAAAGACAAGTAAATCAGAAACATGCATGGATCACACAAAAAACATGCAGGGGCGACACCGGAGTAATGGGAGTTTGCTTCTTGCAAGACATTCGCCGTGAAAAGATGAAGACAAGCCTTTGTTTCAACTTTGTTTTAAAATTTCCAACATAAGGCTGTTACGGCCCAGGTCAATGTTCTTAAGCATCACATATTTTTCTTTCATTTTATTGTTAGCTTTCTTAAATAAATATTCACATATTATAGACTATATTTTTTATAATTTCTTTTTTGTTCAATTTCAGTTAAACACTATTTCTGATTTCTTTTTTATAAATTTTACATGTCTTTTTCTTTTTCTTCATCTTTTTGAAACCCTGCTTTTGTATCACCACTGACCAGTCCAGTAAAGAAACAGCTGCTTCATGTTTGCATAAATGTGTTTGTAACCAATCTATAGCTAACATGCTATTATTTCCATATTTTTTATTCCGTGTCTATAGATAGTCTATAGATAGTCTCGATCGGGGAGACAAGATTTATTTTGTCTGTTGGTTGCTTGACAAGCGTAAACTAATCGATTTACCTCATACTTTGAAGTTGGATGGGGATTGTTTTTAAATAAATGCTTTAATTTTAGTAATCTCTAATGTATTTATGATGGCTTGGTTTGAAGCGAGAACAGACGAAATATGCAGACTAGTCCTTAAAGTAAAGGATGCGAAAAGATATATTAATGTAACTTGTTCAAAGTTCAAGTTAATCAATTATTGATTTAAGTGAATAAATCAAATTTATTTTTTCGAGGAATAAATCAAATCAGGAACATATATATTGTTAGGTATGCTGTTCCCAGATTGAATAGTATACAAATCCTAGTTCTTATATTATAGTAATAATTATTCATCGGCGTGAAAGGATAGTATATTTATTGTGTTGGAAGTTTATTGTGTTGGAAGAATCGTAAAAGTGTTTTATTTTCTAAATTCTATTTATTTACTCGGACATCGTAGAGTTTAAAATTCTTTTTTTTTTTCCATATTGGACTTCATACTGTGTATTGAATTGAAACACGAACGCGTACCTCGATGAGAACACCTGGATTGAAAGTTTGCAAATATTCCGACCAATGAAATTCATTTTACTATGTAAAAAGTAAAATCACAAAAATACTGAACTCAGAGGAAAATCAATTCGGAAAGTCTATAATCACATGGCAAAATCAAATAACAAAACGCATCAAAAACGAATGGACAAGAACTGTCATATTCCTGACTTGGTACAGGCATTTTCAAATGTAGAAAATGGTGGATTGAACCTGGTTTTATAGCTAGCTAAACCTCTCACTTGTATGACAGTCGCATCAAATTCCATTATATAGTCACCGATACGTGAACAAAACAAACAGACATAATAGGTAAAAATGTCAACGCGAACTTCAACGAAAGCACCTAGATGAAATATTGTGTATTGAATTGAAACATGAACGCGGACCTCGATGAGAACACCTAGATTGAAAGTTTGCAAACATTTCAACCAATGAAATTCATTTTGATATGTAACGCGAACTTCAACGAAAGCACCTAGATGAAATATTTTATGTATACGACAATCAGTTTTTAATAGAGATTTCCAATAAATTGACATACGTACCTAACTCGACGTACGCACGTAACGGGACCGGTTATTGCTAACCAATTAATTTTGTTAAATGAGTTACTCAAGTTTTAACTAAGCATTCCTAAACTATGAAATCCATTCATAATAAATTTTATCAATATCAAATATTTCCAAGATGATGAAAAACGAAAGAAATCATGATTTTATATATACGTGATTATTGAGATTACCGCCTAAACTTCACTGTCATAAGACCACGTATATATTACGTATCTTTACCTATCATACGATTCATTTGAGTTGTCTTTCATGGTTTTGACAATGACTTTGATTTTCAGATATACTTATCTTTGCAAAATTTAATTAACCTTTTATTATTTGATATTTGTATTGATTTTTTTTGTCCTTATCAGATAGATTCTTCTTTTCGATTTTTTATGTTTTATAATATTTAATTTCCGTGGGTATTAATTTATATACATTTTGTCGTAATTTCAGAAAAAATGAACTCAAAATGTTAATCAGAACGTGTCTCTGTTAAAGTTGATAACTGGGATTGCATCATACTTTATTCAGTATCATTTCAAACGTTCTCTTCTTCTGCACTTAATCTCTTCAATTTACAACTTCTAAAAAAAAATTCAACAGGAAAAACGTACGTCAACGGGAAGTGAATATTTAAAAAAAACAACATTAATGCAGGTCATGTACTTCTTTAAATTTTAATAGTTGACATATACTTTTCTTTCAAATGAAAGTCAACGAACATTAAAAAAAAGAATCTTGTAGTTGATAATAATGAGTGTAAATTAATGTGTGCAGGTATTGGTTTACTCGTAAAAAGACTAGTGTGTCTTGATAGTGGTTACACTCTCTTGTTACCTACCATATGAAAATGCGACTCTTAATTGTCGGGCATGTTTAAAAAGGTATATGTATTTATCATTATAATTATTTTTCATCATCCTCAATATATATGTAATATTTGTCGCTGGATATAAGACATACATCAGTATCATCATCATCATCATAAGTACTATAGCTTGAGGCTTAATCTTCGTCGTAAGTACATGTATTATGTATAACTGTAGGCTTCTTCGTCGTAAGTATAACGTGAGGCTTAATTCGTATCTAATATTTTAGCCAGATTATGTCGAGAACTTATTTTACGCATGCATCTCTATGATACATAGCTTTTATAAATATCCAAGTTAAAGCCCATGGAGATCGTTTATCAAATGATCATGTCACAATTAAAACAGATAGAAAGGGATTGACTCGTGAGACTGAAACGAAGCATAAAAACAGCTAGCCATTTCTAGTATTTCCAAATAAGCTCCATGTACCGAAATGATAGTATCCACAGCTGCTGAACACTATCTTAAAAACAACTACAACTAATAAATAAAGAATAATTATCCCGTTTATAATATTGATCAACTATGTCGTACTGTTACATCATTGTCCTAGTATGGAAGTGACTGTCCCAAGTCAGGAACCTTTAATTCAGTGCTTATCGTTTGTTGTTGTGTTTTCGTTGATTTTTTTAAACATTAATTTGGCTGTTAGTTTTAGTTGTTTCACATTTGTCATTTTGTGGCCTCTTATAGCTGACTATGCTGTATGGACTTTTCTCATTGTTGAAAGCCCTTCGTTGGACTATAGTTGTTAAAATTTCTGTGTCATAAATCTCTTGTGAAGAGTTGTCTCATTGACGATCATACTACATCTTGTTTTTTGTACATCACAAATTAAGAATAAAACATTCATAGACAGTTTAGAAAAGCGAGACCTTTTGTCATGTCAAAAGTACAGAGTATCTGTAGGACCATTAATGGTCATAACTGTTTAGCAGATCATTTTATGTATTGCCCATGTGTCCATTAGATTACACGTCAGTATCACATGTCTGTGTTCAGTGAGCTACTAAATCACGGGGAAAAATCCAATTCAGTATGTAGTCTTAAACTTTTAAATCACATGCGAGATGCCTAATTTTCAGACATTGTTGTTTTTAAAAAGTATTTATCAAAGTCAAACGACAATCATTTAAGGTTTTTTTTCGTGCAATACAATTTGTGATCATGGCCGGATCCAAGATATTTGAAAGAGGGTGTAGCTTTCTATAATTGAATTTATACTAACGAGCGGAGCGATGCAAAAAACAATTTGGACAATTATACGCTAAAAATGATATGGATTTTAAAACTTATTTAGCGATCGAAAAGGCAGAGTACGCCCTCTACCCCTGTATCTTCGGATGCAAGTTTAGGTATACTTAAACAAAAACCTCGCCCCATAATTTGGTATAGGTAAAGACGAAAAAGTACTTTTGAAAAATATATCATTGATATGAATTTCTGCCCACATCAAACTATCTTCAATTAAATTATAGAAAAATATTATTTTGTTTTAAAAGTCGAGTACACCTTTTACATTCGGGTGTGTTGGAATCTACGTTAAACGTTAAATCTTTTTAAAACAATAAAAAGGCAACCTTCTCGCATCGGAATTCGTTATTTTAATATTTGCATGCTAAATTTCGTCTTGGTAGTTTTTAAAATTCATAATTTGAGAAGAACTAAAATATGGGTCAAGTGAAATGACAAGAAATGATGGGTGTGTTTGATTACACGTTGCTAATTTACTTGTTCCATTATATTATTTATGTCAATAAAATCATTCAAAGTTTAATGACAAAATATTCAAAGAGTAAAACAATTAGTTGGGGTTGATTTTTACTGACGGTATATTCCAGCAAACAATGCGTGTTCAAAGAGCAAAACATGCATGCAGTGTATGCTCCCCTCCGTCATGCTTCAATGCAGTAGGACGAAATACGTTGAGTTAGGTCGGTTATGTCGAGTAAAGTCATTTTATTGGAAAGCTCTATTAAGACATTACCGCTCAAATATAGTTAATAAAAATAATATCAGAGCAACAATGCATAATTGTTTCTTTTCCATTCTTGTTTATTTTAATAATGTTTATGTTGATTTTAATTTGGTAGGTAGACTTATATTAAATGCCCTAAACGTAAATATACGGTTTTTTTTAAATGCATTAGACGTAAGATAATGTCGACTTAGAGCAGGTCAAGGTCGTAAAACTTAAATCAACCAACCGATCGTTATCGCAGACTAAAATTTATCTCATATAAACAGAATATATGTTCATAGCAAGACTTTGTGTACGTCACGGTGCATGACAGCACACTAACCCCTGTGCAAAATCGGAACCACAATTCACAATTTTCGTATTGTGCTGCTTTTCCACAATTTACGCCCGTTTCGCGTCAGTGACCGATATTACAATTTGACACAGTTTTAAAAGTTTATTGAGCTGTTCCTTCATTTACAAGGTTGTGCAAGACTTAACTGTTTATTAAATTCAACAAATGTCAGCAGTATCTTCACTAATTTTATTATTTAACACAACATTGTTTTTATTACAAGCTATTTCATATATCAATATACAGCTAGGGAATATTTGTTGTTGACCGAAAATATAAGATACATCGATTTAAACTATGAGAAAAATAAATAATTTTTTAAGTTACTTTAATTTCCGTGTCTATATTTAATTTACGAGTACACTATAGTACACTATAGTAAGACAGAAAAAGAGAAACGGAAATATACAGGAATACCTAAAGTTTCGTAAGTCATTGCAATGGACCATACATTTCACAAGTTTTCATAGCACTCAGCAAGTTTTGAAACGAATATGTGAGATAAAGATCTACTGCATTTGGGCAAATTAAAAATATATATAAAAAACTATTTTATTTTTAACAGATTCACAAGTTTTGAATTTTTTAAACCGTGCATCAATATTTCATTGTTTTTATTTAAATTCCTTATATGTTACGTGTATTGATCATTTATTTATTTAAATTGTGAAGTATATGACTTTAATAAGAATACACGCATTTATATATATAAGTCGATAAAGTTTGAAACAAATAAACGAAAGATACATCGATGTTGTTTTGCTTGAGTGATTTACCTGTTAAAAGCTCGGGTCTCAACACGGTTTAAAACGAATTAATACCAGTTTGAAATAGTTTAACGGGGGCGTGGCCTATTTGTTTGACGTAACTTACCGCCAACTTGAATTAAATTGAACGACTGCAAGCGAATCTATTTGACTGGCATTAAAATGATTTGATATGCATTGAAATAAATGAAAAATTATTTTTAATTTTTGTCAATCTTTATCAAATGACGATTAATCTCATTTAAACAGCGTTAATGCGTTTTTGTCCGATCAAGTTAAATTCGGGTTACTAGTGTATGGGATCAGGTTTGGTCCACCATTTTCTGCATTTGAGGATGCCTGTGCCAAGTCAGGGATGTGACAGTTCTTGTCTATTCGTTTTTTATGCGTTTTGTTATTTGATTTTGCCATGTGATTATGGACTTTCCGAATTGATTTTCCTCTGGGTTCAGTATTTTTGTGATTTTGCTTTTCATTCATTGGTAGCCTGGGGACATTTATCATACCAATAGAGAATGTTGATCATTGAGAAAATCAAAACTCATCAAATCCATTGACAGTTCAATTGGTATCACCTGCACAACAGACAGTTGAACAATCTAAAACAGAACTCGAGGTTTAAAAGAATGCCATTAAACGAAAAGCTTCACCGCAACCTCTCAGTTTAACTAAAAGATGTCAAACGATAAAGACCTCTAGAGCTTTGCAAAAGAGAAAATCAAGATCTAAAAACTAAAGAAGACATTCACTCATAGAAAAAATAAAAAATCATTGAAGAAGATACGAAAGATAAAGAATTCAAAGGGGAAGAAATTAACTACTAAAACATTTAAGGACATCTTCGAAAATAATTATAACGGCACTTAATGTAGCAGACTTTCACGAAGCACAGCCTAGTAGGCTAAGTTTATTCAGTTTACCACCATACCACTCGGCAGTAGAACGCATGTTTTTTCAGGAAGTTCATTCAAACTCCGAATTGACGGGAAATATTATAGATATGGAGATTACAGGAAAACGTGGTATGGAATATGTAGACCTTAAACGATCAAAGCTTTATGGATAAAAGACGTAGCAGGACACTTGGATGACAACGATGTTAATAATGGAGCTAATAGATCCCTCAATACCTGCTCTCTTTATTTTGCCCAATCAAAAACAGGTGACATGGAAGGACCTCTTTGTCATGATCTGTTTCACATGGATCGATATATTTAGAATCAAGTTGCGATTAATGTAAGACTAACCAGAACAAGCCCAGAGTTTTGCCTTATGACAAACGAGGTAGCTCCAGATTTTAAAGTGGTCATCGAAGACATCGTTTTGAAAGCTTGCAAAATACAAATCAACCCTGCAGTAATTTATGATCATGCTGAAATACTTAAATCTGTGAATGCAAAATACTTATTCACCAAATCAAAAGTGAAGCAAATCACTGTAGCGGTAGAGACAGTAAATTTTGCCCAAGACCAACTATTTCAAAACATTAGACCAAACAGAGTAGTGGTTGGATTTGTCTAGGCTCTAGCCGCTGCTGGTGATTATACGAAAAATTCATTCAATTTT
Source organism: Mytilus edulis (assembly GCA_019925275.1). Lineage (NCBI taxonomy): Eukaryota > Metazoa > Mollusca > Bivalvia > Mytilida > Mytilidae > Mytilus > Mytilus edulis. Next base: position 89,852,546 of record CM034352.1, on the reverse strand, counting down.
CAGCATTTTAATTTAAATCAAATCGAGGTATTTGTTGATAACATACCAGTATCTTGGAATTTAATGAGATTGAATTTTGATGCTAGCAGTGGTCGTACCATTGTTCCAGCCTTCAATAGCATGTTTGAAGTAACGAATAAATGGACATGTGATTCAGGTAACCAGTTAAGCAGAAACGATTTCGCTGGAGGTTATGCACTGTATTGTTTTGAGATCGAACCAAATTTTGGAGATGATGGGTCATATCTACACTTACTTCAACAAGGAAACGTTCGTTTAGAGGTTCAATTTAGTTCAGCACTTAGAGACGCTATAAGCTGTGTCGTGTATGCTGAATATCCAGGATGTTTGAAATAAATTCAGTAAGAGATTTAATCTTGGAACGATGAACACCAACCAGTTACTGTGTGCCATTAATTGTGATAAGAAAATGAAAAACAAAATAAGGAAAGTTTGTGCAGCAGATGAAATACAACAAAAACTTCAAACACCAACCTTTGGATTCATCACAGATGCTGACCCACATCAGCTTCCCGGAAGACACTGGGTTGCATGCTATGTTGATGAGAACAATATTTTAGAAATATTTGATTCCTATGGAAACTCTCCAGACACACTATCGCCTTACATTACACAGTACATGAACTCAGAGGAAAATCAATTCGGAAAGTCAATAATCACATGGCAAAATCAAATAACAAAACGCATCAAAAACAAATGGACAAGAACTGTCATATTCCTGACTGTAAAGTTTGTGGGCAATATTGTTTATTCAACTTAATGTGTCACTGTAGAATTTTTTCGCAAAAAGAAGTCTTTTACATTTTTAACGATGATTTTGAAAGGAATGACCAATTTGTATATAATTTTATTGAACAAAGGTTTCACTGATGCAAACACAACACTCAAATATGTAAATGTATAAATAAACTATAATATACTCCATGCTTTTTAGTTGTCGCTTTCGTCATAAATATGTCAGAATACCTATTTGTTTTCATTCTACAAAGTGATCATAACATGGATACAGTTTATTGAAATTTGAATCTCCAACATCTATTTTCATATCCACCCCCAGCGGATCAGAAAAACGGTTTTCACAAAGAACATTTTAAAACACGCCAATGGAATGTTTAAGACTCCTATCTCTAAAATATTCTTTTTTATTCTATGTGGCAAAAAATATACAACATGTGCAATGAAATTGAAGATGAAATAACATACATTCGGTTTTACACAGATCTACCTACGATGGATATATTAAACGAATTGGGTGCTGTTGAGGGGCATAAAATAATTGTTTTTGATGACCTCATGATGCAAGGAGTAGAATCAGAGGAATTGGTGCAACTCATGTGTGTTTGCAGTCACCATTCAAACATAACGATTATATTTCTAATTCAAAATATTTTTCAAACAGGAAAATCAATGAGAACGGCATTTTTAAACTGGCATTATTTCATTATATTTCAAAACAGAAGAGATATGCTGCAAATACAAACTCTTGGTAGACAAATATTTCCCGGTAAAACAAAGTTTTTAATGGATGCTTACCAGAAATCAATTTCCAAGTCCTATGGGTATTTAGGTGTTGATATTAATCCTCACTCCGACAAATCTTATCAGTTGCGCACAAACATTCTTCCCGATCAGGACACAATTATCTACCAACCTGGAAATGAATGAATTGGTACGTCAATCATTCATACAGTTTCTTTTGATTTGTTTTGCAGAGCAAATAACATACATATTGAAAACTCTAACAAAAAGTCAGCTCCAAGTTATTTTAGAAATCTTATATAATGTGATAAAGGGTGTTTGCCCCATTTCCGAAAAGAATAAAACTGCGTTGATGCAACGAAAACGACTCATTCGAGAAGTACTACGTCCTGGCTCAACATCAAACCAAAGACGACAAAAATTACAGAAATTAAAAAAAAAAAAACTTATTTACCTGGAGGCTTGCAGACATTACGGTTCGCGAGTTAATGTTAATTCCAAAACTAAAATATCAACAATCGATTAACAAATGAATGTAAAAACAAAGGACAAGACGTTAAATCCTACACATTCTAAAAGAGAAGAGGATGGAAAAGATGATATACAAAATAAGATTCCATTAAATCACAAAAATGAAGATTACACTATGAATAAAAAAAGCGATGAATCATATGTGCGAATGAAACCGAAGACTTTTTTGAAATCGAAAAAGAATGAAGTGAAAAAGGATTTCCGATCACAAAAAAACCCATTTACAAACAAAAGACAGTAACAAATTGAAATGGATTTCATTTGAGATTTGAATTGTTAATATATAGCCTGAACATTAATATTATCTGATTAAAAACAACACTATTTTTTTGTGTTATTGTTCTTTATCATATTATTTGTTATTTCATTGTTCATGTTGTTTTAATGCAAACAAGAACAAAGACTACTAGCTGAAGTGACTTCTTTGAAACCATTTAAAAATGAACATTCCTTTTTTAGATTGTATCAAATAAACTCACCAGTGTCACTAGTTATAAGAAAATTCAACGAAGCCAACTATAAAAGTTTAAAACCTCACACAGCTACTCATTTTATGATGGATACATCGGTGCAAGCACATCATTTTTTTTAATGTCTCACACAAAAGTATCCACCTGGCAGTGAACCATTGGAATCTGAAATTAGAAATTTGAAAAGAAAATTGAATCATGAAGAATTCAGTGACTGTGACTGTGATAAGGATGAACTGGTTACATGTAGAGAAGTTGAAAATGCTGAACAAACTAACAGTAAAAAGCTGAAATTGAAACATGAATGTGACATTTGTGGAAAAACATTTCAACAAATTCACAACAAAATCTAACATATGAAAGCACATTGTACATCATTTGAATGTGATAAATGTGAAAAGTCATTTTCATGCAACAATTATGGAAAGAAACACCAAAAAGGGTGTGAGGGAGGTGTTACAACAAAAACATTTTCCAAATTGAAATGTTAACACTGTGGAATAATGTGTTGCACTTATGATTTATTGTTTCAACATGTGATAACAAAATCATCCATTAAATAATAAAGAAAACAATCAAACGTTGCAACAGGGAGGAAATGTCTCAACGATAACACATGCGTAAGCAAAGGAACCATTACAAATTTCCGATGATAAACTCTCCAAAGAAGTAGGTTAAAGAGAAAACAACTGAAACGCATTCGAAAAGGTGCCTTAAATGATTTGGTGAACAAGATTGATATAATCCCAGAAGAAGGAGAGATATAATATAATTTATTACATAACCAAGGTTGTACAGAATGCATAATTATATCTATAATACTAAAATTACGAGGTCCAATTTGTCAGCCGTCATCACGTAAAAACGACGAATCACAGAATTCAACTTTATATATAACTAATATAGTACAAAGGTGTAGATTAAAAATTACACCAGTCCAGGCCCTTTTGTTTTCCACGTAATTAATATTGCCAATAATTAAGAAGTTCCGGGTCGAGTCCGCTACCGATACCAATAGTATATTCACCTGTTACCTATACCTTATCTGTACGTTCCGCATCTGACAGGCGCACCACCAAACGTCGTATTCAGGAGTAATAGCATTGCTATATATACAGGTCATAACCTAAGGGTTGACACTACTAAATTGTCAAATTGTTACCTATTGTAGTATTTTAATCAGTAAGACTTTCTAAGATAACAATACGAATACTAAAAATCTGGACTAAAAATAAGGCGTATAGGTACAGTTTTCAATTTGTTAGTGGGCATGACGTAAAACAGCGAAGCAAAGAATTCAACTTTATTTATAACTTATATAGGACTATGCTGTTGATTAAAAAATACTCAATTCCAGGACCTTTTGTTTTCCAAATAATTAATATTATTGTTTCAGTTCGACGGGTTCAAACAGAAAGACTTGAAAGCAGAGAAAAACTGTGTATTTTATAATCGGCATGACTTTATCAGATGACAATACTAATACTAAAATAAGGCTTGGGCATAGTTATATACTTTATTTCAGTCACGGACCCGTGATATCAGGGGTGTGTTCTAGTATTACAAAATTCATGCAGGAGAATTTTATAACTTTTAAAATTAATAACTCGTGCAATTTCAATTATTCTCATTAAACTTCACAATGATGGTTAGTTATTAGTTGAAAAAATGTAACTACAACATGTACAAGTACAAATGAATATTGGTGCAAATACTTTAAAGAACTTCCTTAATCTTAAGGCTAGGTGGTAATAAGATTTACTTTCACTCTTTGTTAAAAACATTAACCAAACTAGAATAGTCAGCTTGTTCTTTAAATGCCGTTTCAATATTGTCAGACCCATTTACAACTTGCAATTATCTCAATCCAACGGAACACTTCCTGCATCAACAAATGTATGAATTCTAATATAGTACACGGCACATGTTCTTCCAAACCAACCAATATGTTTCATTGCCTGGTCTACATTTTCAGCTGCCCCTGATAAAGCCATGATAACTGCACAACCAGATCGAAAACTATGGAGAGTTTCTCCTTCATAAAGTCCCAACAGTGATAAGTAATAACGCAATATGTCATACATGACAGAGTAACTTACAGCTTTATCTAACACTCTGCCCTTTTCAGATACCATTCTGAAAATATAACCTACTGACATATCAACTGTACTATCTTGGCAAAAATTTACATAATCGAGAAGACCTTGTACAGGACAAATAGACAAGTCATCACACTTCTTAATAACAAATGTATTACTCTTTCCCTTATCACTTCGAATTGTCTTTCCAAATGTATGTTGAAAAACTAGGCCACTATTATCGCTCAATACTTTAACCTCCTGAGCAACAACCAAAGAAAGGTCACTAGCTCTATCACTAGCAAAAAAATGTAGTTTCATCCAAGCCCTATCTCTATACAGAATATACTTCTCGCGTAATGACACACCAGGACTTTTAATTTTCCTATCCATGTATGAACACATTGCCTTAATTTTTGACCCATATATTAACCATTTTAGTATATGTTTATTATCTGTCCCTTCTAGAATATCTTTCCAGTTTGACAAATGATGATGAATCTGACCGATTAAAAAGAGATCAGGGTCACGCAAAAGCAAAGTCCCACTATCAAAATGAACACCGCATGCAATATTCAGAACTTCTTCAGCCGATATAACGTGTGTTGTAAGTGAAGGACTTTCACCTCCAAGTGTTACCCATGCTGGTTCTTGACCCATTTGTACCTTTCTTGGATTAAAACCACTTTCCATTTCCCATTCCGGAACATGAATGTTGAATGAATTTCAATTTCCCAGTGTTTTACTATTCTGAAGAGAAAAATAAAAACACTCTCTATATCCAATAACCAACACAAGAGCATTTAAAGGAGAAATCCCTTCACCTACAATCCACGTGGAACATGTAGAACCACTAGTGTATCAGTTGACCTTGAATTGTAAATGAAGACATTTCAAATAAAATAAAATAGAAAAACATAAGAATTCACAATAGTTCCCTAATCATTGATAATTAAAAATATAACATTATTTTCCCTTTGCAGCATTCATTTTATCACAGTTTCTTCTCTGATGACTTGTACTATCACAAAAAACAAACAAGCACCTCTCTGGCGTGTTCCAGAATTTCAAACATTTCAAAAATTTCGTGGTCTGCCCTTATAACCATTAAAGACATCTGAATATGGGGGTTGCAAGTAAGGCATAGCATTGTATAGACATACACAAGGAGCCTTGTATGGGGGTATAAATTATGCAATGGTGAATCTTCGGGTTTTGGAGTAGTTAATTACCTTTTCTCAAACTTCTCAGGTTGCTTTTCTTTTAAACATTTTGATACAGCTTTTGTGATCTCATCCGCAACCTTACTACCCAACACAGACAAACACGAAGAAACGAAGTCTGATTTTAACTGATGTCGGTTTGCCTGACGTATTAGCTCTTCAAAGGTATCAGCATCATAATGATTAACCCGTCTTGCAGCTTTAGAAAGTTCCTCCAGAGTAAGTAATATGAGTGAATTTCTAGGACTATCTTGCAGACAAAGTGTCCTCACCTTTTCCTTTAAGTTTTTAACAACTTCTTCTTTTGTAGTATTCTCTAAGCTAGTAATCCTATCCTCCAAATCATCCCTCTTTCTTTTATTTGTTCCATTTTTGTTGTCTACACTACTCTGCACAATGTCACCACTTCTCTGCAAATTACAGAATTACCACTAGTAGTGGGGATTTTCAAACAAACCAGTTTAGTAATACAAGTATATAATACAAATGTATGGAACGCCGGAACTGTCTTATAGTGTAAATATTTAATGTGTTCTGTCACTTTGTCTTTACGTCCTGTCGTTTCTTCTTTATATTATGTGCAAATGTCTGTATTTCTTGACACGGCATCTCAGTGTTTGGTCAAACAGTAGTATTATATGTCATTGCTAAAGTTTGTTGTGTACAATAGGCATTACGTCATGCTTTTACTACTATATATTCTGTGAATACTTCGAAACTTTATGATCAACCACCTTTACATTCTCTCATATTTTATCTATGTTCTGTCTATTCTTCTTTTACGTAAGTCAGTTAAAAATTGCGCCCTGTCTCAAGTGTTATTGTTATGCCGAATGTTCTAAATGTTTTGTTTTGATACACCTTTGTTCTATGTAAACCTCATGATATTATAGTCTTTTGGCGTTATGTTGTGTTAATACATATGTATCTCCAGTGAAAAACCCAACACATCATGGTATAGTTCCTATGCGTTTTGCCGAACAATTGATACTCTCTGTGAGCATTCATTACGTCATGTGCAAATGCCATTTACATTATGTGCAAACAACTTATACGTTTTGTGCAATTCTCGTTTACCTTATGTGCAAACATCGTTCCCCTTATGTGCAAACATCGTTTACCCTATGTGCAAACATAGTTTACCTTATGTGCAAAGACCTATTGCGTTATGTGCAAATACCTATTGCGTTATGTGCAAATACCTATTAAGTTATGTATAACAACTATATCATTATGTGCAAACACTATTACGTTATGTGCAAATACCGCTTACATTATGTGCAAATACCATGTAAGTTATGTGCAAATGTCTATTACATTATGTCCAAACATCTATTACGTTATGTGCAAACACCTATTACGTTATGTCCAAACACCAATTACGTTATGTGCAAACACCTATTACGTTCTGGTAAACGCTTTTTTGACACAGATTAAAACAAAACGCATCAGTGATATACACTTTGAGAATTAAGAAAATTATAAGTTTTAGCTTTCTAAAAAGGTCTGAACTACTTCGTTGTATTCTTTTTCAAGGTAATATCCATTGGATGCTGAATGTGAACTGAAGGTTATATATGTGCATCGGGATGTTGATTTAGTATTGGAAATGTAGTATTTTTAAATGTTGATTGATATAAAAATGTTATATAAATATTTAGTTTTTTTTCTATTTAAAGAGTGTGCGTTACACATCCATTCTTTTTATATTTTGTTCACTTTACTTGTTGAAAATTAAAATATTTACAAATATATAGACACGATTCTCGAGGTGTGTCTCTCTGGAGGTGTGCCTAGATTGACAAAAGACATAAAATACATTTAATGCATTTTTGAAAACATTGTACAGGAACATTTTTTAGCAAACAAATCGTGCATATTGCAGATTAGCAATGCAAATAAACACTTATTAATGATTGATATTTCAATTTTCAATTTCAGTGTGTAATATATATGCATAATAAAACGACCATGAATTAATAACATTTCATCTGCAATATAATACACATAGTTAAATTTCCGGCATTTGATGGCTAAATATCCTCAGAAGAGAACACTTTGTAATTATTTATCGCATTTAAGCCACTAGTTGTATAATATATAAAATTGTAAACTAGTTGTAAATATCAGCCACATCATGAAGCAAACAAACAGAATTTATATGTGACAATTTTTTTTTCAAGATGGCGTGTATATAGACTGAAACTAAAAGCTCTGTCCTGTTATTCGAAGCAAAAAAAGCTACATGTAAAAAACAAAATGCAACCTCATTTCTTTACGGAAAATGTGAACGAAAAATAAGTTGATTTAAACAAGAAGACGTGGTATTATTGCCAATGAGACAACTCTCCACAAGAGACCAAAATGACACAGAAATTATCAACTTTAGGTCACCGTACGGCCTTCAACAATGAGCAAAGCCCATACCGCATAGTCAACAATAAAAGGCCCCGAAAAGATTATGTAAAACAATTCAAACGAGAGCACTAACGGCCTTATTTATGTAATGTTCTCTTTCATCTGCACCAAGCGGGTCATTTCATAGGTCGCCATATCTTGCATACATATTCATAACATATGGCTTTAGAAGGCGCCGAATTACATTTATGAATTATAGACTTTTGACAAGGTCAACACATTATATATGCGTCTATTCAGATGTTATTGACCGAGGATATTTTCTCGCCACCTCTTATCTTGTATTTGATTTTTTGAATCAGCAGGGAGTTGTGGCAAAACTGAGCCCAGAGCCCCCTCTTAATCAAACTGCTTATAAAACCAACAAACGCAGCTCCATCATTTTCAAAATTCTGGTTCCGCCACTGGTCATTGAATAAGAAATCAAAAAGAGAAAAAAAAGGTCCGTGTGTTTGTTTATCTAATGATATCTTAATGAACAACTTCTCTATTCATTTTACATCGGATGACCGTGAGGGCATTAATGTGTATTGCTGTCGCCTAAATTTTCCATTACGTAACCTTCGTTTTGAGATTGTAACCGATCTATAAACATGATAATAATAAATACGCGGACGTTATCGAGTGCAAAATTACATTCCTTATCAATTGTTCTTAATTCATTTCAAATGGATACTCCTAAAAATATATTGTTTTGAACATAAATTAATGATATGAAAATGTCGTTAAACTCGTTAGAAACATAAATAAAGTAACAAAATCTTTAATATTTATAAGAACGTTTGCAATCTCCCATGCAGAGTTATCTGTCTTTGCTCCCTCTCTCTGCGTGGGACATTGAATGTTTTGCTGGAAAATATGAATGCCCACTCAAATTCAATCTATCAGAAAAATCGAATTATTACAACAGAGTGTCCACCATGCACTTGCACAGCACTATAATTAATATAGTGCAATAGAATGATATACAAATGGATAAAAATTATATATACCTGTAACTATAATTTACAAATATTAAAATAATGTATACTGATTTGTATCACTTCTACGATGAGGTTGAATTTATCATCCACGCACAGAAAAAATATATATCTGTACTTTTCAGGTAAAGAGATGTGATTTGGTTTTCTAAGACAAGTGCTTTTGACCGTCCACTAGAACTTGCGGTCATCCGATGTTCAGTACTTCAGTACTTTGATTAATATCTTCAACCTAAAGATGTTCTCAAAAATTGATAAAACATAACAAGGGTTTTATATTTTTATAAATGTCTTGTTATTTTTATTTTATCTTGATTCATTTTAAGAACTCAAACCGTATCAATGACATACTGCACATTTAAAGATTTTTGAAAACTGGGAGTTACATTGTAGCTGGCAATTGTTTCATGGTGATTTAAACGGATGAATAAGAGGGTTCCGAAATTCCAACAATACAAAACATGACTTTCTTAATTTATAATTGGTAGCAGGAAAATTACAGAAGAATTTAAGCCTTCCATTACGTGTTAAAGTCTTCACAGTTTTCTTTTCGTTATATAGGTGATTTTATTTTAAGAATTTTGACTAAATATGTTACGTCGATTTCAAGGCGAACAAGATTGCATCAATTCAAGATTGTTACCGCACTTTGAGGATAATTTGGATTGAATCATATGAACTCCATGCCTCGCAACCTATTAATAAAAAAAACCGTTTCGCTTTAACAGTAGCCGAGAAAAGGGGGACCGATATATCTTATAATATATATTTAACGGAAACTGTTAAAACATACTTTAGAATGATAACATTTAGATCCAAAAGAATATATTTGTATGAAATTTTATATTTTTTAACAGAAGATTTCTTAAATGATGATGTGCAGCAAATCCCTTTTATGAACATTTGGCTTAATTGTGTATTTAGCTATATTTATAGAACCATTCGCGTCTCAACTAAACGCATCGAAGCTTACCGTTTATACCGTATATCCCGCAATAATACTCATTGAATTTATGACTCTCCGTTCGGAAAATAGGTTGATGTTTCTAGTTTATACGACGATATTCGTTGAAATATTGAACAAAAAGATAAATTTATATCAACAGGCCGTACGGTGACCTATAGTTGTTTTAATGTCTGTGTCATTTTGGTCTTTTGTGGATAGTTGTCTCATTGGCAATCATACCACATCTTCTTTTATGTATATCAACAACTGTGGAATAATGTATTGATTATAAATGTACTTTGTCGGTAAATGTGAATTTTTTTATACGAGCTTTAAAACAGGACGAAAAGCAAGGCTTACCGAATTTTCTCCTGTTTCGCAGCGAGAACTAATACATTTTATATTTCTGACAATGTACATATATTGTTTACAATTTGCACCTGGTATTTGAGCATAAGTTGTTTAAATCTTAACCATTGTCTTTGATTTTTACAATTATTGAAACGCGGACTCGAAGAAAACCTCAAAATGAAGATTACCCAGAGAGAAATATATTACCGATTGATTAACATGGAAACGGGTAGCAGGAAAATTTATTTGTACATGTACAAACAAAGCAAAAAAAATTTTGTTAATCTGTTATTTGTTTACAATAACTAGCTAATTGCAGGATAAAAGCGAATTACTTAACTTTAACCATTTTTTTTTAAACTGGTGAAAAATTAAATGGGGTAGAAAAATAAATAGATTAGATGGCTATGCGGTATGGGTGTTTTGTTAAAAGCCATACGAAGATCTATACATTGTTATTTATTTCTTTGTCATTTGGTCTCTCGTGGAGAATTGTCTCATTGGCATTCATACCACATCTTTTTTATAGATAGTCAGGTTTTTTCTGAAATTCAAAAGGAAAATTATGTTAAGATGACCATTTTAGCAACGAAATTATTTATTTATTCTTATAGACAACAAAATAAACGATATGCATATCACTTATAAAAAAAATAATAGAAGAAAACATTTCAATTTACTATAATATTTATTTTTTTGTAATGTTCTTGATGACACGGTTCGAAAAGCTACCGGACCAAATACGGATAAATGAAAGTCATTATCTGGAGTTTAAAGTTGCGGGATTTAATTTCGAGTATGGCCAGTGAAGGTGAAACAAGGCTGATAACCCTTTCATTCAAAAAATAATAATATGTGTATGCGTCATTTTTGTAGATTACAGGATAATGCAGTTTTTAATATGAAAAAAAAAATCTTAAACATTTGTAGGATTCCTTAGCTGCTACATGAATCGTGGGAGACGTCATTACATTTGTAGCATTAATCTAGTACACGTTTCTCACTAGATGAAAACCCTACTTGGAGGGTAATAACAAATCATCCTGGTCTCTTGTGAAGAGTTGTCACATTAACACCACATCTTCCTTTTAATATCGTATTGTTCCTTTCGGTTGCACCTTTTGAAAACTAAAGTCGTGTCTGTATATTTGTTATAATTTTCAACAAGTAAAGTAAACAAATTTTCAAAGCATGGATGCATAACGCACATTCTTGCGTAGAGCAAAATAATTTCCCATAAAACTAGATACATTGTATGTATATAGCATTTTTACACCAATCAATATAATTAATAAAAAAATCCACAGTTTGTAAGAAAGGTCAAACTTTTAATTTTCTTCATTTTCAAAATGCATATCATTGATGCGTTTTGTTTTAATCTGTGTCAAAAAAGCGTTTACCAGAACGTAAAAGGTGTTTGCACATAACGTAATAAGTTGTTTGGACATAACGTAATAGGTGCTTGCACATAACGCAATAGATGTTTGGACATAATGTAATAGGTATTTGCACATAACTTACATGGTGTTTGCACATAACTTACATGGTGTTTGCACATAATGTAAGCGGTATTTGCACATAACGTAATTGTGTTTGCACATAATGATGTAGTTTTTATACATAACTTAATAGGTATTTGCACATAACGTAATAGGTGTTTGCACATAAGGTAAACGCTGTTTGCACACAGGGTAAACGATGTTTGCACATAGGGTAAACGATGTTTGCACACAGGGTGAACGATGTTTGCACATAAGGCAAACGAGGTTTGCACAAAACGTATTAGTTGTTTGCACATAATGTAAAAGGCATTTGCACATGACGTAATGAATGCGCACAGAGAGTATCAATTGTTCGGCAAAACGCATAGGAACTATACCATGATGTATTGGGTTTTTCACTGGAGATACATATGTATAAACAAAACATAATGCCAAAATACTATTATATCATGAGATTTACATAGAACAAAGGTGTATCAAAACAAAAGTTTTCGAACATTTGACAAAACAATTACACTTGAGACAGGACGCAATTATTAACTGACTTACGTAAAAGAACAATAGACACAGCATAGATAAAATATGAGAGAATGAAAAGGTGGTTGATCATAAAGTTTCGAACTATTCACAGAATATATAGCAGTTACAGCATAATGTAATGCATATTTTACACAACAAAGTTTAGCAATGACACATCATACAATTGTTTGACCAAACAAATTACTAGTTTTACATAACAAAGAGATGCCGTGTCAGGAAATAAAGGCATCTGCACATAACATAAAGAAGAAATGACAGGACGCAAAGGCAAATCGACAAAACACATTAAATATTTACACTATAAGACAGTTCCGGCGTTCCATACAAATGTTACAAACCATTGGTTCTTATAATTACTTATTTTTACACTCGACCTCGTGTCGGGCTTTTCCAATCTATCAATTTATGTTATCTCTTTGGCCCTGGTAATTTTTTTAATTATACCTTATGGCCCTTGACATTATTCTTCAATTATATCTCAAAACCTCTTGCTTTTCTCAAATAAGAATTACCATCTCAAAATAAATGTTATATCTCCTTGGCCCAATTAAACCATTAACGAGGGGATCTTAACTGAAATTCGTAAAAAAAATTCTATCAAATATAATTTCCAGCACAGACAAGATAAATTTAAAGAAAAAGAACAAATTTGTTTATATATATATGTAATGTACAATTATATCATCCATTAAATATTATCATCATCAAGCAGAAAAACTTCAAAGATTATTTAAGAAATACTGGCATCTTATTAAAACATATTCTACAAAAGTTTCCATAGTCCATAACAACTAGTCAATAGGATTACAGAAAATAGAAACATAACTGAATGAAGAGCTTTAAATTTTAGTTTTTAAAAACCTGACAGTTACAAATATTTAACTATTCAGAACTAATTATTTACCCTCACATTTAACATGTTTACCTCAAATGTGAATTGATATGTCTTACCATGAAACACTTAAATCAACATTTATTAAAATAAGTTAAAATAAAAAACTCTAAATTCAAATACAATTATATTATAAAAAATCAGTAATGTGTTCACAAAATAATCGCGATTTTGGTGTCCATAATTACTAATCAATAGGATTTAAAACAGAAAATAGAAACAAAAATTAATTAATGAAGCTAGCTGTAACTTACTTTGTAAAAACATCACCTTTATATCTCCCAATACTGCTAATGTCTCCATTGTCTTGTTTTATGTCCCGTACATGAATTATTCTTAATATATTTTCCCCCCGGTTTATATGATCCGTTCATCCTATATTGACTCTTAAAATTCAAGAGTCTATCTAAAAATTAGGGTACTTTTTATATGGCCTTCCAAATACCGTTTCGATTCCTAACATCACTGAAGAGACATTTATTGTCGAAATCCTGATCTGGTGTACTAAGAAATATTGACACTGTATGTTTGTGGCATAACATCGTGGCCACAAGTTAATTTTTTTTTCTGTTTAGTATTAAATTTATATTAAGATCCATTTTGTTACATTTCGTGATCAATTTTATTTGGCAATCGCGAATGGCAGTCAGCAGGGTTAAAGAACATCAGTTGTTCGACCTGTTACATGTAGTCAAATGCGTTTTGTTTAAATATACTTGTTCACTTTTTTGGTCTTTTGGAAAATGTTGTGTGTGCTGTTTTTAGACCCTTCTACAACGAAATTTGTTTTACATGCACACTGTGTTATAGTAGTCTCAGGGAGGGTTGTTCACAACCTGATAATAACAAACACAGGTCAAAGTACGGCCTTTTACACAGGGCTTTGATCCAGACCAAACAGCAAGCTTTAGGGGACACGACAATTATTTGTGTACACAATTCGAACAGGAAAACCAACTATCTAATTTATATATCCAAACCGGGGACAATACCAATGAACCACATCTACAAACTGCTGAACAACAGGCCCCTGAATCAATCAGGACAGGTACATAAACATGCAGCGGCTATGCATAGTTTTGTTTCGCCAGCATACAATATAATTGCAGTTGAAGGCAAATCCCTCAGAAGTTCTTTGTACTCTATTCTAACAACGAACATTTTTGACAGGGAATATAAGTAAGTGGGAAAGAAACCAATGTTTTGTTTTGTTCAGGTATATCCGATGCTATCTTCTATATTATTAAACGAGAAGACCTCATTTTGTGTGTCGCTTCTCTTCTTTCCACAATAAATTAATCATCATGCCTCTATGTCCTATAGGTAAATGGCATAGTCGCATGTGTCATCCATTCAAATGATTATTCAGATTGAGTTATTTTGGGAGAAAAACGCGAAAAAGCGTCCGGATATTATTTCCGACATTGGACGAAATTTCAAGTCAGATAAGACTTCCGGTTTGCGTTTTCTTTATACTTTGAACATACATATAAAATACGTATAAAGAGTATTTTCCATCTGATAACATTTTCAAGTTAACTATCCGCGGCGGCCACAGAGTTTATTAATTGAGAGAGTCTGTATAATATATCAATGACCGCTGGCCCGTGGATCGATTAGTAAAGTGAGAATTGAAAGTAAAAAACAAATACACTTTATTTATAGTAATGAATGTACATACTATACAGATAAGCGCTAACATTATCCATGTGTTATCAAAATTAATAGAAACCAAAGGAGAATTGTTGCGAAAAAAAGGAGGAGCCGGGCTAAAAAAACAACTGTCATGTCCCAAAGTACCTATGACTTTTGATACCTTTTCTGAAATTCATTAAATCTTTTACAAAAAATTATTGATTTCAATAAAAGAAGATGTGGTATGTTTGCTAAGGAGATAGCTCTCCACAAGAGACAAAAATGACACAGTAATTAACATCTATAGGTCACCGTACGGCCTTCAACAATGAGCAAAGCCCATACCGCATAGTAAGCTATAAACGACCCCGAAATGACAGTGTAAAACATTTCAAACGAGAAAACTAACGGCCTTATTTATGTTCAAAATATGAACGTAAAAAACAAATATGTAACACGTAAACAAACGACAACCACTATTTACAGGCTCCTGACTTGCATGTTCATAATATACTAAATATATGTTCAAACTGTAATTAATAGAAAAAACACTTTATATACTTTCAACCACGCTCTGAATTTCGCAGGTGTGTTCTAGTATATTTATATCGGAGCACTCCCACGTTTCATGCTGAGACAAATATTCTCACAGATATTTACACAGTGTTATAGGGTGCTTATAGGTTTAAAATCGTTATAAACAGGTTAGAATGTGATTTTAAAAAACAAATGTTGATATCGTTTTATAATATTTACAAAAAAAACACGGTGTGGGAAATGGACATGATTACATTTCCGGATGCGGTAAGCGGAAATATAAAAAAAAAAAAAAAAAAAATCTGTTTTGAAAAAAATAGGTGCGGGCGGGTCCGTCGAACAAGGAATTAAATTGGTGTGGCCTTATTGTGTGTTTCCCATTTTCCATCTTGTTAATGAAGACAAGTTTTATCTTGCTCTTGAGTCACTTTATGTATGTTGCATGATAGTCATATCTGCACTTTTAAAAAATACTAATTTGAAATAATGAATTCGAATTTCATATAGAAGTCTTCATAACCTGATTAATTATAGGCAAGACAACTATAATAATTATTCATTAAACAATATTTACCTTTATTTACTTGAGGTTGAAGTGCACTTTATAAATTGACTCGTTATGATGATTAACGTATGTCAGATATATCAATCAATTAAAATTTATGTACAGGAATATTTCATATAAGCGATCATATAACAGCCATTTCTTTATTTGAAAAATTTCGTATATATAACTCCTTAAGATAGACTAACATACAATTATAACAAAATTGAGCATAACAAAAAATAAATGGTGTAATATCTTTGGTTTCTTCTCCTTTATAGTTAAACCAGTCATTATTCCGTTTGCTCCTGACACATTGAGTACAGAAGAAACAAAATCTTTTGATGCATCATGTAAATCCACTGGAAGTCGTCCTGCTGCCTCCATGTACTGGTTACTTGGCAAACAAAATATTACATCAAACTCTACGTCCCAAGCAAACGAACAATCATCAACAGATACATATACTGTTGCATCTAATTTGAGATACAGAGTGGACAGAAGATATAATGGACAGAAGCTAAAATGTAGAGCTAGTAATGTCGCTGGTAACATGGAAACATCTCTAACAGTAGATGTAAAATGTAAGTACAAATACATGTTCACTGCCAATTAATAAAATACAGTAACTGAAATATCAACTTTGATTAAATACAATTATTTATTAAATAATGATTGAAAAGGCATCATACAATTTTTCAGTTCATACACATCAATGTGTATGATTATTGTTTGTCAATACACGTATACGCCAGAAAAACCAGTTGATACAAAAGTTTGACTGGTCTTATACAGGATTTTCACTTCCTGCTTTGGTTCGAGAAGGCGTCAGAAAAATAGACGTGTGTATTACTCTCAATATTATAATGCAACGAGTTTGATGTAAGAGTTGTTTTTCAATTTCATATGTTGTACAAGTTTTTCTGTGAGTATATATCATTATTGATTGATAAAGGAATAATGTCCAGAGTTGCGAACCAAAAGATTATTTTTTTGAGAACTCGGTCCAGAGTGAAAGCAATAGGAATCAGATTGACAACTAAGGATATGCAACGCTTCGAATTTGCCAAATTTAAGTTGTTAAACATTCGAAAGAGGCCTTTCAACCATTGAATATATGGGTCATTATCAAAAAAACATGCAAAACTATGTTATTGGGTCTTTTTAAGTCACAGTCATGAAAATATATCAAAATAGCACTTGCATATGTTAGATATGAATGTTTTGAGATACACAATATACTGTTTACAGTATGAAATGTTATAAAAACATTCTTAATGTTTACTTAAACCCTTGAAGATAGACAGAATTAACTGTTATTTTTTACTATAAATCCTTTCAGACTTGAAATAGGACTATTATTCATATCATTTGTTATTATGATTTATCACTTTTTATTGCATTTTGATACATACAAACATTTTTTAATGATTTTGGGAGGTGTATGTTGGTTTTATAATAAAAAATGTCACCAAAAGGTAATGTAACGTTTTTTTAAGTCAATGGTGTTACCAAAGGACAAATTAGTAGGATAAGAGTTATCGTTCGCAAGATTTGGGTATTTACAACAGTTTCTGCCTTAGCAATGTTACCTGTAAGCATGTTATGCAAAAGAAAACAAACAATTATGTTGAAGATTTAATGAAAAAATTGTAAAAGTAAGTAAAGGTTATATCGTAATTGGAAATAGTGTCCATGGTGTACCCTTTATAAAAATCATTTTTTGAAAACATTCCCTTAACTTTGTATAATGAAACATATTGATTATAGAAACATGCACCAGTAAAAACATATAGAATAGGGGAATGGAGCACTTATTTCGTAATTGAATCTTAAAATACACCTTAAATCATTGGTGTTACTGTCAATGGTGAGTCCATTTTGATAAAATAACACCATTGACCAGTTTAGTAACACCACTGAATATATCATGACAATCAGCATTGTTTTGTGTTTCTTTCATGCTTAACAAGCTAAACATCATATTATTTATGAAAAACAATACTTATTTAACAATGTTTTAACAATATCATGTATTCCATATACACAGTTTTCACAAACTGATGTATGCTGGTAACACCAATGACACTGTTTAGTAACACTATTGACATTTTTAGTAATGGATGTTATCTATAATACTAAAATTACGAGGTCCAATTTATCAGCCGGCATCAGGTAAAAACGACATATCAAAGAAATCAATTTTATATATAGCTAATATAGGACAATTGTGTAGATTAAAAATTACACCACTCCAGACCCTTTTGTTTTCCAAATAATTAATATTGCCAATAATTAACAAGTTCCGGGTCGAATCCGGTACCGATACCAATAGCATATTCACCTGTTACCTATTACCTTATCTGTACGTTCCGCATCTAATAGGCGCACCACCAAATGGTGTATTTGATTTTACTATATACACGGGTCATAATCACAAAGTCGACACAACTAAATTTAATCATTGTGAAATTGTTCCCTATTGTAGTTTTTTAATTAGTAAGACATATAAGATAACAATACGAATACTAAAAATTTGGACTAAGGCGTATAGGTACAGTTTTCAATTTGTTAGCGGGCATGACGTAAAACAGCGAATCAAAGATTTGAACTTTATTGGACAATGCTGTTGATTAAAAAATACTCAAATCCAGGACCAGAATATTACCAATAATTGAAAAGTTCCATGTCGACGGGTTCAAACAGAAAGATTTGAAAGCAGAGAAAACTGTGTATCTTATAATCGGCACGACTTTATCAGATGACAATACCAATACTAAAATAAGGCTTACGCATAGTTATATACTTTAATTCAGTCACGGACCCGCGATATCACGGGTGTGTTCTAGTGTTATATAATTTGAGATTTTTTAGCCTAAGAATTACTTTTTCATCTTTTTCTTTTGCTCGGTGATCTTGGCTTTGTATTCAGTACTTGATAAAGGTAAAATTTGAAATGTGATGTCATTGGTGATACTTTTGTGGCATTGGAGCTACTGAAGGGTCAGTGGTGTTACTATATAAAAATGCGACATATTTTGATATTTATTCATAAATAAAAGTGTTTTTATGTCGTGTACGAAGGATTAGGTATATTATTATCATTTAATCTTATACAATTCACATATATTCAGTTTAAGTGTATTTTTTAGTATTTACTACGGCCATAATTAGGACAGCCAACTTTTTTACGAAAATGTATTCTGAAATTTATGTTTAAATAGAATGCACAACTATATGAATAATGTCAATAAGTCGTAATTTAAACACGAAGGGTGCCACATGTGGAGCAGGATCTGCTTACCCTTCCGGAGCACCTGAAATCACCCCTAGTTTTTTGGTGGGGTTCGTGTTGATTATTCTTTAGTTTTCTATGTTGTGTCGTGTGTGCTGTTGTTTGTTTGTCTTTTCATTTTTAGCCATGGCGTTGTCAGTTTGTTTTAGATTTATGAGTTTGACTGTCCCTTTTGTATCTTTTGTCCCTCTTGTAAACATAAACAACAAATTGGAACAGTTGTTTTATGTAAAACAATAATATTTAGTACCTAAATGTATGCTTTAAATTGGTAATACCATTGACACGATTCTTTAAAAGGATGACCTAACATTGTTAAAATTGAAGAAACTCTTCATTTTTCCCATTGCATATTTCCGAATATTGTTGCTACATACTATAGAAAAGCGGGACACATTTATAAGTTTTAAACATTGACATTATTTTTCAAAATATTACCTCGTCGAAATTTGCACATTTTTTATAATGACCCGTATGTGTTATAGAAGCTCTTGTGTATTTCGTTCTATAGTAAAACTTAATTTGTTTAATCACTTGTATTTAAGAGAGTTAGTTTGTGATATAAAATTCCCCATATATACAATAAAATGAAGACTCATTCTGTAAGACCTTTGTAGAAATTATGAAATTATGATCTTCATGTATTAAGTTGATTTAAATATTTTTTTCTTCGTCATTTTTCTCCGTGAACTTTTACAAAACTTTGATTTTTTTGAAAAACTAAGGATTATCTTACCCCAGGCATAGATTTACCATAGCTGTATTTGGCACTTTGTGGAATTTTGGATCCTCATTGCGCTTCAATTTTGTACTTGTTCGGCTTTATAAATATTTTGATATGAACGTCACTAATGAGTCTTATGTAGACGAAACAAGCGTCTGGCTTACTTTTCTGGTATCTTTGATAACTATCACAACCAAAAAATGTTGAATATATTCATGTTAAGCATTTACATAAAACAGCTGTCATTCGGTGTATCGAGAGAAAATAATCGTGGAAGAATAATTAACAGTGGTCAAATATTGCAATTGGAAATTGACAAGCATATGTATGCAACGTCAGTAAATAATCTTATTCAATCAATAACAATGTAAAATATTGAAAATAAACACTGTCTGTCAAAATGGTTCAATTGTATGATAAGTATCAAAGAGAAATCAGGACTTTTAAAATAACTATAAATGGAAGTTTGCTTTTCTAAATTTCAAAGAATAAAAGTGCAAACAAACAAACAACAGACAATGTGGTATGATTGCCAATGAGACAACTCTCCACAAGAGATCAACATGACACAGAAATTAACAACTATAGGTCACATTATGGCCTTAAACAATGAACACAACCCTATCCCACATAGTCAGCGATAAAAGACCCCAAAATGAATATGTAAAAAAATCAAACAAAAAACAAATATGTAACACATAACATGATTTTTTGTCATAATAATTTGGTACATACACATGTATTCATAATTTATATATAAAAGGGCACAATCAAACACGTCATTCGAAAATAAACTGACAACGGCATTATTGCACTGAGCAACACGAACCCTACCAAATCTAGGAATGATCTGCAAATTCTCAAGACAGTTTTAAAAAACAATCTACAAAAAGAAACAACGGAAAATACTAAAGGATCACATAACTCTTAAGTCGAAAATGGTGTTCCAATGCCTTGGCAAAACGCAAAGAATGACAATTTGTCAATCAACAGTTTACATAAAAAGTAAAATCACAAAAATACTGAACTCCGTGAACAATTGAAAAAGGAAAGTCCTTAATCAAAAAGATCAAACACATTAAACGAATGGATAACAACTATTATATTCCTGACTTGGTACAGTACTTAGTACTCAGAAAACGGAAGATTGAACAACACGAATCTTTTCGAAAACCGGAAGTGATCCATGGTGCTCTGGCAGGGAAAGCAGATCCTACTCAATAAATGGCTTTAATAGTTTTGTTCGTGTTTTTACAAACCCGTTGATGATTCGACAGGTCACTTTTGAGAAAAAGAGGACGAGATTGTGGTTACCACAATTGGAACATTTTTGTCGTTATCCTTGACACAAATATTATATAACGGTCAACAAACTCGTGATGGTGAATAATAAATTTTAGAAGAAATGCCTTCTGCTTAACAACTTGAAAGTGTAGTTTTCAATGTGATTTTTTCATTTTATGGGAAAATCTTAAATGTAGTATTAAACTCAATTATGAATGATTACTTAATCAAGGCAATGATCTAATTTAGCTAGTGTTTAAAGTTAAATAATTCTCCATTTTATCATTTCCAGGTTTTCATGCATACAAACAAAGCCAAGTTAACCGTCATTGGTATACATTTATGATGGGTTACTGCAAACTATATTGTATTCAAATGAATCATTAAGACACGAAAGGGGATGT